>LNAC01000353.1:1139790-1186131 GCA_002007465.1 Ailurus styani
TTTTTTTTTTTTTAAGAAGGAAAGAGAGGCGGAGGGGCAAAGGAGAGGGAGAGAGAGAGAGAGAGAATCTTAAGTGAGCTCCATGCCCACCTTGGAGCCCAATGCAGGTATCGATCTTATCACCCTGAGATCATGACCTGGGCCAAAATCAAGAGTCCGATGCTTAACCCAACTGACTCACAAAAGCAAGCCTGGAGATCGCCATTTTTAATGGATTGGTCACTGCATGCCACATTTTGCATGATATTCTGAGCAAAGATTTATTTCCTTCCTCATTAATAAATGAAGAGGGTGTGGGAGCAATACAATTAGATGGGCAAAAACAATTTGAGGCTTTAGAAAGAGCCAGTTTAGGTGCTGGAGAGGAATCATGTCAGCCTTGAGTGGGGACTGTATTAGTTTATGAAAAACTGGGTACCTTAAAACAACATAAATTTATTCTTTCATGGTTCTGGAGGGCAGAAGTCCAAAATGAAGGTGTTGACAGGGCCAAACTCCCTCCAGAGGCCCTAAGAGCCTCTCTTGCCTAGTCTATACACTAGCATATTCTCTCTTGCCTAGTCTAGATCCTGGTGACACCAGGAATTCCTTGGTTCCTGACATCACTTGAGTCTTTTTTCTTCCCATGGTTTTCCCCTCTGAATGTCTTCTACTCTTTTTTTTTTTTTTAATTTTTCTTTAAGTTCAAGTTAGTTAGCATATAGTGCAATATTGATCTCAGGTGTAGAATTTAATGATACATCTCCTATGTACAACACCCAGTACTCATCACAACAAGTGCCCTACTTAGTGCCCCTCACCCATCTAACCCATCCCCTGCCCACCTCCCCTCCAGGAACCCTCAGTTTGTTTTCTATAATCAGGAGTCTTTTACAGTCCCCCCCACCTTTTTTTCCCCTTCCCTATGTTCATCTGTTTTGTTTCTTAAATTCCAAATATGAGTGAAATCATATGGTGTGTCTTTATCTGACTGACTTATTTTTGCTTAACACACTATACTTCCATCCACATTGTTGCAAATGACAAGATTTCATTCTTTTTGATGGCTGAGTAATAGTCCATTATATATGTATACCACCTTTTCTTTATCAATTCATTGGTCAATGGACATTTGGGCTCTTTCCAAAATTTGGCTACTATTAATAATGCTGCTATAAACATAAGGGTACATGTGCCCTTTTGAATCAGTATTTTTGTATTCTTTGGGTAAATGCCTAATAGTGCATTTGCTGGGACATAGGGTAGTTCTATTTTTAACTTTTTCAGGAACCTACACACTGTTTTCCAGAGTGCACCAGTTTGCATTCCCACCAATAGTGTAAGAGGGTTCCCCTTTCTCTACATCTTTGCCAAAATTTGTTGTTTCTTGTCTTGTTAACTTTAGCCATTCTGACAGGTGTGAGGTAGTAGCTCATTGTATTTTTGATGTATATTTCCCTGATGATGAGTGATGTTAATTATCTTTTCATGTGTTTGTTGGCCATCTGTTTATGTCTTCTTTGGAAAAATGTCTATTTATGTCTGCTGCTCATTTCTTAACTAGATTATTTGGTTTTTGGGTGTTGAGTTTGATAAATTCTTTATAGAATTTGGATACTAACTTTTATCAGATTTGCAAATATCTTCTCCGAATCCATAGGTCGTCTTTCACTTTTGTTGACTGATTCCTTTGCTGTGCAGAAGCTTTTTATCTTAATGAGATTCCCAATAGATTATTTTTACTTTTGTTTCCCTTGCCTCTGGTGATGTGTTGAGGTCAAAGAGGTTTCTGCCTGTGTTCTCCTCTAGGATTTAATAGTTCCCTGTCTCACATTTAGATATTTAAGCCATTTTGAATTTTTTTTGTATGGTGTATGAACGTGGTCCAGCTTCAATCTTCTTCATGTTGCTTTCCAATTTTCCCAAAACCATTTATTGATGACTTCTCTTATTTTATAAGGACACATGTCATTGGATTTAAGGCCCACTTGGATAATCCAGGATGATCATATCTTGAGACCTTTAACTACCTTTGCAAAGATGCTTTAGCCAAATAAGTTTACTTCCACAGGTTCCAGGACCTTAATAAATCTTCATGAAGGCTATCATCCAACCCAGTACAAGGAGTAAATAATAGACTAGTGTAGTTGAACCTATGTAAGCAAAATGAAGAATAGAAGATAAGTTCATAGACTATGTAGAGTTTTGTAAGGTCTTATAGCAATTATGATGATTTTGGGGTTTTCTCTAAAATAATCTTCAAATTTGAGCAAAGGGCTAAAATAAGCTGATTTCCATTTTTTGCAGACTCCCTCAGGAAGAGTCTGTTGGAAAGAGGCTGATGGAGAATATTGTAGAAACAGGAACCAGTTAGGATTCTACTGCAATAATCTTGAAGAGAAATGATAGTGTTTTGATTCAAAGAAAGAAACAGAAAATATTTAGATTCTGGATATATTTTGAAGAAATACCTAACTGAATTTTCTGGAAAAAAAAAACAACATGAGTTATTAGAAGACAGGAAAAGTCAAGGATGACTGCAATGTTATTGTCATAGGGAATAGAAGGCTGGAATCAGCAGATTAGAAATGGAGAAAATGATTTATTTGAGGTAGGGAGATAAAGAACTTATTGATGGAGATCAAGATAAATAGTTGGTCCAAGAATTTAAAATATATTTAATTAGGGAATAATTAGAGATATTACCAATATGAAAAAGAAAAGAAAACAAACTCATTTAAGAAGAACCAAAAGAAAATATTTGGTATGCAAAATATAATAATTGAAATAAATAATGAAGTAAAATGATGGAATAAACTACTGAATAGATATAGCTGAAGGAGAAATTACTAAAGAAAGATCAAGCAACTCACTAAAATATCATAAGAAAGAAGAAATAGTAAGTAGAGAAGTTTAGAGACATAAAAGACAAAAATGAAATAATTAACAACTTTATAACATGATACCATAGAATAACAACAACAAAAAGAATTTAAATAAAACGAAGACAAAAGACAATAAATAAAAGTCTCAGACTGGAGGGGCACCTGGGTGGCTCAGTTGGTTGAGCATCTAACTCTTGGTTTCAGCTCAAGTCATGATCTCAGAGTCCTGGGATTGAGCCATATATTGGACACCCCATTCAGAGGGGCATCTGCTGGAAATGCTCTCTCCCTCTCCCTCTCCTCCTCCCCCTGCTCTCACTCTCCCATTCTCGAAAATAAATAAATAAATCTTCAAAGAATCTCAGACTGGAAAACCTATGGAGAACCCAGTGGAAGAGATAAGCAAAACCCTACGACCTGACCCATTGTACTGAAATCTAAGAACAGCAAATATGAAGATTGTACTCCTTAAAAAAAAATTAAAAAGCAAAGCTAAACTCCCTAGGAGAAAAACCACATAATTTACAAAAGTTTAAGAATCAAATTGACATTAGGTTGCTCAACAGCATCACTAGATACATAAAGAACTCAACTTTTACTTATGTATGTGTCTTGTAAGGAAATTTTGAATAAGCAAGAAAGATTACTAGGTGTCTCTAATGGAATAACTTGCAGTGCTATGAGTGCATCCTCTAAGACTAACTGATTCTAGGTTTTGTTGCTTTTAAGCTAATTTACAACCTTGTAAATTGTAAGTAACTGAAAGTTATGCAAAATAAGTCTTATTTTTGAACATGCAAATGAATTCTGTCCAGTGGAGATTCAATTAATTTCTTCTCTTCTTTCCCTCCTACTCTTGAAAAGAGCCAGTTTTTAGTCCATTTGTAAATTCATTTCACTATCTCTTTACCCATAAACAAATTTGTGTTTCTTTCACTTCTCTTTTGAATTAGCTGAAAGATCTCCCTGGATCCTTCATAATACTGAGCTAAATAAATATTTAATAAGAGTTCATCTAGTATCTGTATGAAAGTAATGATTTTAATTTTTAGGTAAATTATTCCTCGACAATTTCAGAAGTCTTCCACTGAGGTTCCCAGTGAATCCATTCACCTGACATAACTGTGTAAACATTGTTGCCAGAGAAGCATAACTCGTCTATGGGCTGCTCAAGCCAAGGCAAATCTTTTCTTGACTCTCTGAGTTGAATCCAAATAGCAATAGAATTTTACTGACTCTGTCTAATTTCAATTTTTTGTTGTATGCTTTTTTGTTGGTTGGTTGATTTTGGCAGCAGTGATTAGGAATTTGGATCTATCGCCTGATCATTTTATGATCTCTGTAAATGCATTAATGGTTTATAGAGATGTGTTCACTGCTTGATAGAGGTGATAAAGAACCGGTTGATTAGCCTTTTTTGCTTGTCTTATGTGGCCATTTTGAGTTCAGATCTGTCAGAAATTTTTAACGACTGTTAAAAAAAATCTTTCATATCTTAATTAGTGAGCTTTTGTATTTTTGTGCTTGCTATTGACTCAAGGCTGAAAGTATAAAATTGTAGCTATAAGTTATTTTTCTGTCTATGTGTCCATAATTTAGAAACGTATTTACTTCTTATGGCATGAATAGGCAATATTTTCCTACCCATGGAGAGTATTAAGAAATCAGCCGATATAGTCTTTTAAAATAAAGGAGTGATGTTTTAATTGATTTACAGAGAAAAAGAAGCACTTCAATAAATATTAAATTTCTAAAATCCACAGGTAATTAGAAAATTGTACTTCTAATGATTTAAATATGCTATAATTATAAGATAAAGAAAAAAGATAAAGGTAATACTTTAATAAAAGCTAACCTAGAATCTTTAAATGATCTAAGTTTACATAAATTGAGTAAAATTTTGGCAAAAAATTACTGATTTTTCTAAATTTATACATGTTTGCTGATCAATTAACACTACCCCATATATTCTCAAGATTATGAAGAATGTAAATATGCATTGAATTAAATTGAATCATTCTGATAACTCAGTATTATTCTGACAACTCAACAATATGTGTTTTTTTAATCTTTTATTTTTATTTATTTTTTTAAAGATTTTATTTATTATTTGACAGAGAGAGACATAGATAGAGAGGGAACACCAGCAGAGGAAATGGGAGAGGGAGAAGCAGGCTTCCTGCTGAGGAGGGAGCCCGATGCGGGACTCAATGCGGGGCTCAATGTGGAGCTCCATCCCAGGACCCTGGGATCATGCATGAGCTGAGTCGAAGGCAGACACTTAAAGACTGAGCCACCCAGGTGCCCCAACAATATGTAGTTTTGTAGCATGTCAGTTTGAATGATTTTCAAGATCTTTAGGTAACTTAAAACCTTGGACTGGTTTAATTAAGTTAGTTAGTGGATTCTCCTTGACTATCTAAATAATTTCTAAGATATAGCAGATGCTTTGACTACTAGTCATAATTTTAAGTTTACATAATTTGCTTCTTATTTTTATACGCTATAGAAAGTGTATGTCTTTGGTCCATGTTAATAAAAACATTCATTTTTGCCACTCTGAGAAGTTGTACAAGGGATATTTGTATCTGTAGAAAGTTATGTGCATTCAAGACTTCTGTATACAACCTAAAATGCTGGTGTATGAGAGACTTTTCTCAGTTTTCCATTACTCAACCTTTCCCCCCAAATTCAATTTTTTCTTTGACATAGAAGTTAGTCACTGTGGCTAAGAGTTGTAATCTAAGTGGTTGAGACTATTCTAGGAGCAACAGTTAGAGAATGAAAAATATACTATGTTCACTAGAGGTGCTAGAAATTAGGTTTATTTAATATGTTGTTATTCATGAGTAGCATGAACACTGCTGTCAAATTAGAAGAGATGCTTAGCCTTCCTGGAATTAAATTTGTATAGATAAAGTATTACTTATATAAATATTTTATAAATTTTCTGCTTTAAGAAAATGTGGGGAAATACTGCTCTCTGTATTTAGTGCTTCTGCAAATGCCTTAGCCTCCTGAGACTTAGAAATGTATATGATATGAACATGGAGAATATTAACTTTCACTTCTCCAAGAAATATTTTAATTTTCATATACCATGAGAGACAAGATCTGTAGTCATTTATCTCTTATCTGTTACTTATGCTCTGTCTATACTCTGATCTGAAAGGAAAATAAACTTCTAGTGTCTACCCTAGAGAGCCAAGTGATCACAGCCTGAATTAGGTCCCTGGGTTAAGCACTGAGGAGGACTGAGGCACTACATAGATATTTAAATGTCAGAAGGGATGAATTCCAGAATTAGAAGACATCTCTAGTTTATAAAAGCTTGTGACATCCAGGTTCATCTAGCTCTCAGAAGGGCTGGTTTTTGTATCTAAAAAGATTAGAGCGAAAATCCTTTCCTTCAAGCCTCAAAATAGTAAAATTTCTTTCATTTTTCTTTCATTCCCCCCCCCCATTTCCTTTTGGGGCTAGAGGAGAACAGCAATCTTTCTCCAGAATATAAACAGAAAAGATGATGTTCTTTGTCTCTCCTCTCCAGGGTGTAGACCTCTTCTCATGTTATCTTCAGAGTAAGGTGTGGAGGACTGATGCTACGTATCACACAGGCTGTTGATCTGGTTGTATCAATAAACAATTGTTTTCCTGGCTGTCACTGTGCAAGTGGAGTGACATCTCACATATCTCACTGTTCCTGACAACACAACGAATTTCCCAGAAATTGTCAGTGTTCATCATCTTTCTGTTTATCAGAGTCCTGGTGGTTAGTTGTCTGATATTCGATAAGGGTCAACTGTTACCAGACATAGCATTAGTTATTATTTAACTAATAACCTCAACCTTCTTTAAATTTAACATCTTCTAAACCAGTTCTTTTTAATTAGGGTGCATATCCAAATTATCTATAATATTTTATAAAATACAGTTATTTAAGTTCTAAGCCAGACTTATTCAATCACCTTACTTGATATTCTTTACATATTCTTGCTATATTCCTGGGATTTTCTTGGTATATTCTTAATATACTAATATTCTTCCATGGCATGTATGAAAAGCTTTTCTACTATAAAAATTATGTTAATCAATTTTTATAAATTAGCTGTAACATTCACTGACTTCTGTGTAAATAAATTTAATCATTGTCCTTAATGACATCTTACCTAATATGGGGGAAATGACTATTTTCCCTTATTTTATATGCTACAGAAACATGCAATTTTTGTCACTTTTGTTGTGAATTTTTATTGTAAGTTTCTCACTTGAAAGTTATCAGTGGTAAATTAACCATGATTATATTATGTGTCCATCATTTACATATAGATTTTTATTTTACTCTGATGTTAACCTAAAAGACCTACACTCAGCTACAGGCCAGAGTTTCTTTCTTCATCAAAGAAAGCAGTCTCAAAACCCTATTTGGGGAAGGCACTCTGTCAATTACCTAAAACAAATGACACTTCAAAGAATAGTCTTTGGGTATAGCTTTCTGATGTTATTGCTTAGACAACATTCAGGACATACCACTGGGCTGGCAGGATTTCCAACTCTCTTCAGAATTAATGTTCATCCAAGATCCAGGAGAACAAGAATTAATTATATAGACCCTAATAAACTGATGAAGGAACTTTAATTTTGCAATTTATTTGGAATATTGCTAGGATTATTTTAATGTTCTATTATTTGAACATATAAAAAAAGTTTTTTCTTCTTAAGCTGTCTACAGCCCATGATGACTTAATAGGATCTGCTTTCAAAAACTGAAATGAAATATTTAAAAATTGTATCTGACTACAAAAATTTTAGTTAACATTCTTAATAGTGAGAAACCCAAATTTTCCCACTAAGATCAAGTATAAAGCAAGAATATCCCCTCATGGGCGCCTGGGTGGCTCAGTAGGTTAAAGTCTCTGCCTTTGGCTCAGGTCATGATCTCAGGGTCCTGGGATGGAGGCCCGCATCAGGCTCTCAGCTCAGCGGGGAGCCTGCTTCTTCCTCTCTCTCTCTCTGCCTGCCTCTCAGCCTACTTGTGATCTCTCTCTCTGTCAAATAAATAAAATTTTTAAAAAATCTTAAAAAAAAAAAGAATATCCCCTCATATTATTCCTTTTCAACATCATACCAGAAGTCTTTGCGAATACAATAGGCCAAAAAGGAAAAGGAAAAATAATAGTATATGGATTGAAAGAGAAAAATAAAATGGTCTTTGCAGATGACATCACCATCTTTGTAGAAAATCCAAAAGAATTGACAAAAAAACCTCCTGTTGCCAAATAGCAGTATTTATAGCAAAGTTGCAGGATACAAAGTTATCATCCAAAAGTTAATTGCTTTCTTTTTTTTAAGATTTATTTATTTATTTGTCAGAGAGAGAGAGAGAGAGAGAGAGAGAGAGAGAAACCACAAGCAAGGGAGGCAGCAGGTAGAGGAGAAACAGGCTCCCCGCTGAGCAGGGTGCCCCATGCAGGACTCCATTCCAGGACACTGGGATCATGACCTGACCAGAAGGTGGATTGCATAACAGACTGAATGACCCAGGCATCCCTAATCGCCTTCTTATATAAAAACCACGAACAAGCAGCATTGGGAGTTAAATATACAATACTATTTGTATTAGCACCAAAAATTTAAAAAAGAAATAACTTAACTTAGGTATACATCTAACAAAATATGTACAAGATCCACATAAGGAAGACTATGGGACTCTGATAAACAAAATAAAAAGTGAACTAAATAAATGGAGAGATATTGCATGTTCAAGTTTAGGAAAACTAAAAATTGTCAAGATGTCATTTCTTCCCAATTTCATCTATAGATTCAATGCAATCACCATCAAAATCCCAAAGAGTTAATTTATGAATACTGACAAATTAACTCTAAATTTTGTATAAAGAAAAAAATACCCAGAATAACCAGCACAATACTGAAGGAGAAAACAAACTTGGAGGACTGACACAATCTGACTTCAAGACTTACAATGAAAATATAGTTATCAAGACAGTTTGATACCGGTGAAAGAGAAGACAGATCAATGGAACAGAATAGAGAAACCAGAAGTACACCTGCAAAAATATTGTCAGCCAATTTTTGGCAAAGGAGCAAAGGTATCACAAAGGAACAAAGGTGGTCTCTTCAACAAATAGTGCTGGAAGAACAAGACATCAACTTGAACCTAGATGCTGACTTTACACCCTTCCCCAAAATTAACTCAAAATGGATCACAGATTTAAATATAAATACAAAACCACAAAACTCTTAGAAGATATAACACTCAGGTAAACCTAGATTATCTGGGTGTGATAAACTCTTTTTAGATACAACACAAAAGGACAATCCATGAAAGAAATAATCAGTAAATTGGACTTCATTAAAGTTAAAATTTCTTTCTGCAAATGACAATGTCAAGAGCATAAGAAGACAAAACACAGTCTGGGAGGAAACAATTTCAAAAAACACATCTGATAAAGAATTGCTATCCAAAATATATGAAGAACTCTTAAAACTCAACAATAAAAAACAAACAATGCAGTTAAAAAAATGAGCTGAAGACTAAACCATCTTACCAAAGGAGATACACAGATGGAAACAAAACAAATGAAAAGACATTCCACATTGTGTGACATCAGAGAAATACAAGTTAAAATAACAATCAGATACCACTACATACTTATTAGAAAGGTCAAGACTGGGTACACTTTCAATGCCAAATGCTGGCAAAGATGTGGAGTGGAGCAAAAAGAACTCTCATACATTGCTGGTGGTAATGAAAAATGGTACAGCCACTTTGGAAGACAGATTGGTGGTTTCTTATAAAGTTAAACATATTCCTATCGTACAATCCAGTAATTGCATTCTTTCATATTTGTCTAAAGGGTTTAAAATTTATGTTCAAGTAAAAACCTGCACATAGATGTTTATAGGAGCTTTATTAATAATTGATAAAACTTGAAATAAACCAAGATGTCCTTCATTAAGCAAATGGTTAGTAAATTTCAGTACATTCTGACAATAGAATATTATTTACAGCTGAAAAAGAAATGTGTTATTAAGCTATAAAAGATCACATAAGAACGTTAAATGCATATTATTAAGTAAAAGAAGCTGATCCAAAGGTTACATACTATATGATTCCAACTATATGACATTCTACAAAAGGCAAAAATAGGAAGGCAATGAAAAAATCAATGGTTACCAGAGGTGGGGGGAGAGATAAATAGGCAGAGCACAGAGGAATTTTAGGGCAGTGAAAATGCTCTGCATGAAATTACAGTGACAGACGGACATTTTTCGGAACCCATAGAATGTACAACACACAGAGTGAGCCCTAAGGTAAATTATAGAATTTGGGTAATTATGATGTGTCAATATAGGTTCATCTTTGGCTAAAAAAAAATAAATAAAAGTAACACTCTGGTGAGCGATGTTGACAATGTTGACTCTGAGGGAAGCTATACGTATATTAGGGCAGGGGGTATATGGGTAATCTCTGTACCTCCCTCTCAATTTGACTGTAGTCTAAAAAAATTCCTCTAAAAATTTAACTGTTGTCACAGACACCCCCATCCACAATTCAAAAAATTCTCTTTGAATTTTCTTACTTTTATATGGCATTGATTATACAAAAAGAATATTGTCCAGTAATAATCTTTTCTCCCTTTTACTAGGATAAATTGGAAAGATAAAGCAACTAAGGCCTTGTCTGCAATGTCATTTGAATATAATGATTATTTAATCTGATATGATAAACCATTTTTTAAAACTAAGTTTCATTTTATGGAACCAAAGTTTACAAAGCCCCACCAAAAAAATTGACCAACTACCTGGCATACAGGGTTCTTAGCCTTACAGATGGTAAGAAAGATCATTCCTTGGCAAGTCAAGGATCCTTGACACATTTTAGAGCTCTCAAGAAGAGATTTACACATATTGAGATTTACACGTAAACACTGCAAGTGAAATCTGGAGGAGAGCTTATTGAACTTGGTTTCCTAGTCTTGTGATTGCAAATAATGAAGGTTTCTAAAAGTCAAATCTGAGATTTTTTTATGAAAATTTCCAACATAGCAAATATAGGAAGGCCCATAGGAAAATTAACGCTTTTGCTGAACCTATTTAAATATGCAGGCTGTGTCCAATAAACCTCTCCTCATTTGCAATCAAGAATAATATTTGTTTGCAATTATTTTGATAGAGAAAGGAAGAAATGTGTAAGTAAAGTTAGGGTAAACCAAAAAAGGCTATAGGGCATGTCTAATGAAAAACCATGTATTGATAGAACCTATCCTTCTGGGGCTGATTATTTAGTTGCTGAGTCATTTCATAACTTAGTGAATATAACAGTACACAATCATTCCTGTTTATGCACCTGTAAATGAATTATGTCCAATGGAGCTTCAATTGAAACCTCTCTCCACGTGAAGAAAGCCAGTTTTGTATCCATGTGTGAATTTATTTCAAAATTCCTTTACTACAAATGAAGTCATGTGCCTTTGATTTCTCTTTGATCTCTTTGTAACATCTGCCTGATCCTCTCATTAATGAGTTAAATAAAATCTTTACCTCTTATTCATTTCTTGAAAGTTATCCTTTAACTGTATATCCTTTTGCCTGCTCTCTCTTTATCTGTGTACACTCAACACACACACACACACACATACACACACACACACAGTTTTGAGGGGAAAGAAACTTTGAAGCTACAGTATTATCTTGAACACAATGAGATTCAAATTAAATACTGGAATAATTCAGTTTCAAGCACACAATGCCTAAAAATTCTGCTATGAAAAAATTATTAATAAAAAAGTTTTTAGAAGAAGTATTCCAATAAGAAGAAAAGCAAATCCAGGAGAATGTTAAAGTCCCATAGGAATTAAAGCTTAACAAATTCGGTGATAATACTATGATCTAAAAGAAACAAATAAATAAAAACCTTCCTCTAACCTAAAAATGTAGATATAAAGAAAAGAAAAAACAGGTACATTTCCTTTTTTTTTTTTTTAAAGATTTTATTTATTTATTTCACAGTGGGAGAGAGATCACAAGGAGGCAGAGAGGCAGGCAGAGAGAGAGGGGGAAGCAGGCTCCCTGCTGAGCAGAGAGCCCGATGCGGGCCTCGATCCCAGGACCCTGAGATCATGACCTGAGCCGAAAGCAGAGGCTTTAACCCACTGAGCCACCCAGGCACCCGGTACATTTCCTTTTACGTGCTTTATTAGTTGTCTTGATCATATATTTGATTTAAGGAAATATCATTTAAAGCTATGTAAATAAAAATAAGCAGTAGGCTTTGTTGGCAGAACTTTAAAACAATTTTCTTGAGAAAATGTATTGTGTCAAAGAATTTATAATTTATAAATGTATTGTGTCAAAGAATTGTGTCAAAGAATTTATAATACATTTTATTTGAAACTTGGGGTTAAAACCTCTTTAAAGAAATTTTATTTTAAGATACTTTTTTAACAGATTTATGTTTTTATTTATTGTTTTTACTTATTTATATATTTCTAAATTGCTTTATTTCAGTATAGGTGTCATACAATGTTATATTAGTTTCAGGTGTACAAAATAGTGATTCAACTTTTTATAGGCTATGCTATGCTCATTACAAGTGTAGCTGCAATCTGTCACCATTCAGCACTATTACAATATCATTGACTATATTCCCTATGCTGTACTTTTTATTCCCATGACTTCTTTTTTTTCCTTCTTCAAGTTCTTATTTAAATTCCAGTCAGTTAACATACAGTGCAATACTAGTTTCAAGTGTACAATATAGTTCAACACTTCCATACATCACCCAGTGCTCATCACAAGTGCACTCACCGCCCCCCACTCCCATCTCCGCTATGGTAACCATCAGTTTGTTCTCTATAGTTAAGAGTCCGATTCTTGGTTTGCACAAAACACTTACATGAGAAAGTGTCTTTTAATTGCACTGTATAATATACAGATTAAATACAATTTCTTTTAGTCCCAAACTCGAAGCTTTACAAATAAAAAAGTTTTTAAAAATAGACTAACAAAGAACTAATTTTATAACTTTGAGAATATTTCTAAGGTTTTTTAATCATATGAAAAGTAAAGATAGTTAATCCACACAAAGTGTATGTCCTCTTTACCTTCAAAAATAAATCTCATTTTTCGTGTGATTGCAATAATGCCGTCTTAATCCCACTAAGAGAGACAACTGGAAAATTGTATCTCGTTCCTTCTGGATTCTGCCCTATTTGCCTTTGTCCTTTGTTGATTGTAATGTCCTTTGCTGTGAAAAACTCTAACCATGACTATAACTGCTTTTCTGAGTTCTGTGAGTGCTTCTAGTGAAACATGGAAACTGAGATTGACCTTGGGGGTTCCAGACAACCCACAGAGTATGATGGCAATAGACAAGAGATATCACATACAATCTTGACCACTGGCTTCATAGCAATTTATTTTGAAAATTACACAAAAAATTCAAATTGCAATAAAAACATATAAAAATTCAACATAATTTCTGAAGACACTAAATATATTAAGTTAGCAAACATATTCATTAGTGTATAGTTTATATTAGTTTGGTAAAGCATAAAAATACATAACAACGTGCTTTTTATTTTTATAGATAAATAATAGATTTTATAGATAATTAATTTAGGTAAATAAATGAAATGCAATATTTCTTCATAATAAACATAAATTTTAATTCCTAATTGAATTATTAAATATTCAATTTCAAATTTATTTCTATAGTTTTCTGAAGGTTTAGGACTCTGTGTCTATTTACACAATTAATAGTTTGAATAATGAGATGACATCTAGACATCATAAACTTGGCAAAGGGATGTGACAGTACTCACCTGTTAGTTAAATGAATGGCAGAAATGATATCCAATATTCTGTATATACCAGTTACATTTAATACACCCATAGAAGTATAATAGCAGAGTTGGAATGGATCAAGACAGATAATAAGAGTTAATTTGGCTGGAATAAAGTGGGTTTTTTTTTTTTTTTTGGTTTATAACAAAAAATAAGTGGATGCTTTTGTGAGTTTGAAATTAACTACCTTGCTAACACAGACCAATGTATTTTTCTCTGCAATATTTGGTGAAATATTTCTTGTTTAATAAATGCAGTATTTTACTTGATGACTTTTTAAAAATATTCATAACTAGTTCTAAGTAGCATGTTAACAGAATATAGAATATGAACCTGGATTTATAAGCCTAACCTGCCGCTTCTGAAATCTTAACAAATCATTTAAATTAAATGCACACTAGATTTCCCATTTGCAAAAAGTGGATAACGATAAAATCTTTTTTGGCTTGCTCTCAAGTGTAGCCAGGATGACAGGAGTGGAGGATAGGGGGTGAGGAAAGGATTAATTTTTTCTGGCTTACTCATCAGCCTATGAACAATGACTAGTGAGGGACAAATGCCCTGGCATCCTTTCCTTTGCATAAACAACCTCAAGGTCATTTTATCAGATCTTAGAGTTCTGAGGAAATTGAGTCCCTCAAGAATGATCTCAATAAACCTTCATGTTGGCTTTTCGTCTTTTTTGTCTAATGGTCCTTGCTTTTTCACTTCTACTTTCTGGGTCACCTCCCAAGGAAAGAATCACTATTTAAGTCCTAGATCAGGCTGTCCTTTTAGGAGATCCCCAAATAAGGCAAATGACAAAAAAATTATTAAGAGTAGATTTTTCATCAATGTTCAGTGTACCTGTTTAGGATAATTTTCAGTATTTAAAACAAACAAAAAAATTACCAAAAATAGTGATACTAAATAGCATATCAAATCAGATTTTTTTTCAGCTTTACTGAGGGATAATTGACAAATAAATTTGCAGGATATTTAAAGTATACAATGTAATGATTTGATATACATATACAGATTTTCTGGCACCTACCATGTGGTTATATCTGGATAAGTTCATCATAAGTTGAGGATATCATAAGTAAAAAAATGCATTTAATACATCTTACTCCTGCCCAGCATGATGACAGAATATCACAACACATGTTGCTAATCAGGAAAAATAACAAAATTCAAAATTCAAAGTATGGTTGTTACTAAATGCAAATCATTTTTGCACCATCATAAACAAAAAAATCACAAATCAAAACACCATAAGTCAGGGCTGTCTGTACATTTTGAAAAGTCAAATCTGATTTTTAATCTCACAAGACTAGTGTATATAAATCGTTCTTTATTTTTAATGGTATATGAATGGTAGAGAATATTTCTAAATGTTGGATTAGATCTACTTTAATGTTTTAACGTCTCCAACCCAACTCGCACAATCTGATTAAATGAACAGGATAATTTGGCTAGAATATGACAGGTGACTAAAAAGTTAATAAATTTAATGTAACTTACTTTGTAATCAAAAACCAAAATTGTGTATATCTGCATTGTTTTTATTTGATTATAATCAACCTAATCCAGTAAGACAAAACAAATGCTACAATCACTAAATATCACTAGGAAAATTTTATCATCTTAAAATTTTATGAATGTCATGAAACATTGTAACACAGAAATATGGAGAATATGCAATATATGGAAATATACAAAACAAGTTAATCACCTTGGAATATCTGTATAGCTAGAAAACATATTTATATTATATAATTATAAGAAAATTAATAAAATGTCAAACAGTTTCTTTTTCTAGAGCTAGTAAATCCAGGAAGCTTTACATACACCTGAGAAGAACCAACAAATTGTATAAATATATATATATATATAAATATATATAAGTATATATAAATATATTTGTGTATACATATATATGTATATTCAAAAAAATTACATACATTTATTATTTATATATATCTTTTAACTTATATGCATTTATTTTCATAATTCAAACATTAAAGTGTACATTTCAGTATACACACAGAGTTGTGCAACCTGTAGCTACAATCTACAATTTGAAAACATTTTGATCACCCCTCTATGAGATAAAATGCCATATTTATTAAGTAGCCACTCCCTCTCCTTGCTTCAATTCAGCCCCAACAATCATCAATCTATTTTAAGTCTCTATGGATTTGTGTCTTTGGGTCATTTCATAAAACAGAATCATACAATGGTCTTTTTTTTTTTTTTTTATTCATTTGACACAGAGAGAGAGATTACAAGTAGGCAGAGAGGCAGGCAGAGGGAGAGGAGAGAGGAGGAAGCAGGCTCCCTGCCGAGCAGAGAGCCCGATGTGGGCCTCGATCCCAGGACCCTGGGATCATGACCTGAGCCGAAGGCAGCGGCTTTAACCCACTGAGCCACCCAGGCGCCCTCATACAATGGTCTTTTATGTCTGGCTTCTTATTCTTATCATACTATTAAAGTTCATCCACACTGTAGCATGCTTTAGCACTTTATTATTTTTACTGCCAAATTATTTGCCATTGCCTGGATATACCATTTTTTTATCCATTCATCAGTTGATGGGCATTTGAGTTTTTTTTCCATTTTTTGTCTATTATGAAATTGGTATGAACATTTGTGGACAAGTTTCGTAGTGGGCATCTGTTTTTTACTTTAGGAGGTATATATTTAGAGGTAGAATTGCTAGGTCATATGGTAGTATGTTTGTATATTATGAGGACATGGAAAACCGTTTCCACAGCAGCTGTATCATCTTACATACAGACTAGAAACATGAGGGTTGTAATTTCTCCACATTCTCACCAATACCTGTTACTGTGTCTTTTTGATAATAACATCCTAGTGTGTGAGAAATGGTGTTCCTCATGGTTATAATTTGCATTACCCTAATAGCTAATGACATTCAGCATCTTTTCATGTGTGTATTGCTGTTTGTATCTCTTTAGAGAAATATCTTCAAATCTTCTGCTCATTTTTTATTTTTAGCTTTATTGAGATACAATTGACAAAAAACAGTATCTAAGTTTAAGGCATGCATGGGATGATTTGATCTATGTTTGTATTGAGAGATGATTACAACAATGTTAGTTAACACATCTCTCAACCCACATAATTTCATATTTTTGTGGTGAGAACTTTTAAGATTTACTCTTTTAGCAACTGGGAAGTATAGAGTATTATTAAAAAACATCGCCATACTGTATCTTATATTCCCAGAACTTATTCATCTTATAACTGGAAGTTTGTACCCTTTGACCAACTTTACCCATTTCTCTCACCCTACCACCTCACTTCACCTGCTCCTGGAAACCACCAACCTACTTACTCTCTGTTTTGTGTTTGTTTTTGATTCTATATATAAGAGATAACATGCAGTGTTTGTCTTTCTTTTTCTGATTTATTTCATTTAGTATAATGTCCTCAAACCCCATGTTGTCACAAATAGGATTTCCTTTGTTTATGGCCAGTAGTATTCCATTGTGTATATACACCACATTTTCTTTATCCATTCATCTACTGACAGACACTTAGGTTGTTTCCACATCTTTACTAATGTGAATGATGCCACATTAAAAATAGGAGTGCAGCTATCTCTTCAACATAGTGATTTCATTTCCTTTAGATCTATACCTGGAAATAATATTGTTGGATCATATAGTAGTTAAACTTTTAATTATTTAATAGTTAAACTTTTAATTTTAAAAAATTTTTAATTTAACCTCCATATGTTTTCCATAGTGGCTGCACTGAGTTACATTCCCACCAACAGTGCACAAGATTAAGTCTTCTGATCCATGCCCATGCAATGTTTTTCTATTTATTGAGTCACTTTAATTTCTTTCAACAATGTTTTAGTTTTCATTGAACAAATTTTTCAAGTCTTTTGCTAAATTTATTTCTAAGCATCCCATTTTTTATGTTATTGTAAACTGAATTATTTTCTTTTCTTTATTTTTTTATTTATTTATTTTTTTAAAGATTTTATTTATTTATTTCACAGCGGGAGAAAGATCACAAGGAGGCAGAGAGGCAGGCAGAGAGAGAGAGGGGGAAGCAGGCTCCCCGCCAAGCAGAGAGCCCGATGCGGGCCTCGATCCCAGGACCCTGAGATCATGACCTGGGCCGAAAGCAGAGGCTTTAACCCACTGAGCCACCCAGGCGCCCCTGAATTATTTTCTTAATTTGATTTTAAAACTAGAAATACAATCAATTTGTTATATTGATTTTGACCTCAGTAAGCTCCCTCTCATATTGTCATATTTCAACATTAATTAACTTGCTGAATCTAGAATTGAAATATATAAATATTGCTATATACATAAATCCAAATTAAGGAATTATTCACTAATTTTTCATTTCATTGACATTTTGATGAGGAATGGGTATTGTACTTTTTTTGGAAGGCCTTATATAATTTTATCAGTAATAATACAATTTTCCTCTTATATCTGGGAATGTAATGAGTTACATTATTGAATACCTTAATCCTGAGCATAAACTAACGTTCAATAAACTATTAGTTTCTCTTTGTTTTATTTTCTAGGATTTCATATTCCAGTTACTCAATAAGATTGATTTATCATGTTCTTTTTTATGCAAATCCTATTAAAATTAATTAGAAGTTTTACAAATAATTTAGAAGTTCCTCCACTTTTACTGTAGCTTGAAATAATTGAAGTAACATTGTTATTGTCTAGCTTTTGACAATATAGTACAGTTGTCCTGTGAAAGCATCTGCACTGTGTGCTTCTGTGTGTAAAATTATTTGTTAATATTCTCTATTTATTATGTGGCAAATGAGTCTTTAAATATTTTTACTCCATTTGTAATTTTTAGTAGATTATATTTATAAGGATAAATATCAATTTTATCTTTATTCTCAGATTTATTTTTGTAGAATTTTGCCAGGTAAACTTCAGTTACTTTTTAAAGAAATTACTTTATTTCAGTAGTTTGGGCCATACTGTTATCAGTGTGTGTGTTACTGCCCTTTGTATCTTGTTGAGAGTTGCTAGTGATTTTTCTATTTATGGGACTACCTGTTCTCCTCAATATTCACTCCATCCCCTCATTGCCTCCAGGTTTATTACTGACTGGAGGTAAGAGAAGAACTGCAAGGTCTTCCAGGGAGAAATAGTAACAAAATAAATGTGTTCCATTACTTAATAATTTATATCTTGCAAGGATATAGAGAAACAGTTGTGCAGTGTAATAAAACATAACTTGGCCTATATAACTGCATTTTTTTTCTAGAGTGGGTGGGCAGGCATCACATTTGAATGATTGCAATTGAAAATGAAGGCCTCGCAACAGTTTTTAGATCCAAATAAATTCATAGGCCCAAAGCTTTTTGAAGGATAACCACCTAGTTTCAATTAAAGAAGAATCTGGCTCTATTGCCATAAGTATATACTATAAATTTTTCTTTAAGCCTTCCTCACAGGGACCTTGCAGATGATTACCAGTTGATTTTTGTGCTGGGGAAACGGAAATACCCATGCTTTATACCCATATTGGTACTGGGCTGACACTGAGTAGTTCATCTGTCAGCATACAGACCAATGAACATTTGGTGATTCATGCAGTTTCAGAGTTCTTATAAAAGGCGACCCACTGGATTCACCCTCTACTTACCCCTCATTCCTGGGACAGACTATACACAACAATGAATATAATCCCCAACACCCTGAGTGGTTTTTGGCTCTTGGTAGAAAGAGTCAATTGTAAGCCTCTGGCCCTGACCCTTCCTATCAAAGGAGTAAAGCAAAAGCAATATTCTATTCAGTATTTCAGGGATTGTTATCAACTAAATTTCTGATTAGCTGGAAACTAGTTGTGGATTATCTTAAATTTATTGACATGATAAATCCAGTTGTAGCTACTATTCCAATTTTGGTAACTTGAAACAAATAAGGGTAGGTACTGATTTGGCAATTATATCACTTTCCGTATGAATTAGCAAGGACTTCTAGAAGCATCTTATATTCATGGAAAGGGAAAGCAGTAAATCGTCATAATATTAATTTAGGGCTGCCTCAACTATTCTACTTTGTTAGGATATAGTATATGAAGTTACTGATTATCTAGACACCCCATTAAACATCACTGTTGCTAAATCCATTAATAACATATTTTGGTGAGGTAAGCAGTGGTATTAAATAACTGAGATACCACAGTAAAGCACATAAGTGCCAAAAGGTGAAAAACAAAATCTTAAAATTTAGGGGTTTTCTATAATAGTAAAATTCCATTTAGTGATTAAGGACAATGTCACACATACTCAAACAAGCCTGCATACAAATCATCTGAGGATTTTGTTAACAGGCATATTGGGATTCAGTAGGTCTGTGTTTAGGCTTTAAGATTCTGCATTATTTACAAACTACTAGGTAAAGTTGATGCTGCTTTTGGTGAACCACACTTCAAGGATGAAGGGGCTAATGTTCCAATGCTGCGACAAATGTAAGAGTGTATATATCTTTTCAAAATAGTGTTTTCATTTACTTTGAGTAAATAAATACCCAATAGTTGAATTATTGGACCATATGAACTTCTATTTGTAATTTTTTGAGGAGCCTCCATACTGTTTTCCATGTTAGCTGTATCAATTTACATTCCCACCAACAGTGTATGAGGGTTCCTTTTTTTCTGCATCTCCAACACTTGTTATTCCTTGTCTTCCTCAGTTTAGCCATTCTGAAATGCATAAGGTGATATCTCATTGTGTTTTTGATATGCATTTCCCTAATGATTAATGATGTTGAGCGTTGAACATCTTTTCTTGTGTCTGTTGGCCATTGTATGTCTTCTTTGGAAATATGTATGATATGCATGCTTAGGTCCTCTGGCTATTTTTAAATCATATTTCTTGCTCTCTGTGTGTGTGTGTGTGTGTGTGTGTGTGTGTGTGTGTGTGTGTGTGTGTGTTGAGTTCTATAAGCTCTGTATTTTGGATATTAAATCTTTTTTGAATATGATATTTTCAAATATCCTTTCCTAATCAGTAGGATTTTTGTTTTGTTGGCGGTTTCCTTCACTGTGCAAAAACTTTTCATTTTGAGGTAATCCCAATAGTCTATTTTTGCTTTTGTTTCCCTTGACTTAACTAAGGCTCTAATTTAAAAGTAAGTTGCTGGGTGCCTGGGTGGCTCAGTGGGTTAAAGCCTCTGCCTTCGGCTCAGGTCAAGATCTCAGGGTCATGATCTCAGGGTCCTGGGATCGAGGCCCATATCGGGCTCCCTGCTCGGCAAGGAGCCTGCTTCCCCCTCTCTCTCTACCTGCCTCTGCCTACTTGTGATCTCTCTCCCTCTGTCAAATAAATAAATAAAATCTTTAAAAATAAATAAATAAATAAATAAATAAATAAATAAATAAATAAAAGTAAGTTGCTGCATCTTATACCCCTTAGCAATCAGAAAGAGGTATAATGCTAAGGAAGCCTCTTAAGATTTTGGAAGCAAAAAGTATCGTATCTAGGTGGGCTTCAAACCATTCATCCAGTAACTTGTGAGATTGCTAATTTCTAGGGTTGTCAAAAAACCAAGAAGTTGTGAAGCAAGTCCAGGCTGCAGTGCAAGCTTCCCATCACTTAGGCCTTGAGCACGGCATGCCCAATTGTATGCCACATGTCTGGTGAGTACAAAGTGGGGACCTATGGCAATCAATTGCCAGAGAAAAACCAAGCATGTACCCAGGAGTTTACTTTTCCTTTCTTTTCTTTTCCCAGGATATTTCACGTAGTCTATTTCTTTGTTAATAAATAATCTCCTTTAAAAACGTAGTTGAGGTGTTATTCCCTGGCTTCGTTATAAATTTCATGTTTTTCTGGACACTTCAAATGTTATTTGGTCAAAACAACTTGTTAGGAACTGATTTCTTCCTCTTTCACAAATCTGGATATGAATAGCATCTCTACATTATAAAATGGGCATGAGTTTGTGTACAAAGTTCAAACAAGTTAGGAGCAGATGACTGAGATTCTTACAACACCCACTGATGCATGGCTCCCTTTGCTTTTTCCCCTCTTGAGCATTTTATATGGAAGAAGAAATGACCAGAGTTTAAAATTTATGCTAAGTANAATGTGTGATGTTTATTGGTTTATCTAGTTAGTAAGGGACTAGAAAGAAAATGATTATAAGATTTGATGAGAAAATATGATGAAGTGATATGTGGTGGGTTNTTATGCTAAGTAATGTGTGATGTTTATTGGTTTAGCTAGTTAGTAAGGGACTAGAAAGAAAATGATTATAAGATTTGATGAGAAAATATGATGAAGTGATATGTGGTGGGTTTCTCAGCATGAACACCAAGTATGCAGACATTTGTGGCCTTTGGGAATGTTCACTTAAGTTTCTCCATTTCAGAGGAATCTATCAATAGTCAAGTGAACAATAGAATACATATTCTGGATTTTAGTCCACTTTTGTCATCACCCTTCTTGGTGCTTACATGATGGGTTTATGTACAAAGTGACTGTGGAAGCAGAATTTGAGAAATTAGGCATGAGCTCAACAAACAAGATTTGTCCTCATGGAAGTCTAGTTTACTGTCATGGATGATGCCAAACTTGAAAAAGCAGATGCCAAGTCTATGTCCTACTATTCTCCAGTGATTTATTCTTCAGTGAGGATCACTCACCCACCTGCTGGCAGACTGATCATATTGAACTCTTTCCAATGGATGTCGTCCATCATGAAGGAGGCAACAACTTGTCCTCTCCAGTAGAAATCTATTCCAGTAAGCATTTTCGTGCCCTGATGGCAATGATTCTGCCAGCATTACCATATAAGATCTTATTGAATGCATTGTTCACTGCCATGATATTCTGTACATGTTTCCAAATAACAGGTTTTGTAACAAAAGAAAGATGGCAGTGTACTAATACCCACAAAATCACTGCCTAAACAGCTCATTTCAACACTGAGTCATTTAAGTCATACTTGGGGTGAATGGAAGTGAAAAAACTTCATAAAGCTAAAAGATGTCATACAAAGACATTAGAAAAAGCAAAGCCCAAAAAGGGAACAGATTTGCTTCATTGCTTGTTTATTTTATTTTGCTTTTTACTTGAAAATATACTCAGAAATTTTAATCAGTTCATTACCATTTTATTCTTCAATTACTGGTATTACAAAAGAATATCTAATTGACTATCATTATTTATTTGGGCTGATTTTAGGTGTACTTACTTCATGTCTGAGTAATTTCACAAGAAAATTAGACCAGGCTAAGAATGGTGGTTACAAGGTGAACATCTGCAAAGCAAACCATGAAAATCTGTAAACTCAAGTTCTCATAATTAGTGACATCATAGACACTCATACAAGAGCAAGATGCACTTTATTATGTATACAAATTATTTTGTATATCTCTTTAGGATTCAAATGTGAAGAGAGTCAATGAGGCAATTTATGCCATTCTTTAAAACATTTAAAATATTTATATAATGCAGGGCACCTGGGTGGCTCTTTTGGTTAGGCATATGCCTTCGGCTCAGGTCGTGATTCCAGGGTCCTAGGATCGATTCCTGCATCAGGCTCTCTGGTCTCTAGGGAGTCTGCTTCTCCCTCTCCTTCTGCCTCCTGCTCTGCCTGCTTGTCTTCTCTCTCTCTCTCTCTCTCACTGTCAAATAATTAAAATCTTTAAAATAAATAAATAAAATAAATATTTATATAATGTAAAAAATGAGCCAGTGTTTTGCTCAATGTTGGATATAGAAATTAACACATTTTATTAAGCTCAAACTTATTACCTTGATTTTTGTTTCCTAGTCACCACTCTTCTCAAATGTAGTCCATTCACTAGTGTTGTCAGCATTTTATAAGGTTATAAAAATCAGGACCACAGTAACCACAGGCAGCCATAAACCAGTGATCCAAAAAATATATATAGTTGGTCATCAATAACAAAATCAGAGACCAAATATACATAGGAACCTGAGCATCACCATCTTGCTAAAATATATTAAGATACTTGCCTTTAAAGATACTCAAAATGTGCAACCTTTAATTTCTCTGTGTCCTATCTGCCATTTTTTTAAATTGTACTGATCTATTCATGATTTTTTTACCCTAAACATTAAGTTCTTAATTTATTAAGGTTGCTTACCTTCATATTTCTCCCCCTTGCTTTTTCACTTCATATAAGTGGTGTTTGATTTGCTTTATTAAATTTTGACAAGTGATTTTTTTTAGAAAGAACAGTATTAACTTCTTTAGAAAATTGACTTTGTTCATTATGCTTGCTTATCAGCTCAACCATAGATTTGACATCCTCAGCCATGATAGTTATCACCAAAAGATGCAGCACTCAGAATTAAAATTAAAATAACAAAATTTCTTAAAGGTGAGAAAGAAATAGAAGACTAAACCACTTTAATTTTATGATTTTATTATATACCCTCTTCTTGGTCAAGATGGTTGTCAACCTTGCCAGTTATACTCTTTTTCTTTTTTCTTCTTCTTTTTTTAAATTTATTTTAAATTTATTATTATTTTTTTTTTGCATTGTGATCATAAGTGATATGGGGAAAAAAAACACCCTCATTGGACTTTTTCAGCTAACAGCAGCAGAGCATTTCCCAAGATATTTCATTTTGCTTTCCTCTTTAGTTTTCTTAATCGGCATGTGGTATTTCTTTTCATTGTTCCAATTCTACTCTCTATCCTTAATCGATTAAATTCTCCTTTTGTGGCATAGTCTACAGCTAATGTGAGCATCACCTCTAGAGTTCCTCATGCTGTTTTCCCCTTCACATCTATAAAATCCTCTTTTGTACCAAAACCTTTTGCAGCTCTTTGAAGTCTTCTTATTTTGTGGCTCACTAACTGAGGTCACGGAGTTGCCATGGTTGGGGAGGAGTAGGGCTTCTGACTCCAGGTTGGACCTTTCTTTGAAGATAAGCTTTTTATCTTTTTTTTCTAGACATGTGCTAATGGGCCATCTAGAGGGGTATCACAGAAAAAGGATGTTGGTGTCTAAATTAAGGGTTTGGTAATTCCACTGAAATTATTTTTACATACCTACTGTTAGATACCTGGGTATTATCTTGCTGAAGAATAATTATATTTTAACGTTTTCAATGCTTGTAGCCAAAAGGTAATTTAGAGTAAGAAAAAGAAAAATGCATTCTTTATAAGGATATGTAATTTCTTTTAGGGCTGACACTGTACATCAAAATAGTAATAAACAGGTTCAATGAAAAGCCATATTTACCTGTCCTGCGTAAGATATGATATAGCAAGCCATCAACAGAGACCACAATATTTACACACTCTTAACATTCCTCTTAGTCTATTTTACATACAAATATATAAATGTTTATTGATATTTGTACAAATTCAGTTGAGCTCTGTGCTTACATAAAGAAATTTAAATGTTGGGAAGATAACATGAACATATTTTAAAGTTCTTATTTTTATGTACATACTTATAATAACACTATTATTATTACATACTTTACAATAATAATAAATTAGCAACTCTTTCTCGAATGTCACTCTAGATTATATACAAACATAAATTCTTTCAAGCAATATCCAGCTATTCTAGTTACTGATTTTCCTCTTCATTTTTAAAAGGGTGAGATGAAAACTTCCACCTTCTTGTCTTATCAAATTTTTCCTCTGCAAGTTAAGTTTATCTCTAATATACTTATTTATATTAGAGAGTATATCCAATATATTCTCTAATCCTTCCTCCCCAACCCAAATACTCAAAGGTATTTTCTAAAGCTCTTCTCAGCACTGAATTCCAGATTCATATACTTAACTGTCTACTTGACATCTTTATCTAAACATTTAAAAGACTCTTTAAGCTTAACAGATCCATAGAGAACTCCTGATTTTTTCCTAACAAGGTATTCTTCCTTAGTTATCCCCATATGAGTAATTGGCATCATCATATATTAACTTGCTCACAACAAATATTCTATGGCTTCTACTCCCAGTACATCACTTATGCTCATTGGCTCTATTTCTAAGTATATTTTGAATGTGTCCATTGTTTATTTTGGCCTCTTGCCCAAATTATCTACATAATTCACATGAACTATTATTACATCAGCCTACCTAGTCTCTTTGCTTTCTTTCCTGCCTTCTATAACCCAGGCTTCTTATGACAGCCAGAGCACATTTTTAAATGTAAGTCACATACACATTGTCCTGCTTACAACCGGCTAATGGTTTTGCATTCCAAGTAGAAAAATATGACGATATTTTGGCCTAAAAGACCCTAAATGTTTTGGAGTCAACCCACTTCTGTAACTTTATTTTGCTCCATGCTCCTGTGTTCTCTGCATCCACCATGGCTTTTTTCTCAGAACATGTCAAGTTTTTTTCCCTGCTTCGGAGCTGCAGATTTGAACCATGCTCCACCTATTAAACTAATCTTATAAATGAGTACATCTTGGAAAAAGTATCCACATAATCAAAAACTTTCTTTTTTTTATTTTATTTTTTTTTAAAGATATATATATTTTTTTATTTGACACAGAGAGAGAGATTACAAGTAGGGAGAGAGGCAGGCAGAGAGACAGGGAGAGGAGGAAGCAGGCTCCCTACTGAGCAGAGAGCCCGATGCAGGCCTTGATCCCAGGACTCTGAGATCATGACCTGAGCCGAAAGCAGAGGCTTTAACCCACTGAGCCACCCAGGCGCCCTCAAAAACTTTCTTAAATTAGATTTTTGGCTCTGTTAGTCAATAATAGTTAAATTATCTAGCCCATCCTAGAGGATAATATTCTGTTGCTAATATGAAATTCTTCAAAATTCTAGTGTATACATATATTTATTTATTCATTTATTTTTTGAGGAAGAGAGAGAAAGAGAAAAGTGGGTGGGTGGTAGAGGGGATGGGAGAGACAGAATCCTAAGCAGGCTCCACACCCAGTATGGAGGCCAACACAGGGTTTGATCTCACAACCCTGAGATCATGACCTGAGCTGAAATCTAGAGTTGAACACTTAAGTGACTGAGCCACCCAGGCACCCCAATGTGTATCTTAATGTATAGGAGAAAAATGATGTTGGCTAGAAAGAAAAAGCAGATATTAATGATATTAATGAAAAAGCAGTTTCTGTTTAGAAACTTCCACATACCAGACACTTGGTTAGGTGTTGTACTTTATCTCTGTTCAAATAGAGTTGCTCTCACGTTAGATCTATCTCAATTACATTTTTGAACTGTCACTTCACACTGCTTGGACTTTGGGTGGACTTTTGTAAAGTCTGAGTGCCTGAGCTGAGAATACAAGAATCCCAAAGGAAATATCTCAGAATTATTGGGTAAGACTTGATATTCCCTTTTCAATCTATGCCTACCAGTAGATACAATTCTTCTACAGAACAAGAAATCTTAACTATTTTAAGTTGCATAGTCTGTTGAGTATCTGATGACAGCTAAGGAAAGTAAGTTCTCACCATCCACCTATTTTACTCAATTTTTTTCTCACACCATTTCAAAATCATGGGGGCTCTCTGAAGTTTGTCCCATGGGTCACAAAATTAAAAAAAAAAAAAAAAACCTGCTGCAGAGGTAAATACTGAATCATTTCTTAATGATTATCAGTTACCCTCAACACTGAGGTTAACAACTAAGTTTCTACCTTTTAGGGCCACATTTGTTGAAAATTATTGCTTAAATAACACAAGACGTGTTTACCTTTAAGATTTTGTAAATTTAGGGTGCCTGGGTGGCTCAGTGGGTTAAAGCCTCTGCCTTCAGCTCAGGTCAAGATCTCAAGGTCCTGGGATCGAGGCCTGCATTGGGCTCCCTGCTCGGCGGGAAGCCTGCTTCCTCCTCTCTCTCTCTCTGTCTGCCTCTCTGCCTACTTGTAATCTCTCTCTCTGTGTCAAATAAATAAATAAAATCTTTAAAAAAAAAAAGATTTTGTAAATTTATTTTCTACTTAATTTTTAGGCAAGATATAGTCCAGTTACCACTGTTTATCTAACCATATGAGAGTGGTTTCTCCTCTGCAATTGCTCTTATTAATAAAGGTCCTGTGGGACAAATAGTTCACAGAAGTTCACTTTATTTTCCTTTATGGTGAAATTTCCTTTGAAGAGTGAATCCTCAAGTTAGTTTATCTCCTGCTTGACACTCAAAAAGCAGCACTAGAACAATACTTGTAAATCATAGATACTTTAATTAAATATATCATATTCTATTATATAGCTCTTAATTTTTTATCAAATCATTGGGTTATGAATATAATCATAAAAGTTCTATGTGTTACCACATTGCTAACAAAGCACATACTTTCTTTCCCTCTGTCTCACAAAATTTGCCAATCTATGTGCTCTTTAGCTGATGGCTTAACTTTAGTTTCTAATACGGTTCCACCTCTGCTGCCTTTTCACCATTCTTAGAACATCCCATTGTAATATATTCACCTTGAGTATATAGTGTAATCTATTTTTCCAGACCCCACCAAAATCCCCCTGATTTTACCTTAAAAGTGGATTTTATTATATTCTCATCTCTCATTTTATTGTTTAACATCAAAAATGATTTGTTAAATTCATTTTCCAGAATCTTTCACTCAACTATATCATCTTTTGACAATTCCTTTTTCTAGAGTCGCCCTCTCCAATGCCCTCTGTCCTTTTTAACAACAGTTTATCATCCTGGTATAGAAAGAGTACAAGCCCCCTTCCTTCTAACATTTTAATTTTTATCTATACTTACTAAATCTCAACCAACATTGCAATCCAACATATTTTGTTTTGATACATGCTCAAATAAATATTACCTGACCTGGACTTCAACACCTGGGAAATCTCAATTCTTAATAGTCTGTGTATCTAATACCAGAGACAGCTTTATTGCATCCTAGATTAATTCTTTGTAATAAACTGGGAAGAAGCTTGACCTTTATAGTCATTGCTAATCAAGCAAAACAAATTATCTATATAGTTCCTTATGTAAATTACAGTAATGTTGCAAGTAATTTCCATATTGCTCAATGCTCCTTCTCTCTTTCTCACTCTCTCTCTGCCTCTCAAGAGTTAAACTCGTTTTGATTTCCAAATACCCAAAATCTTTGTCCCCTTGTTAAGAGAGGAATATTTTGTTCAGTGATAACTTTCTTACTATCAAAGTTAAATAAATAAAATCATAGGTTGACCATAAGTATAGCACATAAGAATTTTGGCTCTGATCAGAAAGGATGAATACTTACTATTTAGGTCAATGTGGATGGAACTTGAGAGTATGATGCTGAGTGAAATAAGTCAATCAGAGAAAGACAATTATTGCTTGGTTTCACTCATGTGGAATAGAAGAAACAGTGCAGGGGATCACAGGGGAAGGGAAGGAAAACTGAATGGGAAGTTATCAGACAGGGAGACAAACCATGAGAGATTCTTAACTATGGGAAATAAACTGAGGGTTGCTGGAGGGGAAGTGTATTGGGGCAGGATAATTGCGTGATGGGCATTAAGAAGGACATGTGATGTGATGAACACTGGATGTTGCATGCAACTGATGAATTATTGAACACCATATCTGAAACTAATGATGTACTATATGTTGGCTAATTGAATTTAAATAAAAAAAAAGAATTTTGGTTTCAGATTTATTTGTGAACTCTCATTCTTCCTCTCTAATATGTAAGTTGTTACTGCTCATTGTTATACACTTTTATGATGTAGGTGAAATAATTTTCTTTCTGTATTGCAGCCAATGTCTAAAATATATTTTTTCTTTTCTTTCAAATTCACTAGAAGCTAGGAAGACTTTTATGTGTGTATTTATTTAGACTTACTTTTAATACAGATATATTTCTCAGAGTTTAAAAGAACATGAAGGGTGCCTGGGTGGCTCAGTCGGTTAAAGCCTCTGCCTTCGGCTCAGGTCATGATCCCAGCGTCCTGGGATCGAGTTCCGCATCAGGCTCCATGCTCAGCAGGGAGCCTGCCTCCTCCTCTCTCTCTGTCTGCCTCTCTGCCTACTTGTAATCTCTCTCTGCCTCACTGTGTCAAATAAATAAATTTAAAAAAATTTTTTTAAAAATTTAAAAAATTTAAAAAATAAAAGAACATGAAGGGAAATATTCTTGGCTTTAACGTTTAAAAATTTAATGTTTATCTAGTCCAACACTCTCACTGAAAAATAAAGTCAGTCTGAGTGCTATCAAATTTTCAGCCATAATGATGAAACATAACTTCTTATAAATTGTAATGAAATGCTTTTGATTTTTTATGAGATCATCTTGCTTGAGAAGTTAGTGAAATAAGAGCACTTAAATAACATCTATTTCTGAAATTGCAACAAAATCATATAAGGTAGTTTTCAAAATCTATTTCATTAATAAAAAATAGTATACCATAAGTGAGTAAATAAAATATCTCAAAGTTTTAAGGCTACACATCTTTTTCTCCATCACTACTTATTTAGCAATAAAAATCTACAATTTTAGCTTCTATATACTATTAAGAATGTGAAGATCAAATTCTATCCTAAGGGGAAATATTTTTATAAAATCACTTAGAAGACACTATCTTACTCCTGACTAATCCTTTAAGATGTATGAAAATTCTGTAGTATGCAAAATTTATGATTAAGTGCATTTCAATATACAGATTTAAAGTCATCATCAACTTAGGTTTTGTAGGATTTATGCATCAAATATCACGCTCATGTACATATATTTCTGTGTAGGTTTCTATTTTGGTTTGCACAGTGTTTAACTTAATACTTCTGTTTTATAACTCATCTGAATTAGTATAAGTATTTATATTTTATGAATGAAAACTATGGCTATCAATTGGGTGGCTACCCAATTCACATAAATCATTCCATAGTTGGAAATTTAGTTTCATAACTTTTAAAATCCATGTTATGACTTACTTATAAATGTTACACAGTCAATAAAGAATTACAGAATAACTTCTTGCATTTCTTCCAACTATCATCACTTTGCTTATTAAATATATTTGTCAATAATATTCTTTATGATTTGCTTCTGGCAAAGACAAATATATTCATGTTAAAATTTAAACTGGTAAGATGATTGAGCAGAACCTCCAAAGATTAATGTTGAGTAAAACCTTGGGATTAAACATTGTCAACATTTGTTACATTTAATTTCATAGAATAAGATGAACATATTTATTTATTTTTTTAAAGATTTTATTTATTCATTTGACAGAGAAAGACACAGTGAGAGAGGAACACAAGCAGGGGGAGTGGGAAAGAGAGAAGCAGGCTTCCCGTGGAGCAGGGAGCCTGATGTGGGGCTCAGTCCCAGGACCCTGCGTTCATGATGACCTGAGCCAAAGGCAGATGCTTAAGGACTGAGCAACACAGAAGCCCCTAATATGAATGTATTTATATAGATGTATCTTAATTTAAATTTTATCCTGGAAAATTTCACTTTATTAGACTAAATTTTGTAAAATAATACTAAAACACTATTTTATCTAATCAATTAAATGATAAATATAATTCTATAACTTTTTTTCAAAGATTTTATGTATTTGAGAGAAAGAGTGCATGAGTGGGGGGTGAGGCAGAAGGAGAGGGAGAAACAGACTCCTGCTGAGCAGGGAGCTCTGTGCAGGCAGATCCCAGGACCCTGAGATTTATTTCCTGAGACAAAGGCAGAAGCTTAACCTACTGAGCCACTCAGGTATCCCATTAAATATAATTTTAATTTGCTATAAAAATAAAACTAGAAAAAAAATAAATAAAACTAGAATATTCAAGTAGTACACCTATAAAATAAAAATTTTCTTTATGACACATATGTTAATACATTTTGAACATTTACATATATTTTTTATCACCTCCTGAAAAAAGAGCATTATATAAAATTTATAAAAGAAAAGTTTAATGAAATTGCTTCATTTTAAAGAAACATCTTACTGGTGTGTATAGGTAAACTTCTCCTACACACTGATTTATGTGGTACTGGAGCCTGCTGATGACAGTCCAGATTTCACCAGCAAAACCAAGGATACTGGTGTTCCATTGGCTTTGGATAAAATAACAACAACAACAACAACAACAACGATAATAAGAGAGATGACTCAATCACTAGAATTAGTAACTTTCTAGTGATATTATGTTTTTTTAAAAGATTTTATTTATTTATTTGACAGAGAGAGATTCAGGGAGAGAGGGAAAACCAGGAGGGAGAATGGGAGAGAGAAAAGCAGTCTTTCCCACAGAGCAGAGAGCCGGATGCGGGGCTCCATGCGGGGCTCGATCCCAGGACCCTGGGATCATGACCTGAGCTGAAGGCAGATGCTTAACGACTGAGCCACCCAGGCGCCCCTCTAGTGATGTTATACTGAATCAGCCTTGCTCTCAAATTCAAACTGTACGCCTTGAAGAGTATTATATTTTCTATTTCATCCAGAAAATGAGTTATATTTTTCTAATATCAATGTGTTCTGGATATCAAATAATTCATCTTAAACTTTTTGATATATATGAGGTCACCTAATGTGACAACTTTAGAAAATCTGTCATTCGTAATTGAAAATACATAATGGAAATCAAAGAAAATAAAGTATTGTTTTCATGTATACTCTCTTAGTAATTTGAGAGAGCAAAGTGTCTGGTTTAGACTTTAAGATTTATGACTAAGCACACAAAGAAATAGGCATTTGAAAATATCAGGACTACTACAACTAAATATAAAAAGCTCGAATCACTTGTGGAAAGTGAGATGTAAGGTAACCTAGCTTAGTTTAGGTGAGATTCAGAATATGTGATGTTTTGAGACTCTGGGAGTATATCATTAGAAAGAAATGACTTTTTGAGAATGGACATTGAAATGATCAATTATTAAATGTTAGATACTATAGGTATGTTATCTCCTTTAAACTTCACAAAAAATATGAGATAAGTCTGTGTTCGTTTTACATGATTAGAATATGAGATTCAGAAAAGTTAAGCAAAATCCTAGAATCACGTATTTAGGAATGGTAAAGTTATAGTTGGAATGCAGATGAAACCAGTTCCAAAGCCTTTGTGCCTTTTATTACCACACCTCTTCACTGCATCCAGGGCACTCTCCTTTCTAAACGTTGCCTCAGAATCACAAAATATTTTGTGGAATTTTGAGGAATATTCGAAAATGCTACCTTCTCTAGTTCTACTTAATGACTATTTCCATCGCCCTTACCAATGACTTTAGCAATAGCAATAACAACCAAGTATAAAAGCAAATGTTTACCAAGCGGTTACTATATGACAATCACTGTTCTAATTCCAGTACATGTAATTTTTATATTATGGGAGAGATACTACTTTATGATCATTTTAGAAATAAAGAAATTGAACCATAGAAAGAAATAATTTGCCGAAGACTACATAATAAGTTCCAAAACAAGTTTTAATATGAATCTGACTTCAGAGTTTATCTAATTAAATATATAATAGAATAAAATTATAAATTCAGGATAACAAAACAAATAGGATATAATATGAATTTAAAAATTATCACACTGGGCTCCTGGGTGGCTCAGTGGGTTAAAGCCTCTGCCTTTGGCTCCTGATCTCAGCGTCCTGGGATCGAGGCCCACATCGGGCTCCCTGTTCTGCAGGGAGTCTGCTTCCTCCTCTCTCTCTGCCTGCCTCTCTGCCTACTTGTGATCTGATCTCTCTCTCTCACTGTGTCAAATAAATAAATAAATAAAATCTTTAAAAAAAATAAAAAAATAAAAAATAAAAATTATCATGTTAATTTCAATTAGAAAGAATAGTACAAGTACTATTAGTAATACATTTATTTTTTATACTGGTGTTGAATTTGCCCATTTAATTATGAAATTAAAATTAATAAAATAATTTTAGATTATAATATAATCCCATCCCTTTACACACTTGGAAACTGATTTCTGAAATGACTCCATGAATAGCTTAATGAAAACATTGAGGTTGCTTCAGAGTGTGTGCTAAATCAGTATTTTCAATGCCCGATTGCTTTATCCCCCTACTATATTGTGCCTCATTTTAATACACAGATATTTATAGATATTTCCTTGCTGGTTTTTTTCCTCTTTTTATCTAGGCACTTACTCTGTACAGAATACCATGCTAAATAGTAAATTTTATTATTGTCTCCCCACAGAAACCATGATGTAAATGTTATTATTCCAAGTATTCAGATAAAGAAGTTGAATTCCAATAAATCTCAATACTGGCCAAAAGCCAGTAGAATTAAAACCCCAAAGCCCTTAGTTTTAGTGATAATGTTGCATTGCCTTTTCTTGTGTAAAATTATTTGATTAACAAGAGTTTTAAACAGGTCATGTTCAGCATCTTTTACTTTCTTTTTTTTCCCCCCCAGTATCTTCTCAATTGGTTTTCATTGGGTTCTGAGCTAATATTACAGTGTATCATTTGATAAATAACCTGGTTTTCATCTACCCTTGCAAGTCTCTCCCTCCCTCTCCCTCGCCCTTTCCCACCATCTGCCTCTGCCTGCTTCCTGTCATCCTCTTCATTTTCCTTTCCTTCTTTTCCTTCTCCTCTTCTTTCTTCTCCCTTTTCATCCATTCTTCTGACTCTCCCGTTTTACTCTCTTCTCCAACTCCTCTGGTCTCCTCGCCTTCCCTGAAATTGGAATTCTGTCCGTCTCTTTTTTGGAATTAGTAGCTACAGAAGTTTCTGCATAACGCATCTTCTAAAGACCAATTCCACACAGGAATATGGAGAACTTTAAGAACATACCATGGAATGCAGCTGTGCCATTTATTGGTAACAGAGAAATTAACATTTTGGCTTTTTATCTCACAAATGGGCAACACAACAGCATATTTCCCTAGTAAACAAATGTATTTTCTTTCCAGATATACTCCAGAGAAAAATCCTTTATTGGTTTCCACCTTGCACCTGAGACGTTCCCAAATTAAGTACAGATTCCAATATTTTTGGTAGGAAATACATAAACTAATTTTCTAAGGAAAATTATCTTGACTTCGGTATGATTCAGAAATAGTAATTGAACAGCCACTACATATAAAAGAACTGTTATATTTGGAATACAAAATTTTAAGTTTTTTTATCTCAAATACTATAGTATTTCAACCAAATTGAACTTATAAGCAATCTCTTTTTTCTTATTAGTAAAACTGTGAGTTTAGGTTGAGTATTCAGCTTTGAAACTGAATATTGCTTTATCTTCTCTCTCATCATTTTGCTAAATTTTGATGTTTTTCTGAAAATAGCACTGTAATTTTTTCCTCGCTAATACTGGTTTATAAATACTTCCCATATCAGATTGACAAACAAAAATTAGTAAAAGGGGGAATGGAAAAGAAAACAGATATTTATTCCAAAATGAAAAAAAAAAAAAAACAGATTCTGTGGTTTTCAGATTATATATGCACCCCCATACACATACACACACATAAGTATATGAAATGCCTCGTATCTACATCCAGTTAGCTAGCTATGTATCTGTCTATGAAACTTAGCCTTTAGAATATATAATGTGTAAATCCTTGGCACTTGTACTCATTTATAAAAACACTATTTTATATTTAGTTAAATTTTAATATTGTTTTATATTTCATCATTCGAATATTAAAATCCAATTTTTATATACATTTGAACACTCAAACAATGCACAGAAATGTATGTAGAAAGCAATAGCCGTCATATATGACGTGCATGTTTATAAGGGACGGTCAATGTGGAAACTTGCTGTATGTGGTATTAGAGCAGCATAATAAAGTGTGCCAGGCAGAGAAACTGATGTGAAAGTAAAAATACAAATATCAGAAATTTGCTTGAATTTTTGGCACTGCTTGTGTCCTGGTGGGCTCTGAATGGAGCCCCTTATTGTTTTTCTCTAATCCATCTTAGAGCTGACAGAGGTGCAAGTTGCGAGTCGCAGCTTGCATATCGTGCCTTAGGATGACAAAGCCCAATAAAAACAATTATTTCAAAACCCATATCTCATCCATTATTAAATCTATGAAAAGAGTTTAATTTCCTGTGCAATTACATAGTGAAATGTCATACTCTGGATGGAAAAAGATTAATTGCTTTTGATAAAATACTGTGTATTTTTGTTTGACTTTTTGGACATCTATTTAATGCAGTAATATCATTTCAATCTAATGTGCTTCATATCACACAGAATTATTGCAATTTTGCAGAGGAAATATTGTTTAATTATTTTCTTTTCTCATAAAGGAGTAAGAATAAAATATTAATTCTTCTTAGCTCAAAAGCACCACAAGCCACACTTTATTTTTTAAACTACATTGGAGACTCTTACAAATGAGCAATAACAAAATAAGATTAATGTATTTTGCAAGAGATTCATAAGACCACCTCAAGTAACATTTATATGTCATGTGTAGACACAAATTATAATTTCTATCATTTGTATTGGTTTTCTACTTACCAGTGATTATTAAGTAATCCATAACAATGACCAGTCACTTTCTTCCTGTCACAAATATGACATCAATTTATTCTTCCATAAAGGCTAAAGTAATGGCAAATGAATCTTCAGTAAAACAAACTGTCTAAATACTATAAGCCGTACTCTGCAGAGTGACAGAACCAGGAAATCCCTGTAAGAGTGAAAATAACACTTTAGCAACAGTGGATTAGAAGGCAATGGTGACCTCTGACCTATCGAATCTAGTCCAGTAAATATTTGGCTGTCATCGAATTTAATCATTCTTTTGTGTTTTGCTGAAAATTGCTGGAATAGGTGTTTGATAGGAAATTAATATTTTAATAATTTCATCTCTCACAGATAAAATTTAAATTTACATTGGTATTACTTAGTCTTCAAGTGACTATTATATTCACTGGTGTTAAGCAGTAAATAATAAAAGTATGGAATAGTATCTAGAGAGCACATTCTGAGTAATTATCGTACAAGGAAGAGACAACCCTCTTTATTTGCAACAGTTTAATTTGATTGGCATCCTGGCCCTGGCAAAATGTGTTACAGGTCAGGAATGAGTTTGATTGGCACATACCCTTTGAAAGCTTACACAGTATATTATCCATCAAAAACTAATATGGGAAATTGTAAGCCTTAAAATCAGTACATTTATTTTTTTCCAAAATTACAAATCATCCAGTCATTTTATATCCAATGTTTTCTTCCCTTTTGGTGATTTGTAAAAAAGAAAGCTAGAAAGAGATAAATAGTAGAAGACTGCCTTTTCAGAGGTGGGAGGAAAGAGTGTTTCAGAGAAAAAATATTGAATACAAGAAATAAAATTTCCATACTCACTTAGAATTTGAAGTATTTAAATTAAAATGTGAAAAGAAAATTTACTTTGCATGTATCAGTTATTATTTGTCAATAATAAAGTTCTAGGGAAAAAATAATTCTGCTCATCTCCCCATTGCTGTAATTTAAGGAAATGTCAGTAAACTTACATCATCCTGAAGATGTGAACTGGAAAATTGAAATTATTCAATTTGATGTTTATGTGAATTTAACCCTTTAATTCATAATATAAATGAAAAAAATTGTGAATTTATATCTTTCGAATATTACATCCAAATCTCCATGTAATACGTAGATTCCTGAAACAGATAACATGCATCTGTTCATTGATAATTATATAATTACAATACAAATATTAAAAAACTTTTAATCTAAACTTATGCATGATGTTTTAAGGACGATATTGGAGCTCTGAGTACAAAGACTAAAATATAAGTATTTAGTTTCTTGTGTGTCTCTAAGACATTCATATAACAGACACATGGCTATGTTTATCCAATTTTATTTAATACATTTCCATAAATTGATAGTTTCTTAAATTTAAGAATGAAAAGATAAATACAAATAATACATGAAAGCTTACCACATGATTGCCATTTAATTTTTTATGATGGGCCTTTGGCTTAACCCACAGCTTTATAAATATTAATGAATGAAAGAACAAAAGAAAATATAGTGATTATACCCAACAATATTTAGATAAAATAATGTTAAGTCATTTTTATTTAATCTGAAGACATTATACATAAACATATGATTTTCCATTATAATTTGTTATTTTTAAAGCCCTAACAATAAATCAAACAACCCTGACCTCTTAAAGGTTAAGCTTTCTTCCTATTAAGTGTTTCTTTCAAGGTCAGTGATGACCTCCATCTTCCCAAACCCAGTTTTTAGTCCTATTTCCTCAACATAATCTATATATCATCAGCTTGATTCTCAACATTCATGCCTTTTATAAATATATTCTCTCTGTAAGTAATCCAATGATTTAAATATAATTTTATACTGATGACTCCAAATTTTCTATCATAGTTTTGTCCTTTCTTCTGAGCTCTTACTTGTGTATCTGACTGCCTATTCAGCAACATGACTTGGATATCTTAAACATCTCAAAGTCAACAAATGAAAAGCAGAACTCATAATTTCAGCTGTTCCAAACTTTCTCCTATCCCAGTGTTCTTTATCTCAGTAAATCTTCCTCTCACAACTGTTCAAACAAAATATATTGGAAGCATCTTTGATTTCTCTGACACAGTATACCCAAGTCATCAACAAATTCTTTAATTCTGTTTACAAAGTGTACCCAGGTATTTGTTCATCCCACCAGCTTCAACATTATCACATCTATTCAAGTCACCAACACCTGCCTGTACTGTGATAATTAACTCTTTATTGGTCCCTTTATGTCCATACTTTCCTTTTTATATATTTTCATTCTTCTACTTATCCTAATTGGTAAATTTTGCAATCATCACTTATCATAAACCAAAAGGAACATAATTACTTGAAAACTGGGAAGGCTGGGTATCTCAGTGGTTAAGAGTCTGCCTTTGGCTCAGGTCATGACCACAAGGTCTTAGGATCAGTCCCCCCTTAAACTCCTTGCTCAGCAGGGAGCCTCCTTCTCCCTCTGCCACTCCCCCTGCTTGTGTTCTCTCTCTCTCTGACAAATAAATAAATAAAATGTAAAAAGAAAGATTAAAAAAATTATTTGAAAACTACCACATACATTTTTATAGATAGAGAAATAAAATTGATATACCCCATTTGCCTCCCCCACCAAGAAAAAAAAAAATCAAGGAATCCTAACAATAATAGAGCAGTGACATAAGTAATACACCAATCTGCCTTCTCTCAGCAATATTTCTGGGAGGTTATTTTTGTCCAAGACCGATTGTGAGATGGCTCTTGAAGAGGCTTTTTCTTTAGCGTGTAAATTGTTTCAGATATTTAAAAAGGTTAACATTAATTCATCAGTGTAGGGGTCTAGCTGACCATGCATCTCTTTCAAGCTAAACTGTAATCTACTAAAATTTCTTTGAATTAGGAGCCCCAAACTTTTTTTTTTTTTTTTTTTTTTTTTTACTACAATGGGTCTTGAAAGTAGACCTTGCACTTGAAGTTGATAGGTCTGGGTGACAGGCTTCAGGGAGGAGTAATATCCATTTATCTTCTGCCTAGGGGAAGAATGGGATAGGCTATAAAGGTGTGCCAGACCCTGTCACCCTGGCCTGCTTCACTGTGGGGAGATTATCAACTTTGTCAGGAAGGTGGTCTTTGTGATCTGGTTTCTTCTCCAGCTAGATCTGTTGCGCCACACACCACCTACCCCCTCCCGCCCTGCCTCTGTTTAAGCTAAGTTTATTTTTGAGTAGAGCAGGTGGTTATTACAAACATTTAAAGCACATGATTATCTGATTAATCCTTCCAGCTGTGCTGTGTCCAACCATAAAAGACCTAGCCTAGAAAGACTGCACTTTTTTTTTAAAGTTTTTATTTATTTATTTGACAGAGAGAGTGAGAGAGCAGAAGCAGGGCAAACAGCAGAAGGAGAGGGAGAAGCAGTCTTCCCACCGACCAGGGAGCCCAATGTACTTCCTGGACTGAGATTTATAGCATGTCTATAACGTGGTCACAAGAAGTAGTCAACAAAATCCAATATCCTTATAATTTCTATCAATTCACCCTTAATTCTAGTTTCATCATTCTCATCCGCATGCCTAAACAGAAAAATATGCCACTTAACATGATGGTTTGTTGCCCCAAAAACAGGTTGATAAGCTAAGGATTGGGTTGTAATCCTTACACTCTGATCCCACCTTGACTCAGACAATCCTACAGTTTAGGAATTTTCACTTAAACACTTCCAGTGCTTCAGAATTTTTCTAGTAATCATAATTCCTTCAGGTGCAAATGACCACAATTCATGACTAATTTCAGGGGGAAAAATTTCAATTTTATTTGCTTTCTTAACTGCATAGCATGAAGTTGCATGGGTTCTGCGATTCCCACTATTTCTGAAAATGTTTCTAATTCATTCTCTCTCTCTCATATCTCAATTTTCCCACATGTTGGCTTTGTTCTCAGATAGCTTTTCTGCAGCTGGTGGCTAAGATGAACAATTGTTTCTTGCCACAAACTTTCATACAGAGAATAAGGGGATGTTGGCCCTAGGTCGGTCAAAGTGGCAGCACTCTAAGTGCGTGTTTAGGATTAGGCAGAGATTGGAAAGATAAAAATACATGCCCAGGGGCGCCTGGATGGCTCAGTGGGTTAAAGCCTCTGCCTTCGGCTCAGGTCATGATCTCAGGGTCCTGGGATCAAGGCCCGCATCGGGCTCCCTGCTGAGCAGGGAGTTTGCTTCCTTCTCTGCCTCTGCCTGCCTCTCTGCTTACTTGTGATCTCTCTCTCTGTGTCAAATAAATAAATAAAATCTTTAAAAATATATATATATGTATGCCCAGAAGGATCTTAAATTCTAAGAAGTTAAGACAAACAATAATAAATGGATATGTAAAGTATGTATGTCTCATATGGTGATAAATCCTGTGGGGAAAATATTTCTCTGTAGAGAAGGGAATGTTCTTAAGGATTGCCAGGAGTAACTTACTCTAGAAAAGAGTTTAAATTCTAGCTAGCAAGGAAGATACATAACAATAAATAAATGGGTAATTTATATACTGTTTCAGTTGGTGATAAGTTCTGTAAAAAAGAAGATTTAAATTCTTGTCTATACAGAAGAGAAAGCTTTCAGGGAATGTCAGGGATCACTCTGGAAGGAAAGAAATGACTTGTCTCAGGATATATGTCAGTATCTGTACTTAGTCATAGATTAACAACTGTCTCTTGGAAAAAGGTATTCTCCTTGTACAGTCACCATTTCTGATGTGGGAAAGCTACGATTCCTTGAATAACTGGTTGGTCATTCAAGGAAGAAAGGAGGGATGGGGAAAGGCTGTTCTTAAAAGGAAAAAGAAAGATCATTTCTAGGCAGTATGGTTTTGAATTCCAGCCAGAAAAGAAGCTGAATTTCCACACAAACTACCTCCTTAAACAGTAGCAGTTAAGAGTGGTTCTTTCCTAAAACTATTTCTGTTGGTATCAGTACAACACTGAATGCACAGAAGACAAGTTTCAGAATTCTCCTCAAGCTGAAAACCCTTACGATGCTAAAATAATGTTGCAATCTTCTTTGAGCTGAAGCTACTCTTTATTTCATGAAAAAAAAATGGGTGAGACCTTATTTTCTATGGTCTATGCTGTACTTGTTCTTCTGGAACTTGAAGGAGAGCTTGTCTTATCAGGAAGCACAGGTGATAGTCACTTTAGTTTCTGGCTTTATCTCTCTCTGTAGGACTCACACCTATGAGATAAGACAGAGAATAGGTTTATGGTGTCCTCACAAATCCCAAAGTTATCACCTAAGAACCTAAATTTAGGGGACACAAACTCTTATTTGAGGCTCTATCCCCAATACATTCAACTTAAACTAAATCGGCTATAGCTCTGAATACATAATTGCCACAGAGTCAAAGATTAGGGTTTTCTGGAATACTGCTTCTTCCCAATTCAGAACTTTCTCTTATCTCTCTCAGCATACTATTTCTGGATAATTTCAGGAGCTTCCATAGATTCAATAAATAAATAATTTTCTGATTCTTCAAATATTTACTTTAATACTTATAGAGGTCACCATTATCTGAATCTTACTATTGCGTTTCCATTTCTCTTTGCCAGCCAGCCATTTTTTTTTGTCTAAACATCTTTCTTATTACACCATATTTTATATGCCTAATAGTAAGTAATTATCACAATTATCTGACTCTTATTATTCCCCTAAAAGTTATCATGGAACAGTGTTGACAAATTTTTTTTTTTTAAATTTATTTGACAGAGAGAGAGTCAGCAAGAGAGGGAATGCAAGCAGGGGGAGTGGGAGAGGGAGAAGCTGAGCAGGGAGCCAGATGTGGGACTCAATCCCAGGACCCTGGGATCATGACTTGAGCTGAAGGCAGATGCCCAACAACTGAGCCACCCAGACGTCAACAAATATTTAACTATGAAATAAAAGTACCTATTCCTTCTTTCCCTCCTTTCCTTCCTTCCTTCCTTCCTTCCTTCCTTCCTTCCTTCCTTCCTTCCTTCCTTCCTTCTTTCCTTCCTTCTTCCCTTCCTTCCTTCCTTCTTCCCTTCCTTCCTTCCTTCCCTCCTTCCTCATTGCTTCCTTTTCTCCTTCCTTTGCCCTCTTTCCATTTTGAATGCATAATCTCATTTAAAACATAGTCTTTTTATTATACAAAAAGGAATTAGGACTGAAATAATTTATTTCCAAATTTTAACTAGTATAACTTAATAAAAATTTATTCTTTGCTCATATCAAAGTCCAAGTTGGCCTGATTGGTGGGAGGAGTTCGATTCAGTGCAGTCATATAGGATTCAGGCTCCTTTTATTTGGTCCTCCTCAAAGTCTTCTCTACTAAGATAATGGATGGAAACATACTGTGATGTTTGAGAGATTTACATTTTATGATCTAATCATGGAAGTAGCATATTAACATCATTAACCATAACTAAGCCATAAATTCACAGCTAACCTCAGGGGAATTATTTTCATTTTCTATTGCTTGTAATAAACTACCCCAAAATTCATGATTGAAAGTAATTTTGTTTCGCTGACAATTTTGAGGATCAAGAGTTCAGACAGGGTTCAGCTCTCTTTCAATTCTTGCTCCACACAGTATCCGCTGAGGTAAGGAAATCCACGTCCATGATAGCTCATCCATATAGCTGGTAAATTGGTACTGGCCATGTCCTGGTCAGTCAGCTGCACTGTTAGACAGGGACTTCATTCCTTCTCCATTTGGTCCTCTCTGCACTGCTGCTTGGAATTTTTCAGAGGATGGAAGCTGGCTTCTAAGAAAAATGTTGCAAGAGACCAAAGCGGAAGTTGCAAGGCCACAGTCGATGTAGTCAAATGTTTCACAGAATCATTTCTGCCACATTCTATTTGTCAAGCAATTCGTTAACACCAACTCTTGTTTGACAGAAGAATTACATTCCACATCTCAATGGAAGAAGTAGAAAAATCTTGCTACTTGCCCATTTTAACTACAGGAGTGTAGAAAATATAGTTTGGAAGTCTACCTAGGGATGAAGTTAAAACATAAATATTAGTGAACAGAGAAGAATAAAGAAAAAAGAAATTACCATCATCTAATTACATATATTTCACATTCTAGTTGACATTTTCATCTGAAAAATTTGAAAAGGGTCCTATTTGATATATATAAATCTGAATTCCATCAGTGTGCCTTATTTCAAAGAGAGCCAATCATACACTATATTACAAAGACAGAAATATGAGTGTCATCTTTAACTTCTCATTTTTCTTAATTCCTTTAGTTCAATCCAGGTCCAAGTGCTGAAATTTGATAGTTTTAAATTCCTACATCTTTTGTACCTTATGACTCATATCATGAGTCCATTTTTGTTAAAACAAAATTTTGTACAGGTCACCAAAAGTTTCTCCTGGGTTACCAAAAACACCTCTCAACTGGTATATCAACATTTAGACTTCTCTTACCCTAATCTATTTTCCAAACTGGGACTGAATTCAGAGTGATTTTTTCTTTTAATTTAAATCCTATCATGTTAAAACTCTGCTTAAAATCTAAACATCACTACCATTAAGTGCTGTCATCTGTCTGTTGCTATCCTTTACACTTTCTTCTTCTGCCTGATGTATCCTTTCTATGATTTATTCCCACTTCATGTTAAAATTTTATCCTAGATATTCTTATGAAATTGTATACCCTCCCAAAAGTAACAATACATTTTTTTGTTCCATCTTACTGAATTCTAAATGCCTGTGTAATTGTTTCTAAAAGTCAGCCCTAAGCTCTATGTAATCAATAACCACATCCTGCTTACTACGTATCCTTAGATTTTCTAGCATTTGATTAGCACATGGAAAGACCTCCATAAATATTTATAAATACATGAATGGATAAGAGACTATAATCTTCCATGTGAAGCCATGCTTACCTGACTTTAACTGAATGGTTAACTTTGTGTTTTCAGGGCTACTATAAAATCTTTTATTTGGAAATGAATTCTAATTAATAGGTGAATTTCAAAATTATAAATATTACAGAATTGAGGATGTGTATGTTAAAATCTTGCACAGATTGAGAGTCACCGATTTATACAAGAGAAATTCATTTCGAGGTCTGGTACCAGCAATATGATTTTCAGAACATTTCCTTGCTTATTGCTCATGAAAATATCTAGTGAACTTTTGAATACTGTGGTAAGACTATATATATATATATATGCATATATGTGTGTGTGTATGTATGTGTGTGTGTGTATATGTGTGTGTGTGTGTGTATATATATATATACATACATATATATATATATATGTATGTATATATATATATAAATTTCTAACTTTAATGTCTGTGGCTTAATCCCAGAATGAAATTTGTTTGCCTAGATAGAGATCATTTTTCACCTGGTAATACAAGTTATTACCCAGGACTCTATATATACTGAAGTGGTCTTGAACCTTTAGTACTTCATTACCTTTTTTCTTTTTTAAACTCCCACCTATATTTCTTGACAATTTGTCTCTAAATTCCAAGTGAAGAAATATATTTTTTGTTCTGTTTTTTTTAATGATTCCATAATTTCCAATTAAAGCATTCCATAGGTCCTTAACTGATTGCCTTATCTACATTCAAGTGTATCGGTGGGCTTATAGAAATTAAAAGGAGAGAACATGAGTACATTATATTTCATTTTCTCCTTTATTCACCCATGGAGGAATTTAAAATTATTTGCAGAATGAATAAATATGTGAATAAATAAATGGATAGATAGATGATTAAAGCAAGCTTAATTTCCAAAAGGTAATTTAGAAATATGGGACTTATCTCTGGGGTAGTGTAGAGACTATTCAAGATTTGCATCTTTTTCTTTAAAGCAAAATTCACCTTCATGGCGTAATAAGTTGATTTATGCGATACGAATCAATCTTTGTTCACATCCTATAAGTTGCTCTCTTTTGAAACCAACATAATTTCTTCTATAGTATCTTTAGCAAGAGAGTTTGATATCCTGAGATATTCTTGCCAATATTATTGAACATGACTTATAACAGTCTAGTATCAAGAAAAATCTTTAGCTAAATGTTATCATTTTCTAGAATAGTGCTATGTATATGTTAATATAAAATCTTCTGGTTGTATTTTACTTAAAGGTGATGTGTGCTTATAAAGCTCAAGGAAAGTCTTTGCATTTCAATGTCACATAGGACTAATTTCTTTCTCCTTTCTCTTCTAATACTAGGGCAGCCAATTTAACACATACCTTTTCAAGTGGTTAATTTTATGTACCATCTTAGTTTATGAATAATTATGAAAATCAAATACTTGATGTTTAGTAAAAGTGGGCCCGTAATTTACCCTGCTAATTAGTCTGTATTCTTTTATTTTCATTTTTTAAAAAAAGTATGTTTATTTCCCCCAAGTTTTATTCTTACAGTTAAGAAGAGGAAAGGCGTGTTTGGGTACACTTGATTAGAGAGAAAAAATATTTCATATAGACAGTGGCTTGCACCCACTTAACATATTCAGATAGGAAAATGTGATTCTCCCCCCTACCACACCACTGTTCTGACACATAAAAATTTATTTTCAAAAGTAACTGAAAAAAGTTTTTATTCCTGCCACAATCTGAATCATGTTCCCTTCAAAGACTATAAAGACCCATGTTAGTCATCAGAATGGCTCAGACCAGACTCTGTGGTAATCATGTACTAATGAGGTACCTCCAGTCTTTTCCCCCCTATGGATATGGAGTAAGAGGTATGGGTTATGGACATTACTCAAGTCCAACTATGGCATCATTTCAGTTGTTCAAGTTTTATAAATTGTTTGGAGTTTTTGAATATTTTTGACATGTATGATTAGTCCGTTTAGACTTTTACTATTTTCTGAGGGTGTTTTGGTTGTTGTTTTTGTTTTATTTTGTTTCTTTTCTTCTTCTTTTTTTTTAATATTATCCCTATTTCTCAAGTCCTATCTGCCTGTCAAATAGGATAAGCTATTATGGCTCAGAGTAACAACTTTTTAATGACCTTCTTGTTCAAGGAGGAAGGTAATAATGACAATCTTCTCTGCTTGGAAAGTTGCTCTTTTAACCCAAAATTCTTTCTCCATTCTTTTTTTAGCTCTAAAAATACGTATCTTCCCTTACTTTTGTTTATACATTAGTGAAACACAATATACATAAATGTAATTAAGAACATTAACCAATTATTTTACTAAACTAAGATTTGATGTTTAGTTATATCATTATATTGAAAAGAT
>LNAC01000353.1:1187860-1235307 GCA_002007465.1 Ailurus styani
GGGCGCCTGGGTGGCTCAGTGGGTTAATGCCTCTGCTTTCGGCTCAGGTCATGATCTCAGGGTCCTGGGATCTAGGCCCGCATCGGGCTCCCTGCTCAGCGGGGAGCCTGCTTCCCCCTCTCTCTCTCTGCCTGCCTCTCTGCCTCCTTGTGATCTCTCTCCCTCTGTGAAATAAATGAATAAAATCTTTAAAAAAAAAAAAGAAATGATATTCCCTGAATTTTTCTATTATTATAGCTTGTGAATGGCATCCAACTTTTTTCTTCTCATATTGTCATCCCTATAACGTAGCTAGTGAATACTTTGCTTCCTTTACAGAATTGTCATAGAAATCAATTGAATTAAAGAATTTTAAAAGCTAAAAAAATAAAGGAATAAAGAATTTTAAAAACTATATAAATGTCATGCCACTAAACGAGTTTAAAGGAGTTTGGAGCTCTTAGCCCTTTTTACATCAATCAGCATACCAGTGTTCTTGTACTTGTACATGCTTACGTCCCAGGAATGGAGAAGGCACACAGAATCTATTGATTGTAACATGTAAATATTAAACAGTTTTAATGGGGAGCCTGGGTGTCTCAGTAGTTAAGCATTTGCCTTCAGCTCAGTTCATGATCCCAGGGTCCTGGGATTGAGCTCCCTGCTCAACAGGGAGCCTGCTTCTCCCTCACCCACTAGCCCTGCTTGTGTTCCCTCTCTGGCTGTCTCTCTCTCTCTCTCTCTCTCTCTGTCAATAAATAAATAAATAAAATCTTTTTAAAAAATTTTTAAAAATAAACAGTTTTATTCTAGGAGATTATATTATTCATTGAATTGAAAATTTGGATTCAGAATACTATGTTGTTTAAGATATGTTCTATCTCATCTCATCAACAGACCTGAGTCTGAATCACCTTCTGCCTTTTCACCTAGTAGCTTTGTAATGGGGAGATTTTATCTAACCACTTTTTATCTCTATTTTTTCATTTATTTCAGAGAGATCTAAATAAAACTTATCCTATATAGTTGTTTTGATTAAATAAGCTCAAGCATATGAAGTATCAACTTAAAATGACAACTCAGAAATGGTTCATATGATTTCAATTTCTAGGAACTACCATGAATTTCAACATGATTAACAAAATGATATATTTAAGTTGGTATATTATAGAGAAATAAAGATACCCAAACTAGCACATATTAGTGCAAAGGAAAATGAATTAATCCTAATCATTGGTATGATTCTTAACCTATAAAAACATTGCAGCTTGAAAGAAACTTGAAGAAAAAGCATACACTGAATCAGAATTTCATTCTATTGTAGTGTCATCATTAAACACCTGAGAATATAAGATTGTATTTGTAAGGTAAGTGTTTGTCTATCAAAAGGAATTATATGTACGTATGCATACATTTACAGGTATGAAAAGACTTTTTAAATTGAGAATATATACTTCAGCAATTGCTTTATGGTAATTAATAATATAGAATGCTTTTATTTTATGAGTAAACAAGATAAGCTGAAATGAAATATATGTCTGTAACCTTTGTTTTCAGAATACAGGAGAAATCTATAGTTTATTCAGAGATTATATTACATTACTTTTTAGCTTAGTGTAGTATTGCAGGGCATAAAACAAACAGAGGTTTCTACAAGATAGGTCTGTAAAATTAGTTTGGGGCTTCTTGTAAATTTTGGAAGTATGTACAGAGACTCAAAAAGGCTGTGTTAAACTCCTGAACTTAAATATATAAGCTTTGTGGAAATAGGTGTTTGACTTCATAAAATGAAAATAGTTATCTTTTCCAATTTCCTAGAGAGGCCATAAGCAAATAAAATATTTTAATACATTTAAAAGTGCAAAAAAATCCTAGTTTTACTATTACCAAGCAAGAAAATCATAAGGAAATTTGAACGGCTCTAAATTTATAAACTAAGCATCCCCTTTTTTTTCTAAATTCCTTACTCACATTACCATATTGTTAATCCAGAGAGGAATAATACGTAACTGTCCACAAATTTTAAATAACAAAACTAGCCTTCACCTGTCATGGTTTTTTCCTGTGTAAGTGTCCTAAAGATGGTTATTGCTATAACAACAGGATAAGTTATAAAACTTTGATGTATTTCATGCATTTGTTGAAAACTGATTAAATTATCCTACCTGGCTCTTGATCCACCCCCTCTAAAAAAATGATGTACTTTGCTGTGCAGTATAGACAACCCCATAAAGATGCTATAGATACCACAATAGCATCTGTGACTATGAGTCAGGGAGCAGAAATAAAAGCTTTGGTTGCAGGCTTAATAGAAGCCAGCATTTTGTATGTAGCAATGACAGATGATAATGAAAGAAAAGAAGTAAAAACTATATTTCGTATTATTAATGGTTGTTACTCATAGACTCTCAGGATTACGTGTGTGGGTGTGGGTCATGGAATTCTGAGTCTCTTTGCTGTACTTGGAAAAATGAATTATTTTAATATTTGAATACTTAAATCTCTACTAGATGCACAGAGACACCTAAAAAAGGAGAAACTATTTTTAGGATAATGCAGTTGTGATCATGCAGAGATTATAAACGGATATGAAAAACTGTACTCTTTTAAAACTTTCTCTGAAATGCATGCTAGACCAGCTAAAGCATTTTATTTTATGTATTAGTAATCTGAACCCATTGGACAATTTTGCTAAAACAATAATACATGTTTGAGATTAAAAGTGATTAATTACATGGTGAGATAAAGACAGTGGAATGAATCATTCCAAAATATAATTTAGCAAACTATTTAGATATATTTAGCCTAACGTTTAAGACTATGTATGTTTGCATTTTAAATGTCTAGCTTATCACTTTTTTAAAAGTGCTAAGATGATAGTTATGAAGAGCCTTCTTCATCCTTGAAGATAAATTGCTTCCTTTTTCAGGCAGGGTCAGTTCTTCTTCTGCATGCATCCAGCTTTATTCTCTGGTTGCAGAAGATGAATCTTTATTCTCCTGGATTTGACATGTGCTTTCCTTTCACTCCCTTTATGCCAGAAATATACTTACTTTGAAATCAAGCTTTAGCATTTAGTGATTTTCTAGCACATTTGTTTAGTAACTGGACCCAGAGAAAGTGTTTGTGTGTTCATTAGTCAGCAATAGAAAGAAGTCTGAGTTTAGTTCCTGCCCAGGAAGATCGTATTTAAAAGAAGATATATATCCACAATAATATCATTCGAATGTCAAATACATATAGATAAATGAAACAATATTTGCTCCGTTGTGTAGCTGAAATCAGTATAATGTGCTTTACTTTGGGATGCTTATATTATTTCACCATTCGAAGAGCTGAGCCACATCTCCCAATGATTGATCTTGAAAAATTGAGGCATATTCAGCAAACCATGTCTCAAAATGCTCCCTTTTCATCTGCTGTTGAAGGGTCCAAAGATATTCAATATGCAAAAGAAGTTCTTATATTGTTTCTTCTACGGAAAGGTTCTTGTACCCTCATAGAAGGAAGAACCTACAGATGTCTCGCTGACTGTGAGAATCCCCTGCAGTGAGAAGGCATCGGACATAAATTTACTCCACAAGCTGTCACATGGTGAGTCGATGGGAGGCAGAGGTCTCCTTGTGAGAATCATCTAATAGTACTAAAGCAGCAGTACCACACAGCAAAAGCTGGTGTCATGGACAGGAGCAAAGTATTATTCTGGATTCTCAATGCCTCATTTTAAAAGACAGGTCTCTTTTTCTATATTTCTGACGGAAATGTCTCACTCATTATTTTATCATCTCATCATATATTCCTCCCATTGAAGAACCTTATATGTCTACGTAACTAACTTCATTTCCCTGGTAGGCTGAAAGGAAGACTTGAAGTTGATGGAATTGTATAATTACAAGGAATATTCAAAGACAAAACAAAGTAAATACTATTATGGACAATACTAACATTCAAATTCAAAATTCTTTAGAAAATAAATGTACTTCCCATAATTAATTTTCATTATTTGAAAATGCCTTTCCCATCATTCCTTCATCCTGAATCTATTTCTCCTTCTTTACATTCCTACTGTAAAATCCCTTTGCAAGGACTTGGCACAGAGATTGCAGGTGAAAGATCATAATGATGCCTGTGAGACATAAGGAAATCAAAAGCTTTCAAAGCTCAGTGTTTAATAGCTAAGAATATACAGTTTTTCAATCAGTACTGAAGTTCTTTACACAAAGGTGTTACTTATTTTATGCATACTCTAAAACAAATTGTGTTGGAATTGTGAAATTGAAAATTAGTTTCATATTTTTTTAAATCTCACTTTCCATTTATCATCATAGATTTTTTTTTACAACAGTTTGCTTTCTTTTTCCCAAGTTTGTTTTTGTCTTGTCTTGTTTTGCTTTGTTTTTTAAGTAATCTCTACACCCAATGTGGGGCTTGAACTCACAACCCTGAGATCAAACCTTGGTTTGTTTTGCAATTGCAATAGTCATAGAGATATATTTTGAATACTAATTATTTCTTTTTCATTTCTACAAGAAATGTATTCTTTTCTATTTTTTGGAACATATAGCTTTTTTTAGTTTATCTCAGGTTTTTCACATGATTAGAGACACAATACAGGAAGCCATGGGCTGGTCTGATATTCAGTTAACAAAAAACTCAGAGGATATTGCAGCATGGCTAGAAATTTCCTTTTTTGAATATAGGTATTAAGTTATAGTCATGAGCTGTAACCCCTAGTCCCACGCCCCCACTGGTCTGCAGCACTATAAAAGACAGGAAAACTGGATGGTCTGGATTCCACCAAAATTGCAGAATCTACCTTTGCCAGCCATTTTGAATATATGCCATTTTTGAAGATATATCTATAGTGACCAATGGACTCAAAGCAGTGACAGCCACCTAAGTTGTTATTATTCATACTTGTAGAAGATTAAAAGTCCATATTGTACTTTAAGAGTCCAGTAAGTTCTACATTCCAATCTCCAAGAAAGATTCATTTCTATACCCTTCTGATGATTATTTCTGTAAAAGTACTATTTATTTTCTTATAAAATTTAAAGAAAACTTTATTTATTTTGTTATAAAATTTAAAGAAAACTTTAAGTGCTCTAAATTAAGCTAGGCTCTCTCTATATGATACGGGCTAAGTGGAGAAGACTGTTAATGATGAGTTAGGAACAGCTATGTTTGCCCCTTCAGTCTTGAATACTATTTCCATTCCAACTACTGTGAAATTATAAGGATGGAGATAGAAGAGGTAATTTCTAAGTCTCATTCCATCTATAAACCTCTTTAACTCAATGAAAACTTCCCTGAAAATTCATTTGTGTAACAGAAAAGAGAACATGAAAGCACCCCACAATGTGGTAGGTAGAGAGAGATGAGGCAAATGATTTACCTTAAGAAATCTCAAAACCAATTCTGAGTTATGTCTTCATCAGACTCCACACCTTATCAGTGTTCTTTTCTGGCTCTCTAAAGTGGGGAAGAGGATAGTCTTGTTCCCGATGAGATAATATCTTCATTTTTCTGTCTCCAGCAGCCAATCTGATGACAGTGATTTTTATTTGGCAAATAATGAAGAAAAGTTAATTTTGTAATAAATCACTCAGACAAAATGACGTCTTTTTTTTAATTAGAAACCAATGTAATGTGCTAAGAATAAGGTTTTATATAACTGAATATATGTTCCCAAGAAGAATATCAGTAACTTAATTTTTTAAACCCCTAAAACCTAGATACATTTTTTCCCACTCTGACTAAAAGGAAATTCGCTATAAAATGGGATGAAATTACATGCTTTGGAAACTTGGACTTAACGAGTAGTGCTAAAATTCAACCTTGCATTAGCCATTATAATTTTTTGACACTGTCTTAATGTGTGAAGGAAGAATTGAACTCTAGATCTAGAAAGGGCATCGTTAAAAGACAAGATTGCCTTTCTGTATGACAGATATTAATATTAGATCATTTGCTTAGCTAGGAGCAGAGCTTATGAGGTGTATGGAGACTACGCAAATTTGGTTGAGATTGAAAACCTTTCTAGCTATATTTCTTCCTCCTTCCTCTACTTTACCGATGAGTTAAAAGAAATATGACTGAGTATTAATTGGTTTTGCTGCTATATTCCACATTTGTTACAGAAAAAGGTATTCCATTGAAATGCTTGATTCAAGTAAGTGCATTCTGCCTTATCCTGGAGGCTTTGAAGACAAAATATTTTGTTTTATGTTTTCAGAAAACCCAACTTTCATAGAACTTGAGAAATTTCCTTTTTTACACCGTCTCCCTTCCACACATAAATACGCTAGCCAGGCATAACTCAAACAGCCAGTTATTTTCCCTCAAGATAAAAGAAGACAGTTTCTGATTTTGTGTATTATTTTCACCATCAAAACATAAATTTAATTAAATCAGGAATTGAAATGACGCAGCTCAGACAAAATATACATATTTTCTTTTTCAAATACAGTTAAGAAAAAGAGGAAGAAGAAAAGGAAATAGGAGAGAGGGGAGGGAAGTGATTTTAAGCAGATATTTATTCACTAGTTTGTCACAGTCCCTGCTGTATAGGCAGAGGAGAATCACAGGTAAGTTCAATGAAGCTGGAACCCAAGTTCCTGGGTTCAAAATCAGGCCAACTACTTATTAGATATGTGACCTAGTACAAGTTACTTACCCTCTCTGGCTTCCATTTCTCTTCTGTTAGAATAATAATAGTTTCTCCCTCCTAGACTTACTTTGAAATGAGCTGATATTTCTATAGCACACACCACTCCATAACTTTCTAAATATACATGTTTTCTGTTGGGCCACACACAGTTTGATTCATGTTTTGTTGTTGTTGTTGCTGTTCACTTTCCTATCTTCTGAAGGCATCTGAGGCTGTAATTTTCGATTTAAGTGCTGACGTGTAGTGCTGACCTTGGTATCAAATAAAGAAACCTTCTGATACTGCAGGTGCCTGTTGGGAGATAATTCTCCATGGGTCTCTGACATTTCTGTATCTCTACCAGCAGAGAGAGCAACTGCATTTTGTATTGGTCTGTTCCTCTAAGGATATTTGCATACTGAGTAGCCTTTGAATACAGGAAGAAAGGATAAACTTGCTTCCCACCTATTATAAAAGATTTATGTTCCTAAGTTTAGGGTTCCTATTCTGTATGGCAACTCTATGAGTGCAACCATCGAGTCCATCCACATACCCAAATGGGACTTGGGCAAAATAGGAACTGATACTAATATGCAGATGTTCATGGTACTCGTGTCTAGAAAAATAAAGTTCTTTATCTCTGACCCAGGAGTCTGCTGCTTCCTATGTTCAAGAAACTGAGGCAGGCTATCTTGTAAGCTTGCAAGCAGAGTAAATGGTCAGACCCTTCACTGTTCTTGACAGAACCTTCCAGAAATCATGATATAATACTGTTACGTGTGTATTGGCATACTTCTCCATTTTGTATAAAAAACTGAATAAAACATTGGATCCACGTATAAATGAACATTAAAATTTATACTTAATTGAGGCAATTTGATTAATGAATAACTGTTCACAAACAATGGATAAGCCAGTGTAGGCTTGACAGTGTCCTCACCTGCAGTTTCACAGCTGTGTGTTGTGGCTCCTGTGGATGCCATACTGGCTAGTGTGGCATAGCTCACGTGTGTACCGTGACTCACAGATGGCATGAATAGGTCTCTGTCTAAACATATTGATTTCTTATGCCTTGGACACTAACTAAGGCCAGGGGCCATCTAAACTTTTCATCAGTACTTCTGGCAGGAGCAACCTCTCAGCTTACCCCAGTGTGGCATACTTAAATGTTCATTTTCTATGTGTATATGATTTAAAAAAAAAAAAAAAAAGATTGAGAAGCACAAATCTGTCAAAAAATGGAGAACCAAAACAGAATCTTTGAATAATATAAATATGGGCTGAAATTAATTCTAGTGCTATTGAATAAAAAAAAGCCTGAATACTAAATTTCCTTATTTTTAAATGATAAATCATGAAATTTGACATAATGAAAATGTCTTGAAAAAGCCGTTATGTGTATTTAATTTAACATGCTTTGTTTACCTAGATTTGTAACAATTTAAACGTTAGATCTTGAGGTGCCTCTGTGGCTCGGTTGTTAAGCATCTGCCTTTGGCTCAGGTCATAATCCCAGGGTCCTGGGATCCGAGCCCCTCATTGGGCTCCCTGGGTAGTGGGAAGCCTGCCTTTCCCTCTTCTTCTCCCCCTGCTTGTGTTCCCTCTCTGCCTGTGTTTCTCTCTGTCAAATAAATAAAGAAAATCTTAAAAAAAAAAAGAAAAAATAACAAACATTAGATCTTACCATCTGAAGATATTCCACAGTGTTAATTATTTAGTAAATCAATACTTCATTTCTTCCCTTTTATAAATACATGTCAAGTGGCTATTCTATTTAATACCTAGCAAGCAACTCTTATTCAAATATAGAATATGACTAATTTTCAGCTCCTGTAGGTAAGTATTCCTAGAGAATAGGAGAAGAATCATTGAGTTTATCTTGCCATTGCATCCTCTTAGTATAACAGGGGTCGCTTCCAGTGGCTTCATTTCATTCTACAGTAGGTACGATGGGAAATGCTTTAAATATAAGCTACTAAATTTTTGCTAACCTTGTGAGTTAAATATTATTATCACCATCTACTATAGGACAAAAATGAGACTTAAATTAAGCAGTGTGTTTGAGACACAAGGCTTAGAGATGGGATATGTTTGAGGCAGGACAGAGATTTAAAACAGGCATCTCTGACACCAAATCTAGAAGCAACAGCAGGTAAGAGGCACTGACTTCAGTTCTAGCTAAGAGAAAAATATCAAAGAATGAGCAAATGTTTCATATTATCTGTGTACTCAGTGTTATGAAGCATACATTTATTACTGAATTCTCTCTAGTCCTGGCCAAGTATTCATTTCCCAGCCAAAATGGTAGACAGTGATTTTAACATTTAATTGTCATAGAGTTGGTGTGCAATAAATAGTGGTCATGTGGTCATGTGCATTTCTGAATAATCAATAACCAAGGATTTTGTTCCTATGTCCTAGTTTCTTACAACTAACTTTATCTTACTTGTTGGAAAGGAGGCCTTAAAATTTTCTGCAGAAAGGGCAAACTTTAAGGTTGTGCATAAATGGGGAAGCCATTTTGATGCCAATTACTAGTGATGTGCCACAAGCAAATTTAGCAGACACTAGAAATGCAGAAGGGAAAATAACAAGCTACTGAGAGGGTCCGGGGCCCCAGGTGCTCTGTTAAATGCTTCCCATGTGTTACATGTTGGGTGAATTAGGCTCCAGTTTCTCATCTTGGAAATGATGATAATAATGACACCTAATTCATATGATTGTTCAGTGGATTGTATAAAATCATATATATGAGGTATTTAATGTAGTGCCTGACTACAAAGTTTGCATATAGCAAATTAGTGAGTTATTGTTTCATTATTAAATATGTATAAAATCACTATTAACAAAGATAATATTCTACTTTTTCAGTTTGCAAAGAACAAATTTCAGACTTAAAAACAGTAAGTAACTTGCCTAGAGTTGAACAGCTGGTACGTGGTGGAGCTGAGATTCAATGAAAGGCAGCTCAAAGAGACTGTAGCATGTAATCCTTCTAGAAAGCTTGCAAGTGCCTTGGAGTGTGAGGCCGTGATGCTTTCCCAAAATGTGTTGCTTGGTAATTACTCTGGAACCCAAAAGTATATTCTACAAACTTTAGGCTACCTTCAATTCCTTGTTATTTTATTGTTATATACGCAACATATGTTAAATCAATTCTGACATCTTCCCTTGATATTTTTGGAAAATGTAAGAAGTAATTTATGAGAAGTGGTCATTTTTCTCCATATTTATCAGTGCCATGGTATGACCATTATATCATTTTGTAACAACTCTAAGAACTATATAATTAAATATTAACTTGAAATCCCATGTGGATATAATTCAGTGATTATAACAAACCACAGTTCCCTCGTGTAAATTTTCTCAAGTCAAAATTTTGCCACAGGAAATTATGATTAACTAGCAATGATTTCCTTTAAAATCAATTGTAATGGTTATTTATTTAGATTCTGGATTATAACCGCCGATCTATGACGATGTATTTCACATACCTAAATGATAAAAGTTAAGATGTAAAAATCCAGATACTACTAACCTCTAAAGTCTTCTTAAAATTAATGGCCTGAGGACACACTGTTATGTATGCCTAAAGGCACATCATTTAAATAAATTCTGTCCTTACCTTTTCCATAATCATTGAGCTTACTGTTCTTTTCAGTTTGTGAACCAATTTTTTTCTTACATACATCCCAAAATCAAGACACAGATCAAATTGCACCTTCTCTGTGTGCAAAGGTGTCTTTCTTATATCACAGATAATCAGGAAAAACAATAACATTGTAGGTAAGGGAATATTTCTTTATTATCATGATTACAAATATATTTAAAATTCCAAAGTGTCAGTACTCTTTAGTCAGTATATGTAATATGAATAAGTTTGTACCATGTAAAACATCTACTAGTCAACTGATCAAGTGTTCCCTTCAATATGTTTTTTATATATATATTATATATATATATATGAATGAAAATAGGATCTTGTTGATAATTGAAAATTAAAAATAATTCCAAATTAGCTGAGATTTCATATTGTAATGCCTTGGAGCATTTTAGCATCTCTAATTATTTTTCCTGTTAGCTATGGTCTTTACTAGACTTAGGAACCAAGGCACTGATTACTTGTGGATAAATTTTCCATTTGTGCCTGTCTGAATGGAAAATTGTTTGCCAGATTTACTTCTGTACTTTACTAATGATTTTCTGCTTCAGTTATATCAAATCAATTTTGAATTCCTGAATACATTAGAAGTTTTGTTAGGAATTTTACAAAGGGGAGAGCAAGGAAAGGCAAACTAGCAAAATCAACTCAAACATAGATCATATATAAATGTCTCATTTCGGGCGCCTGGGTGGCTCAGTGGGTTAAAGCCGCTGCCTTCAGCTCAGGTAATGATCTCAGGGTCCTGGGATCGAGCCCCGCATCGGGCTCTCTGCTCAGCAGGGAGCCTGCTTCCTCCTCTCCCTGCCTCTCTGCCTACTTGTAATCTCTCTCTCTCTGTCAAATAAATAAATAAAATCTTTAAAAAAAATGTCTCATTTCATTAATCTAAGAAAAAGCTGCTAGTACTTAGTAGGTTATATGACACATCATAGGTGCTTTATAAATGATTATGAAAAAAAAGATCATTGCTTCAAGTACAGATGCTGACAATTATTCTTTTGCATTAGCCAGCATTTTATTCTTCTTGAAATGATTAATACATTTTGATTGTTGCTAGTCCTGAAAACTACTACCAGCAATACCTCACCATGGTACATCTATTATTTACTGTGTGCTTCCTCTGTGCTCATGCACTGACCTAACCTCCTAGTGTTATCTTATTAAGTTAAATCCTCACATTAGGTGTTGTAATAATCCTGATTCAAGATACAGAGGAATGAAGACAAAAGGAGGTTAAATAGTGTTTCCAAAGTCCAATAATTAATGAAAGTGATGCTGGCATTAAATCCAATTGTTAGTACCCCACTACCACAGTCACCACTGGGAATTCCACTCTTATTCATCAAGTTACACTGCCCCTATTCAGTAATGCAAAAAAGGAATTTCATTGGTGAATTTGGACTGAATTCCTGGGAGATAGCTATGATGCAGAATAAAGACCATTGAGTGACTTTTGCCTCCTGCCAACCACACAACTTTTAGCAATTCATGCGAATTTGGAAATCTGGGAGCTTCAGTTGACTCCTCAGTAAAATGGAGATATTATTATCCTACAGATTTATGGGGTTTAACAATAAGGAGTTGTAAATTTTAACAACTGAAAGAAATGTTTAAGTGTTTTTATATGTTGAAGGGATAATCATTTCCTCAAATATTTCCTCCTTTATTACCTCAATCATTTCTTCAATTTTATCTTAATTACCTTTAGTTCCTTGCTAGTAAAACGTTGTGGCAAAACATACTGAACCATACAAAAAGACTGACAGTATCTGCTAAAATTTATGATCACCACCCTCTCATGGTTCTTAAACATTTCCTGACAACCCAACTAAGTTCCTTACTTCAACTCACTTCCATAATTTTTATGACTTTTTAAAAGCACTTTCTCTTCTGAAATGTTCAACCCTTCACACATAGCTGACAATTGTGCCTCCTGCTTTGGAGAGAAAATTGAAGCCTTCTACTGAAAATATCTTCCAGGATTAAAGATAACAAACCTCCTGGTATCTCAAACATTTTTGCTTCCTTCCTTCTTGATAAGCTAGAAAAGTTCTACCTCCTTCTATCTAGATCTCATACCCCCAAACCTTCCCAAATTCTCTGAAATGTTGAAAAAAAAAAAACAACTCTCTCTCTCTCTCCTGGATATTTTGCCTCAATAGGTTCATTTGTACTGCCTTTGAAACAGTTGGCTGACTATTACATTTGAAGCATCAAAGTGAACTGTGTCTCTGAAAGGCATACACTTGTGTAGCCTTCTTTCCCCATCAACAAGGGATTTCTTTTGTTCAATGATAGTAAGCATGAGACAAGCAGAGGCTTTATAAGCACTTGCACATTAGGGCTTCTTCTTTTGGAAAACTCCCTCTACAGTGTAAGGAAACCAAAGCTAAACCTTACAGGGAGATAGGAGTCATGAGAAGGAATATTGAGGCCTTAGGCACAGGAGGTATGGTCTTCTTGGACCCTCCAGCTAGGCCCAGTGACCAGCTCAGTAGCTGTGAATGACCCCACTGATTTGCCACATGGAGCTCGTAAATCACTCATCAGAGTCCTGCCCAAATTACAGACTCATAGAAACAAGAAAAAATATCTGCTGTCTTAAGCTACTTCACTTTGAGGTGGCTGGTTATGCAGCAATAAATAACTAAAGCAAGTATGGTCAAAACTTTTCTCTTGTAAGAACAACATAAAGGCATACCAGAAAAACAAATATTGGCACATAAAACCTGATTTATTCTCACCTCTTCTTTTAATTACCATGCATATACCCCATTACAAAAAAAAAAAAAAGTTTTCAAAACTGTTTTCATCCCTCACTATCTGACTTCACACAGATTCAGTCTCCAGTTCCCACAGATATGTCTACTGCCCCATCTAAGAACACAGTTCCATTGCATGAGAATCAGTGGCTCTCTTCTGCTAAACCTTATATTTCTATTCTCATTTTAAATGCTCTTTTAAAAACATTNCTTCTTTTAATTACCATGCATATACCCCATTACAAAAAAAAAAAAGTTTTCAAAACTGTTTTCATCCCTCACTATCTGACTTCACACAGATTCAGTCTCCAGTTCCCACAGATATGTCTACTGCCCCATCTAAGAACACAGTTCCATTGCATGAGAATCAGTGGCTCTCTTCTGCTAAACCTTATATTTCTATTCTCATTTTAAATGCTCTTTTAAAAACATTCAACTCTTTTGCAAAATCCTTCCTTGAAATCCTTCCTTCCCTTTGGCTTCCTTTGTTTCCTGAGTTGTTCTCTTCCCTATCTGGTAGGTTTGGAGTGTTTTCTGAAAACTCATTCTCTCTTATTATGAAATTAAATGTAAGAGTGTCTACAAGAACCCTGGATTCTCCCATCTTCTCCTTCTTGTCTCACTGTCTAGGATCTATGTCCTTGTCTGGCATTTAGTTTACCACCTATACTGAAGTGGCTTACAAGTATATTCCAGTGTTTCTTATTTAAATGAAAATTACCACCAGTCACACAATTATGCAAACTGAAATTCTTTCTTCACATCTATCCTAAACCTCATATCAAATAAGTCCAAAATTCCTTCTGAATTTACTTCTGAAATATTTTATAAGCATCAACTTTATCTGTAACCACAACCTGTGGTGACCAGACAGCAAGCTGACAGGGTCCTTGCAGTCTTAGGGCCAGGTCAGGGACCAGTCCTACGCCCCACAGTTCAGCCCTAAAGCGCTGCCATAACCACAGCTTGCAGAAGCATGCAAACCACACAGTAGGGAGTAGGCCTAGAAAAGCAGGTTTGCCCTTAAACTGGTTGATCTGATGCAATGTAGTTTAACAGAGCTGAATGAGAAAACTGTTATTTACCTGTTGATTGTTCTATTGAATTGTAAATACAATGATCCAGGCGACTCCCTCATGATTGTATTGTGCTTGAATCCTATAAAACTGCTGTAAACAAATAAACATTGTCTTAGCAGCATTGACAATGACCCTGCGGATCCCATCCTCTGTGTCTCTTTCTTTCTTTCTCATTCCACCCCAGAACTCAGGTTTCTCCGTTCAGTCAAGGCCGGTTCCTTGGCAACAACCCAAAGTGATTATATATGTATTATATATAATATATATATAAATGTTTTAATAATAATTGGTATACTACTAGTGCTCATTTGTGCCTATTTTGCTTGATCAACTAAATATAAGATTAGTTTTAGGCATTCAAAATTCGAAACCAAGAAGAAATAAGTGATGAAATGTGTACTTCAGATATTGTATAAGATGTTTGGTCCTTCAGAGAAGACAAAGATGAGGCCCTATTCTGAACAAATGTTTTAGAGCCTAGCATATATTTTAGCATGTCAAATGATTGCCAATTTTGATCTCACCATCTGAAAAGCAGGCTGGCTATCACTTCGTAAACTTATTCATGTCCATCACATGATAAACTTGCTAATAGTAGGATTAAGGTCCAACCTTCTGAAGTATTAGGAACAATTTCCTCAAAATTGAGAATTCAGGAGAAGGGAAAAAAAAAGATTCTTCCCTTTTTATATGAACCTACAATATTGACAATCTATCTACATACAAAATGAAAAATCAGGCTTCCCGAATAATTGATACTTTTTTTCTTACAGCTACAATAAAGTTTACATAATCACAACCCCTATTCCTCTCCTTGTCTGACTTGTTTTCTCACAACTGTGTGTGTTTCTAGCTTTGGAATAACTTTTAAACTATCTGATCATAAAGCAATTCATTGTTGACAGATAGTTATTTGGCCTTCTATTTTTGCAAGTCGTCAAAGATACCAATTGCAAAATATGGTTTTAAAATTGCCGTTTCCTAAGCTTGGCAGCTATGTGAATTCTCATTAAATTTGTTTGTAATATTTATGACAGAATGCATGCATGAGAAATCTTTTGTTAATGCCATGTATATAGTGAGGCCTAAAAGAAAACCTGTTCCTTTGGATATAAATATAGCCAAGAAGAGTAGGGGAAAAAAAAGTAAGGAAGAAAACACTATGACAATAAATCTATTCTGAGGCCGTAGAACTCTAACTTACATAAAACCTGACTTACTTATTCTTGACATACTCGTCAGATCAAAATTAATATGTAAATATTTCACTTTTCATCAGGTGAGGAAAAGGTGGGATTATGGTTTATCCCCAATTCCTGTTTTGTACGTTAGTTGCAAAATCAAAATAGGAATAGAAAAACTCAGAGTTCTTATTAATGCATATTCTTCAAGATGGGCCATAAGTTATTCATGTTTAACAGAAATCACTGAAGAAATAGGACAACTAAAAGTTAATTGCAAGAAAATTTATTTTTTCCATAAATAAATCCTCAACAGAGAATAAATTCTCAAAGCATTTTGCAGAGAAAGACTCCTACTCTCATTTAAAGGTTCTGTTGGACTCCTAACTCTAAAAATATTCTCTTTATGATTTTTTCATAGTCCCAGACAGCAAGCTTTTAACATTTTTTGAAAATATTTATTTAGTAGAAGTAGTGGTAACATTTTTAAAGACTTTAGAGTACTTTCTCTACCATTCCACTGTTTGCTATTAAAAAGTAGGTTTTATAAGACTTCGACAAATGTTTTCTATTATTCTCAAGATAAATATCCTGATGCATAACGTTTGTGCATATATACATATACACTTTTATAAAAATGTTATAAATATTATAAATATTATATTTCCCATTTAACAATTTGTCATACCTGTTACAAAACAGCAACATAATAAATTTTGGTTGAATTGATTAAAGAAAAGACACAGCAAAAAATTGCAAAGGTAGGCAAAATGTCCATGAAGTAGAAAAGCTTGACAATGTACGTTGTAGATTTTACATGGAAAATTATATCCATAGATACATGTATACACTCACACTTGCTGCAAAATCTGGGTCTCACCACAGAGGCAATAGTATCATTACCAGGAATTTTAACAGGTTGGAATTTAGTTGCTTAATTCACTGATAGTATAAATGTCTCCAGGCTCAGAAATTTGACTAGTCAGGCCACAAAGGTTGGATCTTTCTTTTTTGAAGTATTATCCTCATGGATATACAAATAATGATATTTTATTTATTTTTATTGTGTACTACAATGCTAAAGATATTCAAAGCCAAATTCCCTAGTGAGTAAATGATTTCTCTTTAAGTAAATTGTAAGAAAGGAAATCAAATTATAATAGTAAGTTTATAAACATGGGCTTGAGACATGGGAATTTTATTTTCACCACAACTTACTCTGGCCTGAAATAAGGTTAATTTTTTAAAATGTTTTAACTGGTTTTAATCTGATCTAATCTTATGATTGGTTTTCATAGTTCAAATTTCAGGAGACAGAATGATTTCTAAATTCATGGTGGCGAGGGAGACCTTAATGAAATTCTAACAAGCCTATCTCCTCATTGTTTACACTGACACATAATTGGTAAATATTATATCTTGTATTAAGTGATTGAATAGACAATGGTTTTCTCATCTAAATATCTATTCTTCTGAAAATATTATAGTTCTTTAACTTGTCCGATTACTAAACTGCTCCTGTCCAAATCTTTCTGCCTTCACTTCAAATTTGATTCATATGATTATTTACCAGACTTCATTTTTTTTAATAAAAAACATAGATGTGTATATAAATCTAAGGTCACCAGTCATTCTAATACTATAGAAGCATGAAGTTCCCTGAAAAGCAAATACCCAAAGAACCAGACTGGGAATTTGTACAGTTTGACATTAATGATTAATTAAATGCAGGTTGTTTTGCAAATATATAAGCACAGATAGAAATGAAAACTATTACAATCAGAAATTACCTGTGATTAAATGTAGATTTCCTTCTATTCAAAAGTAAAAACCATAAAAAGCTTTTATATAAAATTCTTACATGAGCTAATTTTTATCAAAGTTTTATCATGTAATCATCACAAAAACTCTGTGAAGTAAGTTTTTTATTTTTATTTCATTTTTTCATATGTAAAAAATGATCAAGTGACTTGATTCCCATAATAGCAGACAGAACTCATTTCCAAAAGGCCAAGACCTCTCCTGGTTATTAATTTTGGTGAGGACATATTCAGTAAATTGCAGAATCTTTTCCATTTCTTTCTCAGTTCCTTCCTGTCAATATACAGGTGCAAACACACAAGTAGTCACCCATGACTGTCCAAACGTGACTACGTGTACCTAAAGTCTAATCCATCTCTCCTTCAGCTTCCTGAAATTTTACTTATTAAGAAATTCCCTAATAATAGTCCTTACAAACAACTGGAAAGGGCAGATTCTATTTGGCCATTATAGGTAATGTTCTGCTGCTCCTAACAGAAAGCCACAGTACAAATTGCAAATTACGTAATGGCTCACCTCATTTTTAGTGTTCTATGTACTATAGAAACAAAGAGTGACTTAACAGAAAGTAAAGGAGAAGACAAGTTTAATTATCTATGCAGTTTATTGTCGTGAGTTTTCCCTCTCCAACTTAACAAATGAATATAAAACCACTATGTAGAAAGTAGGATCAATTGTGAGATCTTTAATCACTAACACAGTAAAATGGGTGCCCTACTGGAAAAATACATCTTAAAAGAGTACATATGCTTGCCATAAACGATCTGCATAATGGGCAGATTGCAGAGTGTTGAAAGTTTTAGTCCAGAACATCAATCCTTTCATATGTTATGAAGATCCTTTAGAAATACACTTCTGTAATTATTTCTCTCATTCTAGAGTAAACAAGTTTCCTTACAATTTCAGAGAGCTAATTCTTTTGTTCATCCTTACACTGAAAGAAGAAAGAAAAGTTTTAATACATCAAAACTATTCATTTCACTATTCGGTTTTTCAGTTAATTTAATGTCCTAAGAATTCACACGGGGGTTTTGGCAATGGCTGTGGCATTAAACTGCATTTTAAGTGCCTATATAAGATGCAACAACATCATTACCTTGAATTAAAGTGCAAGAAGAACACTCTACCGGGAGCATTATAGTATCCTACATGAAGAAAATAATTCATGAGTACTCTTCATAAAATTAGCTTTATTTCTCCATTTTAGAATAAATGATAGAACATTCTAAAGAATATGTCCTAAATCAGTAGCAAGCTGCCCCTCCTAAATCTCAATAACTGTCTAGGGTAATCTTCGACAGCTGGGTGCTATTAGGATTTGTTCTAATGGTGACAATGTGGAATACGCTAACACAGGGCTTATTGCCACTTATCCAGCAGGGGCATGAAATGAGGTGACATGGTAATGAGTTGATACAAATGACTTTTGTAACTTTCACACTGCTACCAGGCTGAGGCAGGCAATCAGAGAGAAACTATTGTCTGCCTTTCGTGATGGTTTTAATGTGTTCCATTTGATTTAATACTGCTGGTAGGCAAAACGTGAAAGGAAAGTAGGTCAGTGCCTCTTTGCTTTGCTCAGATCACAGGGCAGTACTTACCTGGTTTATTCTAAGAGTTATATTTACTTTTGCTGATGACAAAGAGGTATATTTTGAGCTAGGACTTATGCCATTCATTGTAAATACAGTTATCATGTAGTGCCAAGAATAATTACTAAGTGATAATAAAAAATCTCATTTACAACTGATAAAGATTCATTTACGTAAGATTGAATTTAGCTACTTCCATACTCATTGAGAATAAAAGACTCTCATATAGGTAATTAGCAGTACAACTTAGGAATTTCTTAAGTTAGGAGTCTGATAGGGTTTGGAACGTGTGTAACTGTAAGCCTTTTTTTTTTAAGTGCCCCCTTATCACAGTTAAACTTCTAAATCAGAAAGCATGGTAAGTTGGAACAAAGCATTTGTTAAAACTTTAGCTACATAAAATCAAAAGGATATTTTTTGAACAGTCCTCTATTTTCTTTTAATTGTCCTTTTAATAAAAATTTTGCTTAGAATAATTAAGGTGACAAAGGTATAAAATATGCTGACCTCCTTAGTAAAATATGTCACATTTGTTGGTCTAGTTCTCTTTCTGCTTGCAGAGTTGTATTGACTTTTATTATAAATGTCATATTATATTCAAGTAAGTAAAGAATTAAAAATCAATATGTTGGTTTAGAAGTTTCCATATAGGCAAAGAATACATTATGAAAAAGGAACACTTTCATTTTGCAATGATTTCATGTATTTGTGGAGGTCTTTTTTTTTCAATTATTTTAGCAACTTGATAAATTTTGAAAAATAGCTAAAATATAGCTTTCATAAAATTGGTCATTTTCAATGCATTCAATCTTAATATAATACGTTTCATTTAAATGATTTGTTTACCTTTTCTCCTCCTCCTTCCTAGCACAGGAAAGATAGGTCTGTGTGAGATTAATTAGAAAGGCACTGAATGTTACCTGCTCATTTGTAGAGGGAAAACCAGTTCCTGCTATTTACATTAGACATTACGGGGATGCTACAAGCTAGCCTCAGAATCTGTGCCCCTGCAGGAGGCAGAGTCAAAGGGAGCACAACCTGGGACAAATTGGGGGCAGAGCTGCTCCTGCCCAGTTTCTTCGCTGTCTCCTTGCTCTCCTGGGGAGAAATTATTTTTTTCATTAAAAAAAGAGCTATAGCTGTTTACCCTCCATTGGCAGCTTCTCAGTCAGAGACAGCCAGGCTTTAAGCATTCATCATAATGAGAAAGACTTTTTGTTTGATATAACAGGCTGGCTGGAGACAGGGGAGATGGAATAGAGGTAGGAGAGTTCAATCCCCTTCACTTTTGTGTGAAGGACAATTGAAGCACCTTTTTCTTTCTTTCTTTTTTTTTTTTTTAGGATGAAAAAGGTAATTTCCTCTATAGTAAAATTTAGGAAGAGAAATTCATTTCCAGTGAGAGGAGTTTCTACAGAACATGTAGGTGAAAAGCAATATATAAAATAATGGAGATTTTAGAATGACTTATGCAAACAAAAAGTTCTGAAGTTAAACGTCAAAGGTAAAAGAAAGCCTTATTTTAAAAAAAAAAACTCTCTTAAGAATTTCAGATTAACTTCGTGCCTTTATGAGTTTCAGCACTATGTGAAAATTGTTGGAGGGATTTTCTCCCCAACTTTAGAGTATGATAGAGATGATTTGATTTAGAATACAGGCAACGTGGTATACTAAATTTTCACTCTGGAAGTGAGGGTAACTTTGAGTGTTATGCCAGACAGGATGGCATCCTCCAGAACAAAGCTGTTACAAAATGCCAGATGAATCTTGTTAGTGAGTGGTGAATTCTGCTTAATCATTCAGAACTAACAACTGCAAAAATAAAATAGCATAAAAAGAATATTACAGAATAGAAGATAAATGGGACTAATAATACAATATATATAATATGTATAATAATATAAAAGAAAAAAAAAACAGGGGGGCCTGGGTGGCTCAGTGGGTTAAATCCTCTGTTTTCGGCTCAGGTCATGATCTCAGGATGTGGGATCAGCCCCACATCGGGCTCTCTGCTCAGCAGGGAGCCTGCTTCCCCCCTCTCTGCCTGCCTCTCTGCCTACTTGTAATCTCTCTCTCTCTGTCAAATAAATAAATAAAATCTTTAAAAAAAAGAAAAGAAAAGAAAAAAACAAAGGGCATCAGAGGTAACAAAATTAATTTTATTTCCTGAACTTTTGCTTCAATTGTGTGCCCTCAGGCGCAAGCGCATCTGAGCTTGCGCCATGTGTGATGTTTGTCATCATCCTTACAACAGTTTTTTTTTTTTTTCCCCCTGTGGTCAAAAAAGGTTTGAAAACTTTTGCTCCACAGTCACAGAAAGTGGAGCATAACGAGTTGCTGATAACCAAGATCTGTGTGGATGTATTATAATTACAAGGATGGAGAAAACTAATCCTGGTTTAGATGTGGGCCCCAAACTGAAGGTCAGAGGTATTCGGAATAGCCAGGCTTGACCAACAATCCAACTGTTACTTCAACAGAAGGTCCACTCAGTGTGCTGCGTAGTCAGTGGCTATATATTCACTCATTTTATCATAAATAATTATTCCCCTAAGTAATGCACTGGAAACTACCAAGGATGAAATACAGTTTTGTTTGTTTTTTGTTTTCACTCTTCCTCAGTACAATGTATATTAACGGAACACTACTCCAGTCTCCAGGCTTAAATAGTAGACAAATAGTAAATATTATGTATTAATCGTTTTTCAGTACCTCAAGAATGAGCAATATGTAAGGGGGGTATTTATTGAACACTAGAATTTTAAAGCTATGTATTAATATAGGTCCATACCTTTGAAGATGTCCTGTTGTAGAGGTAAATATAAAACAGGTAATAATATAGAAACTGCAATTCAATATGTTAAGTATAAATATACCACTTTTAAAAGCAAGTAGGAGGAACAAATCAAAAAGTGTAAAGTATTGTTTGAAATTAAGATAATAAAATTATTAGCATTTGAATAAACAAAATAGAAAATTGTAAGAACTAGAAATGGTAAAGGCATTGAAATATGATATGTTGTGGGAGCTTAGTAAGTCATCTAGCTCAGCTAATGATTGCATATGTGAATATATGAACATTATATTGTATCATATGTTATATATTTTTGATTATTTTACATTAGGTACTATGAAATATTGCATTTAAACACTTGTAAAAACCTTTCCAAAATGATGCTGATTTTCAGTCAATTTGTTTAGAAATTTTTTGTCATGTGTCAGGTGTTGTCCAGAACACTTTAAAGTCATAATCCTCAACAATATTATCCCCATTTTACAGATGAGAAAACTGGGACCAGAGCATGTAAATAGTTTGCCCAAAGCCAGCGAACTAGTAAGCTGGAAATCTACCCCTGAGTATGTACTTTTAATTCAATTAGCTATTTTGCCCTTTCTTGTATCAGATACATTTTTCTTTATCACATATTTTCTATTCTTTAATTTTGCACATAAATATGCTTGCAATTAGTTATATACATTTAGATGTTGGTAATATATATTGCCATCACCTTCAAAAACAGGTATGTATCCAAAGACCAATTCAAATCCATGAAATTCTGAATAAGCCTACTTTTGCAAGCCTTCACTTTCCACAATGAAACATCGAATGCAGACTAAATTTGAATGTGCATTAGACAGGCACATACAGCATTTCGAAGACTACGAAACAGTTTAATAACCAATTCATATACTGAACTTTCCAAAAGGTAGAGCTGTAATTTAATTTCATTCATAGCTGTCAAGTACCAAAGGCCACAAATAAAATAATAAATTCAAAAGAATATTAAAAATTAGACCTCAGAGTACTAGGCAGATGTTTGCAAGATTAATAACAAGTTATTAAATTTCTGTGGAACGGCACAATAGAAAAGCAATGGTTCTAAATATAACAGTATTTGATTAGTATTCATTTATGAACCATTTTGTGGGCCTTTTGATGTAAATAATTGAGCTCATAATCTTTATTCTAATGCTTCTGATTTCTTCTCTTTTTTCAGTATTTGAATTTTTCTGACTTCCTCCCTTTTTTCCTATTGTACACTACTGCTTTCTCTTTTTTTCTCTTTTTTCTTTCCTTGATCCTTATTATGAATGCATTCACTACATTTTTGTCCCTTGTAAAAATCTAGTTCAACCAAATTCATATATCATAAATATACTCATAATGTCATCTACAACTTGTTCAAGTTTTAATTTTTCCCAGTTCTTACCTTCTTTAACACAGGGTAAGGATAGAGCATCTTCCTTTATGTTCATGTTCTCCTCTCCATTATTCAGAAACTAATAGTGCTATGGAGAAATCGCACTCATTTTTAATTGACCATGCACGCTTCTGTGTACGATCAGTGTCTATGATGACAGAACTTTTGAACCATTTCTGTAGAAACTTTTTAACTGTTCCTGAAATCATATATTTTTGTTTATCTGTGCTATGGCTTTTTCTCATTTGTATGGACAACAAAAATGCCATGATGATATTTTTATTAATTAATAAATCAGAAGACAGAAAGTATGGCATCAGATTCTAAAAATATCCAAAATATTACCAGAAAGTAGCATCAGATTTGGAAAATTGTGTCACAGCATAGGACTTTTTTTAATTTACAAGTTTTAAGTACAAGGTCTTGAACTTTCTATAATAAGTTCTGTCACTTTGCCAACAAAAGGACCAGAATAGATGGGATATAGTTAAAGGTTAATGTTTGCATGCCACCCAGGTTACAAATAAATGTTTAATTTCTTTGGGAATCCCAACTTTCATTGCTATAAATAATTAATTGCAAGCAGTAGATGATAGTTGTTAAAGGTCATAATGAAAACAGGGTTTTAGCAGTCCTGTTGGTGGAATTGTGCAGAGGACTTAGAGAATCTACCCAAGTTTCAGTTCTATCTCAACAATTAAACTGAAGAAGGGTGGGGAAAGAAAGCTTTTTCTTTGTTCTTTGTTGACATAAGGGAAGCCCAGAAGACAATTCATAAAGAGTTTGTTTGTTTGTTTGTTTGTTTGTTTGTTTTTCAATGCTTGTGCCTTTTGTTTAAGGCCTACTTGTATTGTGTTCATTGTTCCTTTTGCCCCTTACTTTTTGAAGTAGCATTCCCACAGCCATAGGGCTTCTGTTGGCCCATAGGCTCAAGGACTTCATTGTTACTGTTCCTCCAAACTCTACCCCACTTTCCCACCCACCCTCAGGAGGTAATTTAACATTAAAATGTCCACATTAGGAGAGGATTACAATAAAAAATATTTTTTTTGTTTATTTACTCTTTGCAACTAAAACACAGAAAGATGTAAATTGTAATTGCATTGTGAAATAAAATTATTTATTTTGTTTTCAGATTCAATGGGGAGATAAGAATTTATAATTTTAAACAGACCATGAAAAGCTTAACTGGGAAGGTTAAGGAACGGTTTAGATTAGGAAAGACAAGGTAGTACAGTCATAATGGTGAAATCTCACAAATATCAGCATGTAGATATGATTGGCAATTATTTCTCATTTGTGAGTTTCAAAGCATTGTCCTATTTATAGATTCATACTTAGGTAGTGGAATTTTAAGGAAAAAAGCTTATGTATCTACCGTACATACACTTTTTCTAGGAAAATTTAAAAGTACAGTGATTTTTTTTTACTATAGTGACTTCTTTTTTTTTTTTTTCTTTGCTACTATAGTGACTTCTTACTTGTAGTCTCTTCCCTCTTTCTAGGTAAGGCAGTTAACATCTAAATGTCTCTAACTTACCTCTAAGTGTCTCCAATTCTAATACGTATAATTTAGTTGTCTGTAATTTTATTCTTCCTCTCATGGGTAAAAATATTGTCAATATTTGCTGATTAACCAGCATATTATAGTGATTATTTTTCTTACAATTGTTTCTTGCTTAGTTAGTGCTTCTTCTTTAGTTTTAGCCTAAATTACACATACACTTTTCTCTCAATCATGATCCAGGTATAGTGAGCTTACTTACATATTACTGTAGGAAAACATATATTTTACAATCACTCTTCAATGAAGCTACTGTGCCTGTCTAGCTTGGGGGATACTTTTCCTAATCAGCTAAAGATTATTCCAATCACTACTACATCTATTATTGCTGATAAGAATTGTTATTTATTGCCTTTTATTCCTAAGAATTCTGTTATTTATTGCCTTCATTCCTATTATGTTTAATTTTTTTTATCTTTGAGTTTTTGATATGTGTGACTAGTATGTGTTAGAGCAAATATATCACTCTCTATATGTTATATAGACATAAAAATTTTGCAAGGGACCTTTCTTCAGTTTGAGAAACCATGCTTTTCTTCAAATTTGGAAACTCTTAGCCATTAGTCCTTTAAATATTGATTCCTTCAACTTTCTATTTTTTTTCCTTTTAAGAGGCATAAACTTGGATATTCTTTTTTCCTCATTTCCTTTTTATACAATCTATCTAAATATCTCTCTGTCCTCTATTTTAAAGTATTTCCTTTAAATTTGTTTTCCCATTCAATAATTTTCTGTTCTGTCATGCTTATTGTACAACCTGTTTATTATTAATTTCAGTGATTATAATTTTATTTGTAAACTGGAGAATATTTTATTCCCCATGGAGAATTATATTTTAAAATGTTTTACTGAAAGGTTACATGAATATAGAAAAGTATACTCATGGCAATTGCGTAGCTTGATAATTTTTAAAACAATTCTCAAGACCAAGAGTTCAGATAACGAGAAGACTTGAACTTTACAATTTTTGCTGTGTGTGTGTGTGTGTGTGTGCTTTCTGATGCCTGAGAATTTCCATTTCTTGTTCCCAAGCTTTATTATTATTTTTAATATGACATTACATTCATTATTTCTCTCTCTTTCTCTCTGTGTATGAATGTGTGTGTGTAAGAATAGGGCTCATTACCACCTTTGTTTACAGAGGTCAGATATCTCCTGTGTTTGCACACACTTGAGATTTTGGGGATTTTTTTGCCAACTGTAAGAAAACTGGGTCCATTTTCCAACTATAATTTTCTGTATCTGGCCTAAAATACTTGCAAATACTTGTTACTGTAGTTAACTTTCTGATGAACCTTCAGAGATTCCTGTTCCATTGATTTTGAAATCTCCTCAACTTTGAGTGAGAGACGCCCTTCAACAATACCATCCCTGTGGCCTGAGTCTCTTCTCAACCATTTGTAACCATGGGAAAAATAGGGGACTTTGCACTCTTATCTGGTATGCCTTTTTCTTCCCCCAAAAGAGACAGTATATAATTCCTCTTAGGTTTGTATAACACTGACACATTTGGCACAGAACGGGTAAGACTAAAAACGTTGCTGAATACAATAAGATTACTTGTGTTGTTCTCTCATATCCTACATGTATGCATCTTCAGTGAATTACCACTGATTCTTTCATTTCCTTTTCATTTTCAAAAATAATCTGAAGGTTGAACCCTAAGACATTACATCACAATTTTGCTTTAAATTCTACTCGTCATTGTAAGTGAAAAATGGAACTATTGCCAAAATAAGGTAATTTCTCGTGTGAAGTTAATGTAATAGCTTGATTTAGCCTTAAAATTAATAACCTTAGTTTATATTTTGTTATATATATTCTATTCCTCCCTTAGCACTCATTTTCTTTAAAGATAATTTGAGTGAATTTCAGAACCATTAATTTGATAATATACTTCTGATTCATCATAATTAAGACACCATTGAAAATGTTTACCCATGGGTGCCTGGGTGGCTCAGTGGGTTAAAGCCTCTGCCTTCAGCTCAGGTCATGATCTCAGGGTCCTGGGATCGAGTCCCACATTGGGGTCTCTGCTCGGCAGAGAGCCTGCTTCCTCCTCTCTACCTACTTGTAATCTCTCTCTCTGTCAAATAAATAAATAAAATCTTAAAAAAAAAAAAAAGAAAGAAAAAAATATTTACCCACATTTTGCCAACAGATTTTAACCTTTTTGTTTATTTCTAAAGCTGGAAAACATTAAATTCTATTTTTTTGATTACAAAAATGTTGTAATATTAAATAGCTATTAGGTAAGCATTAGTGAACAAATTATATAATTTATCAAACTGGTTCTCAAATCTGGAGATACATTATAAATACTTGAGTATCCTTTTAAATATATCAATATCAGCACCTGGGGTGCCTGGGTGGCTCAGTGGGTTAAAGCCTCTGCCTTCGGCTCAGGTCATGATCTCAGGGTCCTAGGATGGAGCCCCGCATTGGACTTTCTGCTCAGCAGGGAGCCTGCTTCCCCCCTCTGCCTGCCGCTCTGCCTACTTGTGATCTCTCTCTCTGTGTGTCAAATAAATAAATAAGTAAAATTTAAAAAAATATATCAGCACCATAGAATTTCTAGAAGTGAGGTCTAGATGCCAGTTTTTTGTGTTTTTAAAATTCTTCAGTTGTTTCTAATAGTTAACTAAAAGTGAAAAACACCCATTGACTATTATACTATTATACTATACTATTACATTGTGATACATAAGCAATAATAAATTAGAGGTTCCTAAAAAGGAAATGTACACTAATGTTTTGGACACAGAGTACTACAAATTATTAGAAAGGGGATGTATGAGGAAACACAGTAAAGTATAAATATTTATCACGAACTCTAAGGAATCCTACTTGAATGCTGAAAAGTACTAAAAGATATACAAGAGCAATAATTTTCAAGGAAAATTAATATCAGTTCAAGAATTTCCACAACAGCTGATTATTACCTCTTTTAAAATGATTTGTACAGGGCGCCTGGGTGGCTCAGTGGGTTAAAGCCGCTGCTTTCGGCTCAGGTCATGATCCCAGGGTCCTGGGATCGAGGCCCACATCGGGCTCTCTGCTCAGCAGGGAGCCTGCTTCCTCCTCTCCTCTCTCTCTGCCTGCCTCTCTGCCTACTTGTAATCTCTCTCTCTGTGTCAAATGAATAAATAAAAAAAAAATAAATAAATAAAATGATTTGTACATTTCCAATGAGTAAGCTTGCAGACATATTCTTACTTGGGGAGATGATAGTTATGGTCAGGATTTTTAATGACATTGAAGCAACAATTTTCCCATAAACTTATCAAAAATTCAAGCAGCTCACAGTGTTTCTTGGCTTGATTTTTAGCATTTATTTAACCCTTCTCTTGTGTTGATAAATGTTTATTTTCAATATGATTCATAATGTTTTTTAAATGTTTACATATATAAAGCCTAGGCTGCATCCCTGTAATTAAGTTAAACCATAAGCTATAGAATAGCAGACTTGATGGGGGAATAAACAGTTTTAACATTCTTCAATATTCTGATAAAATTGATATTTAAAATTTGTTACTTAAATTGCGAGTAAGCTTGATTATTTTTTTAAGACAGTACATTCTATTATTAATTAATTGACTGGGAAGAGGTAGTACTGAAATATTCTTTATAGCTTTGGATTTGAGGCAAAGTGGAAAAAAAAATTGTTTCTTCTAGATTCCAAACTTTTGTATTAGGTCCCAACTCAAATACCATCTGTGTGAGCTTACCCCAAATTAATTCAATTTTCTAAGTCTCAATTCGTCCATCTACGAAATTGGAAAATAATATTCTGTATCTCACTCAGTTTTTGTGGTTCTTGGTTCTTAATTTTCAGAATTTCTTTTATATGAGCAATCGTATTATCTGCAAATAATTACACTTACATCTTTGTTCTAGTATTGATTTCACTCTATATTTTTATTGGTTGTTTCACTGGTTCATCCAACCACTGGCAATCTTGTTCTCTTTCTTCAAAATCCATTCTCCATTTAACTATCTCTCACCTACATGTTAGCTACCATCCACAGAACCCACTACTCTGCTTTCCTGGGCTGTCACAGTAGTCTATCCGCAGGTCTTCACTGTAGTTCTTGCACCCTAGAGTGTATTTTTCCCACAAAGACCAAAGTTTTAATTTTTATGTCCATTGCTTTCTCAAAGTCATGTAATAAATGTAATATTTACTAAAATGTCCTATAATTTTATAGAAATTGTTTTCTCAGAACATTGTAAAGACTTTCCAACACAGGGGCGCCTGGGTGGCTCAGTGGGTTAAAGCCTCTGCCTTCAGCTCAGGTCATGATCTCAGGGTCCTGGGATCGGGTCCCACATCAGGCTGTCTGCTCAACAGAGAGCCTGCTTACTCCTTTCTCTCCGCCTGCCTCTCTGCCTACTTGTGATCTGATCTCTCTCTGTGACAAATAAATAAAATCTTAAAAAAAAAAAAAAAAAGACTTCCCAATACATTTAGAGTAAGTCCACATTTATACGTGAATTTGTCTACAGGCTATCCACCAAGATAGCCACCAATTCCTACATTACCTGGCCATGACCTCTCCTCTATGTACTCTTCCTCTGGCCCACTCTGCTGCAGCCACACTGATAGCCTTCTTTATTATTAAATATTCTCTCTTCCCTTTGCCTGTAATCTTTTACTCCAGATATTAAAGTGACTTGCTTTCTGCTTTTTCCCTTGACTTTTCTGAAATGTCACAGCCCCAGAGAAGGCTCCTTTCAACACCTGATCTAAAATAACATCGCCCTGTCTCTCTCTCTCTCTCTCCCTCTACTTAATTTTTTTCCTTATAACACTTATCACTGCTGGACATTATACCTTTTCTTACTCTGCCTCTAACATATAACTTCAATGGGGGCAGGAATTTTTTTTTTTTATGTTCACTCATGTAACCCCTGCAGTGCCTAAAACTACCATATAGTAGATACTTAGTAAATATTTGCTAAATGGATAAACTAATGCATAAATGAATTGATGAAAACTTACTGAACAACACTAAACAATACTAGTGATACCTTGGGTGTCAGTTATGTATTGCTGCATAACCAAAACCTAGTGGTTCAAAAAACTATCAGAAATTGAGAATTTGGGCAGGCCCCAGCAAGGTCATCCCTGCTTCACCTGGTATCAGCTGAGACAGTTTGAAGTCTGGAAGCTAGAATAATTCAAAGGCTTTTTCACATCTCTGGAGGTTGATGCTGACTTTAAGCTTCAGCTGGGATTGGGGCAGAACACCTACATGTAGCTATTCCATGTGGCTATTTGGCTTCCTTACACTAGGATAAATGGATCCCAAATAAAATGATCATAATAGACAGAAGAAAGAGACAAGTAAAAGACTTACAGCTTTATAACATATTGTCTCTCAGTCAAGTAATGTCACTTCTGCCCCATTCTGTTCATCAAGAAGAGTAACTAAAGCTGGCCCATATTCAAGGAAGGGGGGAATATTAAACTGTGATTTTTAATGGAATGGATGTCAAATACTTTGCTGAGATATTTTAAAACTATTATAGAGTGCACTGTTATTTTAGTCCCCATTTTAATGAAATTGTCTCTAGGGCTTTCCTATTATATATATTTCTTGCTCAACAATAGCAAAGACAAGATAGATAGGCCAGCTTATTACAAGAGAATTCATGAATATGATAATTTTATGTAAAAATGTAAGACTTACTTGCATGTATCATCAAAGAAAAATTACATCTAAATTGCTATTGATGCATATTGTTGGTAAAAATAGTAAAATATTTTAAAATACAGTAACACAAGCAGCTTATCTAATGAAATGTACTAAGTATAATCTGTCCCTACTGGTTTACTACATGTGTGCATTCCCTTCTCTTCCACATGTGCTTCTCTTCATCTGCCATTTTTCTTGTCAATTTGACAGCACCTCATGAATTTACTGCACATTATCAGGACTAGGAATGTTTTCAGTGATGGCAAAATTCATACCTGGAAAAAACTATCAGACTATTGGTAGGAGTTCCTCTTCAAAAAGTGAAACTTCTCGGGGCACCTGGGTGGCTCAGTTGGTTAAGCACTGCCTCTGACTCAGGTCATGATCCCAGAGTCCTGGGATTGAGTCTCGCATCAGTCTCCCAGCTCCATGGGGACTCTGCTTCTCTCTCTGGAGTTTTCAGCTCTCATGCTCGCTATCTCTCTCTCTCAAATAAATACATTAAATTAAAAAAAAAAAAAAAAGTGGGGCACCTGAGTGGCTCAGTGGGTTAAAGCCTCTGCCTTCGGTTCAGGTCATGATCTCGGGTCCTGGGATCGAGGCCCGCATCGGGCTCTCTGCTCAGCGGGGAGCCTGCTTCCTCTGCTCTCTCTGCCTGCCTCTCTGCCTACTTGTGATCTCTCTCTTACTCTGTCAAATAAATAAATAAAATCTTAAAAAAAAAAAGTGAATCTTCTCTCAGCAAAGTAAATCTGGACAAAATGAAAGGTATTGGTATTTTGGGAATAAAAATAAGTAACATTTTCTATTTCTATCACTGATTTTGGGTAATTCACATAAACTACTTAGATACAATATTAATTTTCATGTGAAGTCTCTTCTTTCTTCTTCTAGTAGTGACTTTTAATATCAGCTGCTTTCTTTTTTCACTTAGTCCTGCAATCCTGATGTATTTAGATTTTTGCATTAAGAGGGGCTACCTGTGTGACTATATATACATATTATCAATGAAAATAAAGCTTGGTAATGTCAGTGGTCTTTAGGGAGAAGCAGACTCATTAAATAAGAAATTTGATTAAATTCAATCTCCTCATTAATATGGCAAAAATACTCTTTAAAAATGAAAATGGGGCACCTGGCTCAGTCGGTGAAGCATCTAATCTTGGATTCAGCTCAGGTCATGATCTTAGGGTTGTGAGATCGAGCCACATGAAGGTTTCTGCACTGGGGGTGAAACTTGCTTGGGATTTTTTCCTCTCTCCCCTCTGCTCTACTCGTGCACTCTCTATCTCTCTAATAGAAAAAATAAAAATGAAAATATAATTGCAAAATAAGACCTAGTGAACAATTAATCAAAGCATAATCAACAGTCTTACCACAAATTCGAGACTAAAATTATTTCAAATGATGCAGCAAATGGCAATGTGAATATCTTAATAGTCTTAAATATATTTATATTTTTAGTATATATAACAAATGGTGAAAAAGAATACTTCAATGTTTTTCATGGTACTCCCTTATTACAGTCCCCAAAAACAAAGGAAAAATTTAGAATATTGAAAGATGGATTGGATTCTCACAGGAGATTGAGGAACAGTTGTCTTTCTTTTGGGTAGTTAGAAGTAAACTTCCTTTATAAAAGAGAGATTTCTATCATTAAATTTTTAACAGACAAAGGATGTGTACAGCTTCAAAAAGCCAATGTGATTTTAGCTTCAAATTCTTTTTCCTCCTCAAATATTAAAGGTATTTGCAGATCCTTAGACCTGTTTGTCTACTTAGCCAAGTTAAATTAAAATGCAAGATGATAATCTATTGTTAGATTATTTTTTCCAATATTGACAATCAGTTCCCTTTCATAATGAACTTTTCTCTGTGCTAGCTACTTCAAATCTTTTTATCCTGTTCCCATAGGATTGAACATGATTATGAAAGATAAACCTTAGTAATAAAAGATGAAAAGAGGTTATGACATTCTTATTAAACAGAAAAGGCAACTTCTTTTGATTCTAATCTTATAGTTACCAGCATTATTAGAACGTTATTAGAAGTGCAGGAAATAGGCATATTTATTCATAAGTCCTACTCTCATAAATTGTACTTTGTTAAGAGTAGAACTTTTATAAAACTAGTGTATTGTGATTCTTCCTTTTGTCTTATAAAATGCATGATATAGACTATTTTTCTATAGAGGAAATGTTAAAAATACAAACATCTGCTCAGAAATAAACTAAAATATTAATGGCAGTCACTAATATATTTAAGAGGGCAAAGCAATGGAAGAGAAGAAAAGTAATACTTCTTAAGCTTGTGTATTCTAGACAATTTACACGCTATTTGCATTTATTTTTTTTTAATCTTCCCAACAAGCCAAAGTCATAATACGTATTTGTAAGCAACAGAATCCAAGTAGTTAGTTTAAGTAGAAAGGGATTTATTAAATGGTAGATGTAGCTCACCAAATCACCAGAGATAAAGAGACTCTGGGGTTAGTTTCCAGGATTGCAGAAATCCATTGTCAGGAACCTGCAAACTCGAGAAGCTAATGAATCCCTTTCTGTGACAAACTCAAAACTACTAAAATATAAAGTCTTCTGAAAAATTAGGAAATCATCACTATAATCACTATTCTAGAGCCATACTGCTCTGATTGTATTACTTAAGTCCCAAATAAGCCCATCATGAGTGACTCACAACTGGTGCCCTATCTGCAAGGTAATACAGTGGACATAATTGGAGCCCAGACTCCGTACACTGAAAAGGCATTAGAATGCATACTGGAAAGTGTGCCATCTCTGTCCACCAAGGCCCTGGCTCCATTTATTTGGTCACTTAGCACCGGTAAAGCTCTTGTTCCAGTTGGTATGGTAGAGAAAGAAATTATCTCAAAGCTTAGCAGCTTCATATTGTAATAGTTTAGGATTCAGAGTATGAGTGTTCTAATGAAGATGCTGGATAACTTTATAACATTACCTCAAAAATCACATATTACCACTTCTGACATATTCTATTAATTTCAACGGCCTATACATATATTCATATATATTATATATACATATGTTAGATATATACATATATTATATATGATATATATCATATATATCATATACATATATATTTATAAATAACTGAGAAGAGGAAAAATAAGATAACTACAGAAGACTTGGTTGGCATTTATATTAATTTTTAATTACACATTCCAAGTATCTTTTATTCAATCTGATCTCCTCACCTCGTCAGTATTCTTTATTCGAAGATGGAGGGGCAGTTACTAAAATTTTCATTTTTTGGATAGTTCAGGTGTCTTGGTTTTCATGCCAGTTTAGATATTTCTGGTTTACCAATGTACATGACAGCCCTGAGAAGTACTTAGGATGATTCATTGAGTCCGAGAAATACTGCAACCTTTCCTGTTTTGTTGCAACATATTGAATCTTGATTTAAAAAAGCAAACACCAAAGTAAAAGAACGATGCCGTCTTTTTGGATTTTGTTCAGGTGGCATGAGGTTTCCAAAATTGCCTGGTAGAAGTTTTAGTTTTCAGTTTAATAATCTAATTCTTTTTTTTAGAAGATTTTATTCATTTATTTTACAGAGAGAGAGAGAAAGATTACAAGCAGACAGAGAGAGGAGGAAGCAGGCTCCCTGCTGAGCAGGGAGCCTGACGTGGGGCTTGATCCCAAGACCCTGAGATCATGACCTGAGCAGAAGGCAGAGGCTTTAACCTGCTGAGCCACCCAGGTGCCCCTAATAATCTAATTCTTAAGTCTCTATGGAAGCATGACATCTTTGGGTACCAAATTATTAAAATATGATACCAAAGTTGAGATGGGAAGTAAATTTTTCTATTTAATTATTTATTATTTCATGGATGGACATAGAGGGTATTATGCTAAGTAAAAAATAAGTCAGACAAAGAAAGAAAAGTATTGTATGATTTCAATTACATGTAGAATCTAAAAAATAAAAGAAAAAACAAAACAAAAACGGAATCATAGATACAAAGAAAAATCTGGTGGTTGCTGGAAAAGGGGCTGGGGCAAAAGAAGGAAAGGAGATTAAAAGGTGCAAACTTCCAATTATAAATAAATATGATAGGCGGCAACAATGTGTGGCAAAGGGAATGTAGTTAATCATAGGTAGCAACTTCGTATGGTGACAGATGGTAGCTAGATTTATCCTGGTGATCATTTTGCAAGGTATATGTGTTAAATCACTATAGTGCATGCTTGAACTAGTATAATATTGTATGTCAACTACACTTGAATATATAAATCAATCCTTAAAATTATATAATTGTATATATAATTATGTAATTATAAAAATTATGTATTTGAATGGTACCAGTATTAAGTGTATCCCTTAGTATCATAACACATAAACTCTACCCATGGAGAGTAACACTCTGTAACACAAGCCTTCAAAGTTACGAGGTTTTTAGGGTTTTTTTTTTTCCCGCCTATTTAAGACTAGTTTACTCTTCAGTAGTTTGTTTTCCCATTCTCTAAATGCAGAGGTTTCTAGTGTATAGTGAATCCTGTACAAGGCCAGTCACTTTATTTATTTTTTGATAAAATGAATTCCTTGTTCAGAATAAATGTTGTATGTGAAAACCTGATGGTGAATAAAATAGTAGGTCAATTAAAAGTGTGTTTACGACAGCTTGGTGGACAGAAAAGGCATTATTATTATTATTATTAATTATTTTGTTAGAGAGAGCATGTGCAAACGTGTGCGGTGGAAGGCTGGGGCAGAGGGAGAGACAGAGAGAGAATCCCAAGCAGGTTGCATGTCCAGCTCAGAGCCTGACATGGGGCTCTATCTCAGGACCCTGAGATCATGACCTGAGTTGAAATCAAGAGTCTGACGTAACCGACTGACCCACTGAGGTTCCCAAGGGATAATTATTTTTAAACGAGTGTTTACTACAGTTAAGAAAATTACTGAATTCTCTTTTAAAAAAAAATATATATATATGTATGTGTGCATGTATATAAATAAATAAATATATGTATGTATATATATATAGTCTATCCAAGGCAGTGTGACAGGCTTCATGAATCATCCTGAACAGACTGTCATTTAAAGTACCATCACGTTGGGGCGTCAGGTGGCTTAGTGTTAAGCATCTGCCTTCACCTCAGGGTGTGATCCCAGGGTCCTGGGATTGAGCCCTGCATCAGGCTGTCTGCTGGGCGGAAGCCTGCTTCTGTCTCTCCCACTCCCCCTACTTGTGTTCCCTCTCTCTCTGTGTCTCTCTCTGTCAAATAAATAAATAAATGAAATCTTTTTTTAAAAAAATGGCTATGATAAAGGTCTTTATAAAAGAAAAATAAATAAAGTACCATCACATTGTTGAGAGGCTAATAAGGGCTAGGTGGAAACAGCCCTTGAGAAGATCAAGTCTGAGCCAGCTGAATAGTCTTTTCCTTTTCAGTCTGACTTAAAACTGGAATTCTGATGGGCTGCCTAGTAAATATGTCAGAGCAGTATAGTTAAATATACTATCAATTCCCTCCAGAATCCAGAGGACCACCAACCATTATTCCTCTTCCTGAGTGTTTGAGAAAGTAATTTGAAAATAACACGTCCTTTTTTCTGGAGTGTCCTAACTTTTCTAGACCTATAGATGCCAGAAATTATTAAATGTCTCTACTGTTGTAGAATATCATTCCCATATTCTGGCATCCATCAGCTGCTACTCCCCATTCAATAGGTACTATCAGCAAGTAAGATACGATAAGATAGTTAAGGTCTCTGCAGACTAAATTATGACCAAAAAGAACATTGTTGTATAGTGTTAAGTGATCAGTGAAGATTTGCTGTTGTTCCTGTTGTAGGGAAACATAATTTCTTTTCTTCTGTTCTTTTGATTATTGGGATATAGAAGAAAACATGACATTTAACAGATCAATATCTGCAGAACAGGTGTCAAGGGCCATGTTAATTTGTTGCAATAAAAGTAATAAAAATTTAAAAATATAGATGGTTATTACCTAATTAAGTTTACACTAATCCTTCTTTTATTTTCTCAGATTCATTTTTCTTCTGCACAGGTCAAAAGGTAAGATAAATAAGAGTGTGACTGAGGCCATTTCTACTTCCTCTTTGATGTCTTCGATAATGATCCTACATTTTGTAAAGCCTCCAGGGATTTATTATTGCTTTTGATTTACTATTCTGGTAAGGACAGGGAGTTCCAAAGGCCTCCAATTAGCTTACCAACCAATAGCCCTCACTCTACAAAGAAGTACTGTGGGGATTTTATAAGTGTCTGAGTATTTATATTCTAACCACACACTCAGGAACTTGGGAAATAACCATGGTGTGAGTTCATAAACCAAGTAAATTCTATTTATCATCTGACCCTCATAAGCCCTCAATGAAAGAGTATTGTATTCTAGATCCAAGAGAATAGAATTAGTTTAGGCTTAGTGTTGAATTACTCCAGAGAAGAATGTGTGTACTTCTTTTTTCCAGTTCAGGCTGCTCCAGTAAATCCAAATAAAACTCTTAGGGGATGACTGAGAAAAATATGTACTATGTATACTTAAAATGTCTTTGTAGAATTCTTTAACCAGGTGTGAGGCTTTCCCTTCATTAAGAGGACTCTATTTTTCAGAGCAATTGATGTATGAGAATTTGATGAAATACAATAAAGTTCCATCTGAAGATTCAATTCAGAAGCCTCTCTTCACCAAGCATAGAAGAGTTTTTTGTTTAAGTAAATCAAGTACAATCTTAATGGGCTTATACATTTTTTTGGAGAACATATGATCTACTAGCAATTAACAAAATTTCTATTAATCAGATGATTCTGATTATATAACTTTTTCTCTGCTACCTGGTTTCAATAATAACTTCCTCCATGATTAATTGATGATAAGTGTTGTATTTTTGCCTGTGCCACCATGTGAATTCTGCAGTTACTAATGAACAGGGAATTAATATCAACAGAAGCATCTCCCACTTGTTTCCTCTGCCTACAGAAAGCAGCCATTTATTGTACATCTCAAAGATGCTGATCCTCCCTTTACCAATGAAATTTGTGGTGGCTTTGTAAAGAAGCTTCCTCTTGAAAACTTCTGAGGATCTTATGTGTAACATGATGACTGAGATGATAACACTGGATTTGGTAAAAGTCCCATGCCTTACATTAATGAAAGTAAGCTTATCCATGAAAAGGCCAGTACAATTAAAGAAAAAGCAGAATGACTATCATCACTCTTTATAATTGGCTCTGTATGCAAGAATTCTTATATTGCAATAAGATGGCAAATAAGATGGCTAGTGGCTGTAGGATAATGTTATTTTCCCCTCAATTAGATATTATCAGTCTCTTGTTTACTTCATGGGGAAAGTAGTTTAGATATAACTTTGTGCATAAACTTTCCTTAATATTTATATTTCCTATAAGAACTTTAAGATCCTAATCATCAGCATATCCAGAGGAAGATTGCTGTTAAGAGACAAATAAAAAAAAAATGACTGGAAAGGAAAACAAACGATCTATGACCTGTGCATCAAATACACATTTTGACAGCTATCATGTCTATAGTTACGAATCCTACATAAATGTAAAGGTCCAGAACAATGCTTTCCACTCCAAGGAAACTTCTCTATGACTTTCAGTTAACTTTAATCCCTCCCTCCCCATCAGCCACACACACACAATTGAGTCATTTCATTTCATTGCACTTCTTTTATAATGCTTTACATCCTGAACTTCAATTTGAGGTGAGAAGCAGCTTTAAGGCCTATTACATAACTTAATACTCCTATTATAGATATTTTAGTTTATTATTAATTTTTACTTCTATTATTGTATTTGTATTAGATTATATTTTAGGAAATATGTAAATGATTATTTATTCTTATCATTATGAAAATAGGACTCCCCTTCAGCACCTTTGTGGTATCCACTCTAGATCGTCTGAACACTAGGTTGTCTGATTGGATTATACCTGAATTTCAGAATAAAGATGATGTCTGGTCTCTGACACTGTGTCATTTCCTCTCCTAGACTTTATTTGGATAACAGGAAAAGAATCTTTAATTTCAAAATAAAAATTTAAGGATTAGATGTAAGCAGGGTATCAGAGGACATACCCAGATGTTTTGACTTGAGATAATTATGTGAATTTCTTTTTTTTTCTTTTTCATCTTTTTTTTTTAACTTGTTGTGTTATTTCCCCTTCCATCTGAAATTTGCTTAGAAAAACATTGGAAGGTAGCGACATATGCCAAAAAAGTTGTCATCAAAGTTATGCCTGCTGTTTTTTTACAACCCTATGCTGTTTATCCTCATCTATAATTCATTTTCTGAAAAAAATAAGAAGAAACAAAACAAAGAATAAATGATGACATAGTGTCAAAGATCCCCTGAGAGGCTGACATTGGAACACAGTTCATTTTGCATCTTATGATCATCTTGTCACGTAAACACACATTCTCAGCGAAACATATCAATCCTTTTCTATTTATGCAAGTCTCCTTGCAAGGACACATGGCCAGAGTGGGAAATGGGTTGTTTAGATTTTTCTCTTTCATGGACACATTTTCAAAAATCTACAGGCATGAGCAAATAGATGGGTAAAACATTAGTATTCCTAGTTTACAGGAAAGAAAGTCATGGAAAAATTTTGCAACTTTTCACAGGCCACAAAACTGCTTAGTGACAGAACTTTCATCCACTGTGAGGGCTTTTATGATTAAGACTTGAGGAGTCTGGCAAAAAATGTCCTCTATTTTATTCCAAATCTTCAATCTAACTGATGTGTGACCTTGATTGAATTAAACTGCTCTGTGCCTCAGTTTCTTCATTTACAATGGGCAGCTGATACCTACCCACCTGTTGGGGTCAATAAGATTTAATGAGTATAAATATTTTAGAACATTGCCAAATATATATTAAATGAACATACAATCTTGGCTCTTTCTTTACTATCATTCTAATTTAATGTCTAATTGTGCATAAAGCCTGACAAATTGAAAGTTTTTGACACCATACCAAACACTAAACCAAAGATTCCACATGAAAATGGGGGGGAGGGGAGAAACTTTATACACTTACATTTTTCAAAAAATTTTCTAAGTAAGATAATGAAAAGATACCAGGGGTTTCTAGGTATTTATGAAAAGATCTCATTTATGATTCAGCCTTTGACATTGTTTCATTTCCCTTCATGTGAATTCTTTCTGTAAGAGTGCTATGTGATCTTCAAATCCTCACATTCTCTTTTGTAAACAAAAGAAGAATCCACTATTATTTCATCATTATAGTCCCAAAAGCAAACTGCAAGTGACAGACGAGAACCAGGAGTATTATAAATAACAGAAGCTATGTGTATTTTAGTTAAGTGAAAGGAAGATAAAAGTAATTATCTGTACATATTAGAAACGAAAGTGATTTCACAAATGATTGCTAGCTATAATGAGTTAAGCGAGGTCTGAGGTTTTATTTCCTTTAAATATATGCTTAATTTTTTAAATTTTGCAATGAGATATTTGTTAAAGTTTCACTATTTAAGATGGCTTTATGTTTTTATTTGTTTAAATGTCTTCTTAAATGAGCTTTGAATCTTAATGATAAGCCTTTAAGGTAAATCCAAAAGAAAAGCGGTTGTAATTCATTTTAAGTCTTGAATTAGTATGGAGGGTCTTATAAAACAGGTACAGAAACACCAATATTAAACTGGCCTCCAGGGATTTAGACTGAATAACTCTTTCAGTTTCAGTCTAATCTGATCATTGTTATATAAATTCAGTTTAAGTAGTCACTAGATTAAATTATTGAGGAAAGAGAGATCTCTTTTCAATAGATAAAACATCAATAGTTTAGCACCATTTGACATCAAGAAAACAAAACTGAACAGTTAGTATAGCAAAATTAAATTATTAAAACTTAAAGAAGTAAACTTCCCAATTTAATAATTTTTATCACTCTCTTGAGGAGAAAGCAAATGACTTTCTAAATATGCAATAAAAAATTCATGGAGTGTTTTGTATGATTGAAAACCTAAAAATAAATCAAGATCTATTTGTGAGGATAAATATTTTTAATTCTACTTTAGTGGCTATTAAGATATCAGTCCTTATTGAGATTTTTGGAAATAGTGAAAATCTGGAAAATAGTATATTTTGAAATATATGGAATTCATCCTATATTTATGTCAATATATATTCCGATTGAGTAGTAAGAGGAATACATTATATAAATAACATTTCTCATTCATTCAAATAGATATAAAAAGGTAAGAATTTTAATTTTTATTTATTCAATCTTAATCATGAGTAAGTAGTGCTTTATTAATGAGTTAAAAATGAAATACTATCATGATTCAATTTTTCAAAATAACAAATTAGTAGAATTTCAGCTTTTAGCTGTTAAATTTGTTCTTTTTTTAATTTGTCATTAAAAATAGGAAGCAAGCGTTATTTTTTTAAAAGATTTGATTCATTTATTTGATAGAGAGTGAGAGAGCAAAAGCAACAGAGTGAGAGGGGGAGGAGGAGGGAGAGAGAGAAACAGGGTCACCACTGAGCAGGGAGCTGAAAAAGGGGCTTGATTGCAGGACACTGGGATCATGACCTGAGCCAAAGGCAGACACTTAACTGACTGAGCCACCAAGGTGCCCTTGAAGCAAGAATAATTATTTAGAAATAATAACATTTTGAATCTAAAAATTAGAGTTTTTTTTAAAAAAATATGTTCTTATTGTATTGAAAATAAGAACAGATAGTTTCCAGAAATTGGCATGAAAAATTTTATGTGGAATATTTGAAAATAAATTTTATGTGGGATATTAAAAAAAATAAAGAACAAACTAATTTAGAAAAGTTCAAAAATGTTAAATTAATTTTAAGGTTTAATTTAAAATCAGCATTATAATTTACTACATATTAAAATATGATGTTTAAGAAAATTGTAAGCTGGAAAAGTCTTAAAGAATTCTTCAATGTATTTAAATTAGATGTTAATTGAAAATTGTAGAAGGTAGTGTAAAATCATTACAAGGGAGATTAAGAGAGTTTATACTCTCTTAAGAGAGAGATTAAGAGAGTAATACTCTGGTATTACTTGCCTTATTTTAGGAGTTTGTGTATTTATCTCCCAGATTTTCTCCATGGTTAATATATTTTTATAATTTATTTTAAAAATACAAGAAAATGAGTTTTTATTGTATTTTGATTATTTTAAGATTTTCATGTTTCCGGACCCTAAAAGAACCTGAATGACTCATGAGTCACAGTGTGACTTTGTAGCTAGGACATGAGTTAAATGTAATTAGATAAATGGTATCACAGAGTTAAGTGTGTATAACAGCGATCTATAGAGAAAAGGAAATTATACAGTTTGGGTCAGGAATGAATAGATTAATGAAGCAGTAAAAAATGGCATTCCCTGCTATCCCAGACCCTCATGTCACTTACCTCTGTTATACACATGCCTCTTTCAACTTATGTATATGACCTAATGAAAGATTCACTATAACCAACAGGGTGACAGGGAAAGAAGCTGAATATGCTTCCTAAAGTGCTCTGCTCTTTAAGTGGCACTAGCTGAAAATGGATTGTTTCCACATTACAGCTTCACTTAACAGCAGTCCTAAAGAACAATTATGAAAAACTCTCCTAGTAGCAGAGTTTTGAGAAGAAGGTGTGGTCATTCAGGTTGTAAAGAATGATGAGTTGCATGGATTCTTGGGCAGTGGCAAATGCACATGAGTTGTAAATCAGTCCCCAAAAGGAAGAAGAATGATAGATCCCAGGGCAGGATCTCTGGAGAAGAGATAGGTGGATATACTAATGGGTGTGTGTGTGAGAATGTGTGGGTCCTTATGCTGCATGGTAATCCCCATCAGAGACTGTTGGCACCAGAGACCGCTCTCCATAAGTAGCTTTACAGGATGACTTTCCTTGTGTATATCACCTCTGTCCTCTATCATCTCAGTGTTTGTACAATGAGCTCATGATTACAATAACTCTGGTAGCCGGGTGCCTGGGTGGCTCAGTCGCTTAAGCATCTCCCTTCGGCTCAGGTCATAATCCTGGGGTCCTGGGATCGAGCCCCATGTCAGTCTCCCTGCTCAGTGGGGAGCCTGATTCTCTTTCCCTTCTGCTCATGCTCTCTTTCTTTCTGAAACAAATGAATAAAATCTTTAAAAAAAAAAATAACCCTGATGGCTGGAATATAGGATATGAATGGGCCCAAAAACACGGGCTCTCTTTCACCAAGACTGATCTATCCACATTGACTGCAGAATATACAACCTGCCAAGAGCAGAGACTGACATTAAGTTCTTAATTTTGCTCCATCCCTCAAGGTGACACATTCAGCCAGTTGCTGGCAGGTGTATTATATTAGCCTCCTTTCCCCTATTGGGGAGTGATTTATTCAATAATAATCCATACTTTTGGCAGATACCATATCAGAAATGCTTGATCTAATCCCAAAATATCCCACACATTGTTTCGAGCCAAAAGATGCATTTTACAGTGAAGTTCATATGACAACACACACATGACAATGGAATCCAGTTTTCTTATGTGGACCTTATGCAACCAACAAAATAACATGGGAGAATGGTCTGTTAAAAACTCAATTAAGGTGCCAACTTGGAGACAGCATCCATTGAGACACAGTACTGTTCCCAGTGGTATAGTATATGCTTAAGCAGATGCTGATGAGAGCCTGAGGACATCTTCCTTGAGCTTTATGACTCTTGTGTGCTTTAGCAGTACTTCTGTCAGTATCTATGTTTTGTTACCTAAAGTCTTTCTCCAAAGCTATGTGCAAGGCACACTTTTTAGTGCCTGGAAATTACTACCTCCTCACCAAATGTAGCCCTTAATCATTAGTAGAAGAACTTGGTGTATTAATATCCTAACTACCTGTCCCTTATGTGGCATATTTCCAACTATTTCCTTAATTCCTCGGAATTAGGTTTCAGTATCCATAGAGGTTGATGACTTGATAATGTACCCTTTATTGCCTGCCTTCTTTTCCCTGACTCAAGTCATCACTCCCATACTAATATTTCCTGCATTTCTTAGATAGCACATGTACACAAATTAGCTCAAGCTAAGACCTAGAAAAAAATCTATAGCATGTGGAGACCAAAGAGGGCATTCTTTTAGGGAGATCTTAGCTCCTATGAGATAATTCTTCTGTTAGGAAAAATATTTAGATGCTCAATTATCACCTGGTCGCTTTGTCTCTTTCTCTCTCTTTCTCTCTCTCTCTCTCTCTCTCTCTCTCTCTCTCTCTTTTTCCAATGGAGCAATAAGCAAAGAAAAAAGGTAATATCCTGGTGGGGTATCATCCTTGAAGAGATACACAATGAGGAATAAGGGAATTATGACTAGATCTCAGGGTATTTATTAAAGCATTTCTTTTTGGTTAATCACGTAAGGATAATGGCCATAGGAAAATTGAAGCATCCACAATTTAATAAGGACAAGTCAATTAAAGCCTAATCTTCATTGGTTCTAAAAGTTCAGGACACTCTGCCAGGTCAGTGAATAAACTAATTGTTTATTAACACTTTGACCTAAATCATTTGAAGGATTTGAAGGATCCACTGTTACTGGTTAGAATTGTAAGTATCTTCTCAAGTAAAAAGAGAGGCTCTCTTGTTTTCAGATATTTGGAGGTCCCACAATGTAACATAAAATGGAGAGCACAAGCAATGTAAGGTGTGCAAATTAGCACACTGCCTCATATGCATACTCTGAAACTTCCACCTCCCATCTTGACACTTTCTTTTTGGATGCTATGTCATGAGCTACTACAGGATTCACCTTTGCTTATACATGCATAACGTAGAAATGCAAAAAAGTTAATTCAATATAAGGAGACCTTTCATGAAGTGGTGATGTAACTTGGTAGAAAACATTTTCTCTCAGGGCAATCTGTCTCTAAGATGCAGGACATATAGTCTCCTGCATGTACCATCAGGTAACATCAAATAGCCAGGATCAGCTGATCCTAACTTGTGGCCAGCTTGTCAAAATCAGTTTTTATGGAATCCTGGTAAGGAAACCACAGTGCATTTGGTTAATGAAAGTAGAAGATACAGAAGAGATGGCTACAATTCTTTAAGAAGTTTGTAGTAATATGCAGAAAATCTGGGTTAATGCAAAAAAAAAAAAAAACCTACTTATTTTTCCCTCTCTCTTTTTGAAATGGTCTCTGCAAGAACTGGGCTTTCTACACAGAATGTTCTACCAGATACTGACCTGGCAGGGGCTTTTCCCCATTCAGATCTTAGCTTAAACATTACCTTATTAGAGGGGCTTTTCCTAAATTTCAGACTTAGTACTCTGTCCTCTCCCGCAGAAGCCCTGCTCGCATCCTCACATTCAAATAGGTCACCCTATTTCATTTCAATCAATGTCATTTATCACTACCTGCTATAACTTTGTATAGTTATTAAATGGCTTTATTTTTTTTCAAGTAGTAATAAATGAGTTGACTTTTAAATGCCATTTAATCTTTGCTTTCCCAGAATAAATGCAAAACTATTATATACGCACTGCTTAATTTTGTTAGCTAAATTCTTCGAGTATATATTCTTGAAAAAAATCCTGCTCCAATTCCATTTATAAAATCTTTGTTAGGTTTTGATACCAAGATTTATGTGGTTTTTATGAAAAATTGGAAAATATTTATTGTTACAGTCTCTGGATTAGTTTCAGAGCATTTGGTGGTATTGATATTTTTAAATGTTTGGAAGCTCTCATTGGTGAAACTATCTGGTGTTTTCTTTGCGAATCATGTATAAGTGGTACGAATATCTTTAATGCATATAGGACAAATCAAATTTTCCAGTTCTTCTTTTGTCAGTTTGTCAAACTCTGTTTATTATTATAAGCTTTTTCTAAACCATTTACTATCTTTTTGATACTAGGTTAGGGAGTGACCATTGGTTTTTTTTTTTCTTTCATTTTTTTTTTGAATTTTATATCCTCTATTTTTATTTTGTTATTTTTACCACTTTTTATTGTGTTATGTAAGTCACCATAAAATACATCATTAGTTTTTGATGCAGTGTTTCAAGATTCACTGTTTATGTACAACACCTGACCACTGGTTTTCTTTCTGATATTGACTACCCTGACTCCTTTGTACTTTTTCTCAGCTTTTCCAGGTGTTTTAAATTTTGTTAGATTTTTTTCAAATACCAAATTTGTCTTTGGGAATTCACTCTATTGTACTATTTTTATCCACCACTTGTTTGAGCTTTAGTCTTTATTGTTCTTGAGTATAGTTGATAATATTTTCCAACTTCTGTAGTTGGATACTTAGTTTATTCATTTGTATCTTCTTTTCTATTATATGCAATTAAGGCTAAATATTTCTTTTTGAGATAAACTTGAACTACATCCCACAAATTTTGGTATTCTACATTTTCATTACCATTTGATTCAAAATATTTCCTAATTTCTATTAGAAAATCATTAATTTAATTTTCAAATATTTAAAAATTTTCAGGTTTGTTTTCCTTATTGAATTCTAGCTTTATTCTCCCTAGAGTCAGAAGACATACTGTCTATGATTTTTGTCATTTAATATTTGTTGATTTTTAGGGTCACAATTTTCCCTGCCTTAAATAAGAGTAGAATGGAACAGAATGTGTTCCCCAGTGAAAAATTGGGTTTTCCCTCTGCTACAGCACACAGCACTGGAATAGGAACAATGTAACGAGACCCATTTTATGGGAGCAGTATGATTGCATTATCAGTCCAGGGACCAGTAGCTTAGGCATAATACAGTAACTAGCTATGTAGAAAAGGACAGCAGAAAACTGTGACTCTCTGCATAACTGTTCCTTCTTGGTGATTGCTATGAGGATGACCGAACTCTAGGCAGCATCAGTCCCCAAATGCATTCATCTCTTTGCCTGCACTTATGTCCAGCCTGGGAGCCAATTTCATCAAGGCCTACACATTGTTTGCTGTTATTTCCAATCTTCTTTCTACTTGTTTTTCTTGTTTATTCAAAGAAGAATTCCCACAGCCTGAATTAGAAGAATCAAGTTTAGAATGAAAAAGAATGTGTTTATTTCCAATTTTAGCTAACCTGCCATCATAGAACAATTAAATTTAATTGATATTAGGTTTTTCAAAAAGAAAATAGGGCTACGTATGTGAATGCAGAAATTAAAAGTAGGTAAAGTCACCAATATTCATCCACCTAAACTTGGTGCCAGTGAAGGATGTGCTTAATTTTTCTGATGTCTTTGCCATAGTGGATGTAACTGGTGACACATACAACTGAAATGATGCTTCTCACGCCTCTCAGATTAGAGCCCGGATGATGCTAAATTGATCTTTCAGTCTATTTTTTTCAAGTGGGAAGTTCATGAGCTGTCCATTTTCAAAGTTGGACCCTGTGGCAGGCTTTTCCAAGCTCCATGTAATTACCATGTATATGTTCCTGAAAGTTTTAAGATTGATAGAAGTGGCCTCTGGATTACCAGTACATGATCTCATATTTTATTAATAAGAAGTGGGGACATATTCTCCTACTGCTTTTTTTTTTCTTTAAAGCTTTTTAAAATGATGCTTAAAAAAAGAGAGAGAAAAGATAACACTTTTTTTTATTGTATCAACTACTTTATCCTGCTTAAGGAAACCAGATTTAAGTCACTAGGAATAAGTACCTCATGCAGTCAAGTGTTACTGCTCAGTAAAAATAAAATTTTTCTATTTCCTTATTATTACTTATTGATTTTATGTAAAATGGCTACCTGTCCCTTTATTTATTTCACAAGCCTGACAATTACAGACTCATCTTTCAAAACCCTTATACATGGCAAGGTCATGTGAATTACAATGTATAGTAAGCCATTTTTCAGAGTAAAATGGAGCAATAAAATAATTTAAAATGTGTAATATTCAAAATATTGATTTATTGATCTATAAATTTATTGAATTACATTCTTTGACCTAAGACATATTTTTATGTAAAACCTATTTTCAAAATTAGAATGATCTCTTATATACATGAAATATAAGAATATATGTATATATTTTATTTATTAGTATTTTTTTTATGTTATGTTAGTCATTAGTTTTTGATGCAGTGTTCCATGATTCATTGTTTGCATATAACACCCAGTGCTCCANATTTTATTTATTAGTATTTTTTTTATGTTATGTCATTAGTTTTTGATGCAGTGTTCCATGATTCATTGTTTGCATATAACACCCAGTGCTCCATGCAATCTGTGCCCTCCTTAATACCCATC
>LNAC01000353.1:1235351-1509773 GCA_002007465.1 Ailurus styani
GTGGCTCAGTGGGTTAAAGCCTCTGCCTTCGGCTCAGGTCATGATCTCAGGGTCCTGGGATCGAGGCCCGCATCGGGCTCTCTGCTCAGCGGGGAGCCTGCTTCTTCCTCTCTCTGCCTGCCTCTCTGCCTACTTGTGATCTAATCTCTCTCTGTGTCAAATAAATAAATAAAATCTTTAAAAATAAAAAAAAATATATAAAACCCTCAGTTTGTTTTGCGGGATCCATAGTCTCTCATGGTTCCTCTCCCACTCTGATTTCCCTTCCTTTTTCCCTCCGTTCTCCTAATCTCATCCATGCTATTCCTTATGTTCCACAAATAAGTGAAACCATATGAATATATATATTTAAACACACACATAGAAGCACATAGGTATATTGTACATTAAAGCAAAATCAAAGTTAAAAACCCTGTTTATAGCAATTTCCAAATATTAAGACATGTCATAAGCAGAATTGTTATCTTCACATTATAGTCTTATGGCCTAACTAGTTTCATCTATATTTGTCTATAATACACTGTCGCTGGTATTTTTCTGAAGATCAAATTTTTATAAATATTTCTCTTTTTTAAAAGCATTTGTCTGAAAAAGTCTTCAAAGTTGCATTTTATTGTTAGTTTGGAATTGTAGAATCTTCAGTTGAGCCTGCTCTGTCTGACCATAATACTTTTAATTGAGGAAATAATTTCATCATAGGTACTGAGGTAAGTTGAGGGCAAATTCTGCTAAATTTTGTTAGATTGATGTTATCAATTTTTTTGGTATTGAAATATATAAATATTTTAGCCCAAATATTTTTAAAAAGTATTGCCTTTTTCATTCAGCAAAACTTCTAAAACAAAACAAAAAAAATAAGATTTTATTTATTTATTTGACAAAGAGAGAAAGAAAGACAGAGACGAAAGCAGGGGGAGCAGGAGGCAGAGGGAGAGGGAAAAGCTGGCTTCCCTCTGAGCAAGGAGTCAGAGATCCCAGGACCCTGGGATCATGACCTGAGCAGAAGGCAGCCGCTTAAAGACTGAGCCATCCAGGGGCCCCTAAAACAAATTTTTATAATGAAAAACTCATTACAACTCTTTTCTGTATTTAAGATATATTGATGCTTGCCAAGCTTAAAAGCCCCAAAATCACAGGTATTCTCAGTTTAATTCTATTCTGACATATACTATAAATATAACCAATGAAAACAAGTGTTGCATCAAATATTTTCCCCACAAGTTAGATACCAGTAAAAAATATATAATTTAAACAAAAAATCTTGTACATGTTTGCAGATTTCTCATTTTGCTTTGTATAAATAAATATTAATGCATTCTCATTTGCAAACTTTGTTTCAGCAAAATTCTCTAAATCTGAAAAGTTAAAAAAAAACTTTGGTGCTGTATCCATTAACTTTTTTGCTAAAATTTTCTAACTCATTTTGAATAAAAATTCTAAATCTGGAGGACAGAAAGTTATTATCATTGTGGCTTGTATGTAAGTTTATTGAACAAATAGTTTCTTCAAAACCTCGAACATTTCTAAAGTCCTATCAATGGTAGCACAAAGAAAAACTACTTTTTAAAGTTAAATTTCAACTTTGCCCCGAAATTTTATAATGTAGTTTTTATGTCTACTTATAAATTATGTGTATATTTTGACAAGTGTAGCTTCAATATTGATTGTTAGAATGTTGTGTCTTACTGAGATGCACATTTCTGTGTGTTTGACAAACGTCCAAGTGTCTCTCTGTTCCATAAGTTTCTTAATTTAGTAACAAGTTTTTTCCATATGCCGTGCTCTACCTATATTTGCTTTCTAATTATCGCCTCAAAGACAAGAACTTTTGTTTTCAGTGTAACACCTTTGAACAGCCCTTGCAATGGTATCTACAATAATAAACGCTTCACTGAGGAAGAATGAACTTTCAAAAGCTTTATAAGGACTCCATAGTAATATCAAACCATTATTAAATTAACTGATTTTGTATTTAAAGCGTCTGTTAAATAATATGTTATAAAACTGGCAACATGTAGCTGTTCTTCTAGTGATGCTAAGATGTTAAGAGCTATTATTTCACATTTCATATGTGCACAAGAAAAATTGGAATAAAAAAAGAGCAAAATTATTTGTGGCAGTCATGGAGATATGACGTTTTGACTTGTGTTCCAGAAAAAAAAGTAGATGTACCTTTTTCTTCTGAGAGAAATGTAGTTAAATAACAGTCTCCAGCCACACTGCACATTTGAGATCTCCAGCATTTGAGCTGAGGCCCTGCTCCTTCAGGGAAGCCTCAGCCAATGAGTGAGCGCAATGGCAACACAAGGGCTTAGTGATCAGTGCACAACTTGCGACTTATCTATTGGGCCATCTGTATTCTGGACAATTGGCTTTATTGAGATTTTGTCAGACCTGTGTTGCAGTCTGGGTCGCTCTCTGACAAGTCTCTTCTTTTTCTGTTATGGACTTCACAGTGTCCCCCAAATCCATGTGTCCAAGCCCTATGTCCCCATACCTCAGAATGTGATTCTATTTGGAGATAGGGTTTTTAAAGAGGTCATTAAGTGGAAATGAGGCCATTACAGTGGGGTCCTAACCCAATATAAGTAGTGTCACTATAAGAAGAGGAAGAGACATCGGGGTGCACATGCCCAGAGGGATGATCGTGTGAAGGTGCAGCGAGAGGGAAGCCATCTGCAAGCCAAGGAGGGGGGCCTTGGGGAGAACCAGCCCAACCATCATCTTGATCTTAAACTTCCAGCCTCCAGAACTATGAGAAAAGAAAAAAAAAATGCTGTCACCGAAAAATTTAGGTCACCAAATCTCAGGTATTTTGTTTTGACAGCCCTGGCAAATTAACTTGCTCTCTTTTGTCACTGTATTATATCTGCATTGCAGTGTGAAGGCTTTCTCTACCAGATCTTTTCTTCAAAGTTCCCTATTGCTTCTGCAACAAATTACCACAAATTTTGTCATTTAGTATAACACCAATTGTTATTTTACAGTTCTGGAAGTCAGAAGTACAAAATGGGTTTCATTAGGCTAAAATCAAGGTGTTGGTAGGATTGCATTCTTTCTGGAGTTTCTAACAGAATCCATTACCTTGCCTCTTCTGTCTGCTAGAGGTTGCCTGCATACTTTTACTTGTGGCCTCTTTCCTCATCTTTAAAGCCAGAAACACAGCATTTTAGTCTCTAACTCCAATCCTCCTACCTCCCTCTTTCACCTATAAGGATGGATCACATCGGCAAAGCCCCTTTTGCCGGATAAATAACATACTCAGAGGTTTTTGGGATTAGGATTAGCAATACATCATCATTTGGGGAGCAGTATTATTCTGTTTACCACATAGGCTTGCAAATCCACCCTTTATTTATTTATTTTTAATGATTTTATTTATTTATTTCACAGAGAGAGAGATCACAAGCAGGCAGAGAGGCAGGCAGAGGGAGAGGGGGAAGCAGGCTCCCTGATGAGCAGAGAGCCAGATGCGGCCCCTGATCCCAGGACCCTGAGATCATGACCTGAGCCGAAGTCAGAGGCCCAACCCACTGAGCCACCCAGGCGCCCCACAAATCCACTCTTTAAATAAACCATTTATACTCCTCTCTTTTTGTGGAAAAAAATATTTTTGATTTATCCATAAACAGACACATTACAAAAGCAATCATATTTTAATGGGAAAAAAAGTGTATTTTGCAAAGTAACAGGTCAATGCATCTCCAACAGGTCAATGCATCTCCAACAGTTGTATGCCTTACATAGTCATCTCTAAATATAATCTTATTAAAATAGGAGGAACTTTGAGATAGATAGTGATGCACTTCCAAACATTTATATAATCAATGATATTATTGGAGCCCTTATGGTAGATTACAAATATCAATAAAATGTTATGTGCATATTATATGTTAAAGTCATCTTTCACAAGAAACAGAAATTTAGTAACTAATTATGGACTTCCTACTTTTTAGCTAACTACAGTTGGGAGAGACCAATTGCAGAATAAAATAGTGTTGCCAAACAGTAAAATAAATTTTAAAAATCTTGATTTATCCATAGAACAAGTGATTAAAAACAAAGAACCCAGTAACATGAAGTGTAGACTTTCTTACCTTTCTCTACCTCTGTTTCCTGCACATATTTCATATTCACCATAAACTATTATTTCTAACATTCTCATTGATTCTGCCACCAGATTACCAGAGGATTTGGAAATCACAGAAAAACTGGCTGTTCCATCAAAGAACTGGCAGGGGCACCAACATTAACAGTTTTTACCATCAACTCTCCCTAGCAGCCTGTGTTTATCAATGAACATCCTGAGGGAATGCTATTAGCTATATAAAAGCCAGAAAGTAAGAAATTATCACTAATTTTTTCTTTAAAATTAATTCTATACAAAAGTGAGAAATTGATTCACTACAGATACCGATCGGATATTCCTAGTTCTAAGTAGTACCAACTTTGCAACAATTAGGAGTCTACTAAATTCATATTAGCTTATTTTATTTAACTACTAATAAACATATTTAACTGAAAGTGAAAAATCTGGGACAAACTTAAACTGGGACAGGAGGCCAGTACTATCATAAAAGCAGTATGCAAAAATGTTTACCCATCATGTAATTATCATCTGGCTGCCATTTTATTTACTGTTCAACAAATTTGTGACTCACATTGCTTCTGTGAGAATATCCAGGACATTCATATATCTCTTTGTCATGAATAAATTTCTTTTATATTCTTGGATATTAGTCCACAATATTATTCATTCTTAAGTATTGAAAATTGCTAAAGAAGACCCAATTTTACAGAGTTGTTCTCTTTTTGGGCAGATTTTAGCTCAAAATTGTGAAAATATAACAAGTTTTCAAGAAACATTGTACCCTAATTCCTCTTCCTACCTATTTGATAAAGAAAGATGAACCTAGGGCACCTGGGTGGCTCAGTGGGTTAAAGCCTCTGCTTTCGGCTCAGGTCATGATCTCAGGGTCCTGGGATCGAGGCCCGCATCGGACTCCCTGCTCAGCGGGGAGCCTGCTTCCCCCTCTCTCTCTCTGCCTGCCTCTCTGCCTCCTTGTGATCTCTCTCCCTCTGTGAAATAAATAAAATCTTTAAAAAAAAAAAAGAAAGAAAGATGAACCTATACTATACATTTTTTCACATCATTTATTTACATACTGTATTTTAAATCTCTAAAGAGCCTTTGTATATGTGTAAATACACTTATTTTAGACATAAACTAACTGGGATTCAGAGATTTTATTGAATTTCCTTCGACAAGTATCTCCAGGTAAAAGGACTTAGAAACGGATTTAGGATTTCAGACCTCACATATATGTGATCTCTGTCACAGGAAGGAGACAACACTTTTCAAGTGTTAAAGTTACATTTAGGTAGAAAGGAATGAAAAATCTCTAAATGATTGTTAAGAAATAATAGTGATAAAAAAGCAATACTAAAAACTTTTATCTTTTTATTTATTTATTTTTATTTTTTTTAAAGATTTTATTTATTTACTTGACACAGAGAGAGAGAGAGATTACAAGTAGGCAGAGAGGCAGGCAGAAGCAGGCTCCCTGCAGAGCAGGGAGCCCTATGCGGGGNACCCGATATGGGCCTCGATCCCAGGACCCTGAGATCATGACCTGAGCCGAAGGCAGAGGCTTTAACCCACTGAGCCACCCAAGCGCCCGACTTTTATCTTTTTAAAAAATTTTTATTTGAATTCATCTAGCCAACATATAACACATCATTAGTTATAGATGTAGTGTTATCTTTGACAAGAAATTGCTATCACTGGCTTAAACCGGTAGAAATTAATAGCCTATCTAATGGTTAAGAAGCTGCCTTATGTTTGTGCTCCTCAGGACATCCAGAGACAAAGCTTAACAGCAGCAACAGCAACAGCGACATAATAGAACCACTAATGTGAATCATGGTATAATTTCTTAACTCGTTGGGAAATTAGATGACAGTTTCCAAGAAATAAGGTCAAAATTTTAAAAGACGAAAACCACATGAAGCTAATGTGCAAATGTCTTGTTCCTCAGAAATGTTTTACCAAGAAATGACAGAGAGCATGCCAAGACTTATAGAACCTTCCAACCACTACTCCCTTCTGACTGGTGCAGGAACAAATGATATTGCTAAAATAAACCTGCAGTTTTATCTAGTAAATTGAATTTATTTAAAGGGGGACACAGATGGTGTTTTTATCTCATTTTTCCCATTGAATAGTATGACTTTGAAAGAGAAAAGAGTGTATGACAAATGAAGTGTTGGCTAGGTGGATGGTGCTGAAGAAGTAAATTTGGTTTGGGAAATTTGGCAGGGATTGGACACTTCTCCCATGGCCTGGAAGAATGTATCTGGCAGGAATGTGGTGATCTGATTAAAATCACTTTCACACTAACTAAACATGAAGTTATTCTTTGGTTAAGAATCAAAAGAACCATGTTCGAATTGCCCATTAATTAGTTTAAAAAATTATTCCGAAAAGTTTATGGAGTGATAACTGTGATTTCACATGCTTATAAACAAAGCAGAATATTAGGAATCACAAATAATACATAAAATGTTCTCAGTCAGTAAAGATGATTTAATTAAAATATGTTTTACACACCAGTTATCCACACACATATATGGAGGAAGCAGAACCATTAACAAATTAAATAAACATATGTGTTAAAATATATACATAGGTTTTTTTTAAGTTACCATTATTGAAAAATGTGCTATTTTCAAATTGAAGAAATGGTTTTGTTAATAAAGTTATTATGGGGGCGCCTGGGTGGCTCAGTGGGTAAAAGCCTCTGCCTTCGGTTCAGGTCATGATCTCAGGGTCCTGGGATCAAGCCCAGCATCGGGCTGCCTGCTCTGAGGGGGGCCTACTTCCTCCTCTCTCTCTCCCTGCCTCTCTGCCTACTTGTGATCTCTCTCTCTCTGTCAAATAAATAAATAAAATCTTAAAAAAAAAAAAGTAAAGGCACTGAATTTGGAATCCCTTTAAAAAAATAAAATAAAGTTATTATGAATTACCTTTAAACATTGTACTTCCCTTATCTCAGTATCATCTTCCTATATATTCTGCTTAGGGTATTTTAACTCCACATCTGTTAGAATATACCCATTATGTAAATATGGATATATTTCTTATCAAAGAAAGAGATATACAAACAAATTTTATCTCCAAGCTTACTGAGGGTCCTTGTAAAATTTCTTTAAATATATGAGTCATTACATTTTCTGTCAAGTTTCAAATATAGTTCACATAAAGGAAAACAACAGCTAATATTTATTGAGCGTTTAGAGTAAACCTTATGTTATACGCTTTTTGTTTAGTTCTTTGTAAACAAACTTGTGATATAGGCATAGTATTAAATACTTATTAAAAATAAAAACACTGGGATGTCTGGGTGGCTCAGGCGGTTAAGCATGTGCCTTTGGCTGGGGTCATGATCCCGGGGTCCTGGGATTGTGCTTTGCATCAAGCTCCCTGCTCAGCGGGGAGCCTGCTTCTCCCTCTCCCTCTGCCTGCACCTCCCCCAGCTTGTGTGTTTCTCTCTCTCTCTCTGTCAAATAAATAAAAAATAAATAAATAAAAATAAAAGCACTAATTTGTAGAAATGAAGTGGAAATCACACAATTAATTAGAAGCAAAGGCAAGGTTGAAATTCAGGCTTGACTTGAACATTTTTATTTGATTTCACTATGATGCAGGCAAATATTACTGTTTCACTTTCTTGACATAGGTTTTCTATTTGTGAACAAATTTAACATGTTTACCAGGGTTTTGTTTGAACTCAGTCTCACTAGAATTTCCAGTTGACTGCACTATATGTCAAATCAGCTATCACATTTCTTGATGCCTAGAAGGCATGTAAGCAATAGAAGTTCCCATTGAATCTCTCTACCACCAAAAGTGCTTTGATCCTCTGTTCAGTTTTTTCTCGGTAGAGAAATTTTTCTAATTTGTTTCTCCGTGTGTCTGTTACTTCATCTGTTAACATAGGGATTTCAACAAAAATTTTTTGTAAGGAGTCAATTAAAATAGGTTTTGCATATGTAAAATTAGTAAAATTAGACACATTCAATACTTTTTTTTTTTTTTCCTAAACACTGAAAGTGACACAGATAATGGAATACATTTGGGGAAAACTAATGCGTCCATCTTGAAGGCATGAAACATTAGCAGTGTTCAAACTAATAATTATTGCCTCTAGGATTTCAGATCTGTGTCTGTGCCTAAAGGTGCCATGTTACCTCCTACTTTGGTTCAGTGTCCTAAGAATGAATCTTGTGAACCCAAACTTAACTATAAGCCTAGCAGTAGCCAAAAAATTATAGCAAACTTTGGCCAGGTTCCTCTCCATTAGTTTTCTCTTTCACTTAAGTGTAAGAAAATAAAAAATGAAACATTAAAAAAAAATCAATGGAAGAACATTAAAAAAAGAAAGAAAAAGAAAAGAAAGAAAGAAAGGAAGGAAGAGAAAGAAAGAAAGAGAAAAAAGAAAGAAGAAAGAAAGAAAAAGAAAAGAAGGAAGGAAGGAAGGGAGGAAGGGAGGGAGGGAGGGAGGGAGGAAGGAAGAAAGGAAAAATTATAGGTTATGGTGGAGGGTAAATGGGTAGAAGAATAATTGAACTGAAAGAAATAGGCTACAAACTTATAAAAGTAAAATATGATTTTGTATTGACTTGGACACAAACAAAATAATAAATTGAACATGAGATAAATATAAAAATTATTACAAGAAAAGAAAATGCACCAAAAATCCTTAGAAGTAGAGACTGAGGTATGATTTTCCAAGAGTTCTTTCTACTGGAATTAAGAGCCCTCTTGGATAGACCGCAAGGGTATTGGTCACTCCTCTCCTTCAATTCCCCAGCACTCGCCCAGCTTCCTTCTTGCATTTTGTCAGCTGTCATAGCTGTTTAACAGATGAAAGAGTGAGCCAGGGGTTGTATAAAACAGCAACAGAATTCAGTGGAATTAAATTAACTGGTTTCCTTATTAAAAGGTAAAGAAAACATCTTTACTAAAATAATAAAAGTTTTATGATAAATTAAGTCAATGCTTTTTACAGTTTCTCTTAAACTGACAGATGTAAGATTTGGCAACTCTTGGGATTCACTATCAGTGAAAACAGAAAGAAAAACAGCAAAAGTAATAATAATTAAAAGTTGCAACTAAAAACCAGAAGATGAACACTTTTTTCCAGTTCCTCATCATTATTTTCAGTATCCTGAAATTGAAAAGTTATTTTCTCTATCCTATAAACATATTGAAACACACTCATTTATTCATGCACTTTTATTTATTCAGTACTCTTTTTTTCCTAATACTTGTACAATACTTGACTGCTAGAGGAATTATAACTACAAACAGGCATTATACTATTTTTTTCTTTTGTAATTCAAGCAGCCAAATAGTTTACTTAATTAATTATTCATTTCAATAAAATTGAGCATGCAAGTGAAGCTAAAAATAAATGTGAATAAAACTGTAATGTTAACTAACTCCTGAACAAAATGTCCAGACCTTGCCAAATCATACTCTGTACAGTAAATTAATTCTCAGTCAGTAGAACTTCTTCAAATGGAAAGGATAATTATGAATTGTTTTAAGCATGTACATAAGTGCAGGGACTTCCAGTAAAATATCTTGACCCAATAAACTTAAAAAACTTGCTGATCCAATTGAGTGGAAAGCCTGCCAAATTCCAAATTCATTCACAAGGTGAAGATAGTGTTGATGTGTTGGATAGAGATGTGTTGGACATCAAATTACCTAATATTTGTATCATAGGGCTCCAGGATAAGAGAGAAAAGAAAGATAAAAAAATTTATTTGAAGAATAATGGGTGAAAACTTGCCTAACCTGGGTAAAGAAACAAACATCCAGATTTAGATTTGAAACCTGGAGCGTTCCAAACAAGAAGAACTCAAAGCAACCCAATACCAACAAAGGTATTATGAGTATAGCATAACACATAGACTTGTTGAATCATTATGTTGTACACCTGAAACTTGTGTAACATTGTGTGTCACCTATACTTCAATAAAAAAAAGACGGAGTGGTTGAATGGATTAAAAAAATAAGACCTTTCTATATGCTGTTTACAAGGAATGAACTAGATGTAAGGACACACAGAGACTCAAAGCGAAGAGATGGGAAAAAAGCATGCAAATGGAAATCAAAAGAAAGTTGGCAAAGCTATACTTCTCTCAGACAAAATAAACTTTAATATAAAGACTATAAGAGGAAAAGGTTATTATGTAATGATAAAGAGGTCAATAAAGCAAGAGAATATAACATTTGTAGCTATTTATACATCCATGTAGGAACACCAAAATATATAAGGCAAATATTAACACTCAAAGGGAGAAAGAGAGAGCAACACAGTAATAGTAGGTGTCTTTAATACTCCACTTACAACAATGAATAGATCATCCAGACAGAAACTCAATAAGGAAACATCAGCTTTAAACGACATGTACCACCAGATGAAATTAATAGATATTTACAGAACATTCCATCACAGAGCAAGAAAATACACATTTTTCTCAAGACCACATGCATTGTTTTCTAAGATCACGCATTAGACCTCAAAAAAAGTTCTAATAAATTTAAGAGAACGAAATCATATCAAGTATATTTTCTAACAACAATGGTACAACAGTAGAAATTAATTTCATGAGCAACACTGGAAAATTCACTAATATGTGGAGGTTAAAAAACGTGCTATCAAACAACCAGTGGGCCAAATAAGAAATCCAAGGAGAAACAAAATATCTTGAGACAAATGAAAATGGGAATGTCACTTATTAAAATTTATGGGATGCCACAAAAGTTGTTCTAAGAGGGAGTTTTATAGTGATAAATCTCTACCTAATGAAACAAGAAAAGTCTCAAATAAACAACCTAACTTTAGACCTCAAGAAACTATAAAAAGAAGGACAAAATCCAAAATTAGTGGAAGTGAGGAAATTAGATTAGAGCAGAAATAAACGAAATAGAGACTAAAAAGACAATAGACACGACCAATTAAACTAAGAGCTGGTTCTTCAAAAATATAAACAAAATATACTCAAAAGAGGTATACTCAAAAGAGACACAGAGAGAGTGGGGACTCAAATAAATAAAAAATGAAAGAGAACATGTTACAACCAATACCACAGAAATACAAAGTGTCGTAAGAAACTACTATGGGGCGCCTGGGTGGCTCAGTGGGTTAAAGCCTCTGCTTTCGGCTCAGGTCATGATCTCAGCGTCCTGGGATCGAGGCCCGCACTGGGCACTCTGCTCGGCAGGGAGCCTGCTTCCTCCTCTCCCTGTCTCTCTGCCTGTCTCTCTGCCTACTTGTAATCTCTCTCTCTGTGTCAAATAAATAAAAAATAAAATCTTAAAAAAGAAAAAAGAAAAGAAAAGAAACTACTATGAACAATAATATGCCAACAAATTGGACAACCTTGAAGAAGTGGATACATTCCTTTGATGATACTGGACTATGATGATACACCATACACTACAAAGTGAAGTCAAAGTGGAGTAAAGACTTGAAACTAAGACTTGAGAACATAAAACTCCTAGAAGAAAATATAAGTAGTAAGCTTCTTCTTTTTTTTTTTTTATAAGTAGTAAGCTTCTTGACATAGGTCTTGGAAACAATTTATTTAATGATTCTAACACGAAAAGCAAAAACTACAAAGAAAATGTGACAAAGTAGTACTACATCAAACTAAAAACCTTCTGCACAGCAGAAGAAATCATTACTAAAATGAAAAGGCAAGCAACCGAATGGTAGAAAATATTTGCAAATCCTATATCTGATAAGGGGTTAATATCCAAACATACAAGTAAGTTATACAACTCAATAGCAAAAAAGCAAGCAATCCAATTGCAAAATGGGCAGAAGAGCTGAATAGATATTTTCCAAAAGAAGATACACAGATAGCTAAAATGTACATGAAAAGATGCTCTATATTATTAACCATAAGGTAATACAAATCAAAACCATAATGAGATATCACCTCACACCTATTAGAATGGATATTAACAAAAAAAACCCAAAAAACAAAAAACAAATAACAAGTGTTGGTGTGGATGTGGAGGAAGGGAACCCCATGCACTGTTGGTAGAAATGTCAATTGGTGGGCCACTATGTAAAACAGCATGGAGGAAATTCCAACAATTAAAAATAGAGTTACCATACAATCTAGCAATTTCACTTTGGGGTGTTTACCTGAAGAAAATGAACTCTTAACTCAAAGAGATTTGTGCACCCCCATGTTTATTGCAGCATTATTTATAATAGCCAAGGGAAACAACTTAAGTGGCTATACACAGCGCAACATTTTTTAGCCATAGAAAATAATGAAAACACAATTTGTGACAACGTGGATGGGAGGGCATTACATAAAGTGAGATAAGTCAGATGAAGAAAAACAAATACTGTATAATTTTTCCTATAGCTGGGATTTAAAAAAAAATAAAAACAAGTTCATAAAAAATTATTCACAAGGGGATTGAGTCTCTTATTTCTCATACAGACTTACAATAGAAAAACTCTATTAGCTTTCCCACGTATTGGAGGAAATACTTAGTCTGCATACTTACTCATAGAACAAGTATAGTAAATTCCAAAGATATTGAAAACACTTAAAGACATCTAATTAAAGATCATTTTTAACTTAGGAGGAAGACTTGCTTTCTAGATCTATATTACACCATAATAAATTGAAAGTAATAAATTCCTTTTCTTGATTTATAAAATGGAAAAATAGTACAGTATAAAATTTGGACAATCTTATGTAACTAAGAACTAATTTTTAATTACATTTTAATATTGGACATAAGCTTTTATTTATATTAAATGTAAACTGAAGAATTGAAATTATTACTGTTTTCATAAATTCTAACTATCTTCAAGCAAACATAAATATTTAAGATGACTTTGTAAGGCAGGCAGTCTTTTACAATCCACATAGTACTAACTAAAAAAACTATAAGCACTTACAGTACTAATAGTTTTTCAATTAACCATAACAAAACTCATTTGAAACTATATGAAAGCACTCTTACTAAATTTTCTTAATCCTTTCTGGGGTTTTATGACTCAATATACTGTCCAAAGTCCTGTTTTTCATGCAGATATATTTACAGGCCTAAATAAACTAATTGCAATAAGGATTACTTGACCAAATTGATAATTAGGCAGCTCTCCAAATCTTATTTCATTTTAGTATTTGAAATATCTCTCAAAAGCTTGCAATAAAGCAACTCAAGTTGAACTATAAACATAGCAGTCTCTCCTGTTTCTTCAAACTCTTAAGCAAGTTCATTTTATTGTTGTTTTTTGTCTTGTTTTTCTTGTTTGTTTGTTTGTTTAAGACAGAAAAAATATACGCACTTGTATATTTTGGTCCCTATGAAGACAATACCAATCTACCACAGTCTGCTGGCTCCTTCCCTCAAAATTGATAATGAAGACACTCTAGAAACAAAAGGGAAAATAAACATGAATTCCAGGAACTCTAGCAGCATCTAACAACTTCAAAAATCCCTGGGGATATTAAAGAGTGTTTTGAATTAATATATTTGTGAAAATTGAGTTGCTATAATGCAGATAAGAAAGATTTCAGAGGTAGATGTAACTGAGCAAATTGGACGAAAACTTAATTTTTTTTAACCTGTCTGTATTCCCTTTGACAAGCATTGCTGGTTTCCTCCAGGTAATATTAGTGTAGCACAAAATCTGTGCTAGGATGACAAGTTGAAGACAGCATTTAATGACCAGCTGCCCTCAGGCATTCCCTGTCACTGCTCTGGACTCTTGGAAGACACACTATGGAGGCTGCCTCCTCCCATTGCTCCTTCTCCCTTAGTGTTTAAAGTTTAAACCAACCCGAGGATATTGCCCTCATCCACATCATCCATGATATTGCATCCTTATGCCTGTTCCAAAGCAAAAGTGAGAGAGGGAGGAAGAAGTCTCATCTTCTCCCACGAGAACACATTACAGATATTGCACTTCTCGAAAGTTACTTCACATCCCACAGGACAGAATTCAGTCACACTGCATATGCCACACATGCTTACAAGAGAAGCTGAGGAATATAGCATATATATATTTTTCTAGGTAAACATATGCCCCATAAAACATTTGAGAGCTTAATTACTAGAGAAAAATGGAACATGTTTATTGGGGTATAGCTAAAAGCTTCTTCCATAGTCCAATCCATCCCCTTCCCAAGTATTTCTGTTCAGCCATCTCATCTTCGTAAAGAATGTAAAATATCCCACTCCCTGTGTGAAACAAAATAGACCTCTTTTATTTACTACATCCAGCTCAAAGTTCAGGATTTGGGGGTTATGTGTGAAGTTCTTCAGATTATCTACGCACAATGTATCACAAATACAATTTCCTTTAGAAACGGGAAGACTAAAACATCTCACAGTTACTGGTCAATATTAAATTCCAACTCTTATGGAACAGCAGAGACTTTCTTGTCAAGAAGAAAAGTATACACCTTGGTTAACTCATCTGGCTATGACTAGTTCTATTTTCTGGGAGGTTCTTCCTGTACCTCTCCCTCCACGGTCACATCTGTGTCAGCTTTGAAGAGCATGTACATCTGGACTTTGCATGGTTCTCACAGCTTGGGTGCTGCTGATATGAGTTTGGCAAACTCAAACTGGTAAATGCTACAAATGAGGTCTGGATAATATGTTAATAATACAGGTTAAACTTAAAACTTGGTCATATCTTCAATCGTTACTTTGTGAGTGGCCCACAAATTTTTGAGGAGGCATCTTTCCAATACTTGAAAACTAATCTTTTTCAACAAAGAAATCACACACATGGTCAATGAAGAAGTGAATGTTTTGTTATTTCACTTTCATTTTACTTGTTAATGTAAAGAAAATATAAACTTTTATGTCAAAATTATCCTTGTTCAAACTTAGCTTGTTTATAAATATGAGAGGTCGACCAAAATCAACAACAGTAATCTGTAAGAACTGATTTACTATTTGGAATTTTCAATGTGCTTTTTATATTTTATTATTATTTATAAATTATTGCTACACACCGTTAATATCAATAACATTTGTATTCTATCATCTATCTGTTATCTGTTTATCTATCTATCTATCTATCTACTTACCATCTATCTGAAGAACTTGTTGTTAAACATTTATCAGCATACCATTGGCCACCAGGTGAGTATATAAAGATATTCTTTATACATTTTCATTTATCAATTATACAAAGTTAATATTGGTGAAAAGAAGAATATACACAATGTGATACTACTTATATAAATATATATAAATATCTGAAAGCATTTTATGTGTACTTGTATATGTGCCTTTTGTTGGAAGTATATGTACTTAATAATTCATATACATTATTAACTACATATACATAGTTATATGTATATGTATCATACATATACATGATTAGCTACAATTCATGATAATTTTTGTTCAGCTGGTCTTTTGAGAATAAAATTGAGGCATGTTATAAAAGACTTCAATCATGCTTTTGAATTTTGACTTATTAAGATAAGCAGTGGGTACCTGAGTATGTACTATATTGTTCCTCATAGTTTATTTTAGGTCCACATTATTTTGTAATATTAAAAACTTAAGAAGAATTTTGGTCCTCAGTATGTTGGAGTTCTTTAAAAAATGGAGACAATAATAGTAATCATTGGCTTTTATGTTAAGTAAAAATACTAATATTTCATTTAGAAGAGGTGGGGAGAAAAGGTGAAATAAAGTAACAATTTAAAATACATACTATTACTATTCCTGAAAAAAATACTAAAAGTAGTATCATATAAATTCTAACTCTTTCTACTCACATTGCTCTAATATGTCATTATTTCTTGGCTGGGCTACTGTAGTTGCCAACTGATGGTCTCTTGTTCCTTCCTTCTTTTTTTTAAAGATTTATATATTTATTCTAGAGAGAAAGAGAGCACAAGCAGGAGGGGCAGAGGGAGAGGGAGAGAAAATCTCAGCAAACTCCACATGAAGCGCTGAGCCTGATGTAGGGCTCGATCTCACAACCCTGAGATCAAAACCTGAGCCAAAACCTAGAGTTGGACCCCTTACCAGCTTTGCCGTCCAGGTGCCCCTTCTTCATTCTTGGGCTTCCCTCCTACATAGAATCACCGAAGCAAGCTCTCTTAAGGGTAAATGAAATAATGACATGTTTCTGCTTAGAACATTCAAAATGCTTCCTATTATTCTTATCAATATGCCCAACATTTATCATTCTTTTTTAAGGCCTTTCTGGTCTAGCTGCCATGCACTGCTGTGATGTCATCTCCCCCCTCTCAAATCCCTGCTCACTACACTGCAGCTACTTTGGCCTTTCATTCTTTTTCATGCACCAAACTCAGTTCTTTTACACTTGCTGACCTTTTTGTCTGGAAAACTCTTCCAGGTCTGTGCATGGTTCCCACCTTCTCAATATTCATGACTGAACCCAATGTGAAGTCCCTCTTCACCTGCCTTTACAAAAGCAGCCCTTTAGTCATTTTCTGATACATATTCCTCTTATTTTTTCCATTGCATTTAATAATAACTATGATTGTTGTATAATCATCAGACTACTTATTTGTCCATCTATAATAAGAATTTTTATGTATTTAAAAGGATATGGACATATAACATATATACACATTTGTATGTGTTTATATGCATATACATATTTATACACATATTCACATATATTTATATATACTTTTTGTATGGGCAGTAATATATGTTCCTATATATTATTGTTCATGTAGAATTTGGTCTGATATAATTTTTTAATTAATTTTTTCCCCCAGAGGGTAAGCTCACTTAAAATTGAGACAGATTTATCCTGTTTGCCTGGTTCATTGCTACATCTGCAGATTCCAGACACATAATACGCCTTAGTGGGTGTTCCCTTTAGGAGATCCACAATTTCATTCTGAGTAACAACACAGTCAGCTAAGAAAAATATTTCTTCATCTTCCTTAGAGCAATACAACCACATCACTAAGGTCTTGCCAGTGATATATAAATAGAATGTCCTGTGGAGCACCTGTGTGGCTGCCCAAAGAGAGTTTTCACAGGTCAGATGGGGGGTCTCTTTGGATGTTGCTGTTTTTATCCTCTCTTTCGTTTCACTCAATAAAATGTCTACATGATTAAACATTGAAATCATTTCAGATACAGACTGGCTTGATAAGGGAAACCACTTGCTAGGATGCCGAAGTAGGATGATTAGGTTCTTGATGAGCATGAATTCAATTTTATCACACAGGATGACTCACTCCAGAATTTTTTTTTCTCTAAAAGAGGAATAATTGGGGAAGCCTTGTTGGCTCAGTTGGTTAAGCGTCTGCCTTCAGCCCAGGTCATGGTCCCAGTGTCCAGAGATCAAACCCTGCATCCAGATCCCTGCTCCGTGAGGAGTGTGCTTCTCCCTCCGCTGTTCCCCCTGCCTGTGCTCTCTTTATCTCTGTGTCAAATAAATAAATAAATAAATAACTCTTAAAAAAAAACAGGAATAATTGTTTTTCTTAAGACACTGTTACTTTGTTATTCGTTGTTGGATAAAGTTCTTAATTGTATGTGAAATAATTATTATAAAAGAATAGAAATCTAAGATGAAAAAAGATAAAGGAGAAAGCAGTAGTTCCAATACAGGTTTTCTTAACTAATAGACTTCATTTTTTAAAGCAGTTTTGGGTTTTAAAAAATTGAGGGCAAGTAGAGAGTCTCCACATGCCCTCTCTCTCCACCCCTGCAGTTTCCCCTTTCATTACTGTGGTTTATTTGTTAAAGTTGATGAACTAATATTGATACACTATTAAGTGAAGTCCATAATTTACATTAAGGTTCACTCTTTATGTTGTATATTCAATGGGTTTTGATAAATATATAATGATATAAGTACACTTTTATATGTTGAGTTAAATGAAATTAGATAAAAATATTAGTGAGATTAAGTAAATGTTATATTTATTTGATTATGTGTTTGCAGTATGTCTCTCCCTACTAGAATAGAAGCCCCTTAGGAATAGATTCTTTGTATGTTTTTTTAACTGTTGTATTTCTAATGCCTAGAGCAATTTCTTGCATGGAATATATTCTCAGTAAATATTGGTTGAATATACAAATGCAAATTTAAATGTAAGTATTGAATATTCTTGAAATAGCTGATATTCTCTAATGCAAAACAAAATAAGAAACCAGAACAAAGAAATTAAAACTATGTTTGAAAATTTCAGAAATTTTGAAATGGTGGAGAGGAAAAGAAGCAAAGAAAAGAATTTGAAGGCTGTCAAAGTATTTACACAGGTTTGGGGAAGAGTTTTAAAAATGAAGCAAGGGTGAAGCCTCTGCCTTCAGGTCAGGTCACAATCCCAGGGTCCTGCGATCGAGCCCCGCATCGGGCTCTCTGCTCAGTGGGGAGCCTGGTTCCCCTTCTCTCTCTGCCTGCCTCTCTGCCTACTTGTGATCTCTCTCTGTCAAATGAATAAAATCTTAAAAAAAAAAATGAAGCAAGGAATAATGCAGTACCAACGTATAGTAACAATAGGGAGTTATTTCCACTTCTAACACTTAATGGGCTAGGAAAGAAAAACCAGAAAGAGAGAGAGGTAGAGAAAGTGAAGGAGGGGATGGGAATGAGGAAGAAAGGAAAGATGGGGGGAGAGATATGGAGAGAGCCACCACAGAACTCAGTCAACACTAAGGGATCTGACATAAGAGGAGTTAGAGAACAAAATACATCTACCTCTTCTCCCATTCTATAGATCTTCTGCCTGCTAGTATATTTTGTTGTTGAGACTAAGTCATGAACTGAGAAGTAAAGTAATCTATCTATGTGGCTAATAATATCCAAACTCTCGGTTTTAGAACAAGGTACTCTAGAACAGCAGAGGAAAGAGAATATATTAGAGACTATAGAATATAGATGAATGCATAGAACAGTAGAGAATGACTTTATAGTGATAAATAAAATATCCTTTTCAGTTCTGTTTTGTTGTTGTTGTTGTTTTTTATCTGACTAAAAACATTCTTTGGTTGAAAATTTTATATCCGAGCACAGAGGATACCAAAAAATCCCTTTAGCTACCATATCCAGTGGGGTATTGCATTGCATTCTCAAGTGAAACCAAACATTATTCACCATTGATATTCTTCATATCAAGTAGTAAATAAAAAAGAGGAGAAACTAATAAAGTAACATAAAACATGGCTACTAAAACTGATTATGAGGCTTTGATTGATATTCGTGGCTTTTCTACCAAATATTCCAGGTTCTTTACCCTCTGTCAACACCTAGGGTACACCTGGCTTTTTTACCTGGCTAAAGGACTCAAACCACTTGATGATCTGAGTCCTCATTAACATTGTCTTTGCATAGTCTCAGTACATTTTCATTGGCAAAGACTACTGGTCAAGAAACTATAAGAAGTGCCTTAGTGAAGCCTCTGGGTTCCATCTACATCAGTTTGGTACAAGCATAGAGCAGAGCAACTCATTTTCTACTTAGAAATCAGGACCAACCAGCCAACACCCAATTTAAACAATCCTCTTCTATATTCATAGGTTCAGTGACATAAGGAACCTATAATGGCCAAAGAAATGTCTCAGCTTCTAGATGAGTGAAATCATTGTCACGTTGCACGGTATTGAAGAAACTGAAGCATTTCTCTTTTATACAATAGAACTTTCAATCCCATGGAGTCTAGTGGGTTATTTGATATTGTAGTAAAAGGGCCATTTCCACCCTACATCCCTTTGTGGATCTATGTTTCTGGCTATGGAAGAAACAGCACCATATATGGCTACTGATTATGTTATAAACTGAATTATTTAGGAAAGCACTTCAATCCTGTAGGGAGTTGTCTGCCAGCTGGCATTGAAACTGAGCATTCTGTGGGTTATAACATAATTCTGTCAAACCAGCTGCTTTTGGATTACTGAGCACATGGTAAAAATATTCTGTGGGTGTGACTCTTTGTCTGTGCTCTTTGTCGGACAATCTGTCCCTTCATCAGAGACGATGTTTAACAGGAAATTATGACAATGGATAAGACTGTCTGGAAAAAGTCATGTGGACAGGGCTTGACATATTTTTGCATGAGACATATTTCTCCTAAGGTAGGTTGGAGGGGTGAGGAAGATCATTGCCTTCTTGTGATAGATGGTGCTTTTTATAATACATATATTATTGGGGTGGGAGATGGGGAGGATTGCTGTCTCTGTGATAGAAAGGGCTCTTTATAATATATATAGCTATTTCTTTTTCTTTTTGAAAGCATACCCAGGTAAATAGCCACAGATTAGTCCAGAGAGATGTAATATATGCAGCAGTGGTCAAATTGCTGGCCTTTACTTCAGAGACAACCAGCTCCATCGGAATATATCTTTGTAAATCAGTTCAGGTCTGGGAAGTGAGTATGTTGTGAGTTAGGTTTCTGATACCAGATCTGGATGTGTCCCCTCCCCCATATCTGTTTTAGTACCGCTTTACAAGGATATCCATCTGTTACATTTTTAGGGACCTCATCCTCATTAGTGATTGACATTAATAAAGGTCAGGGCTAAAGACCAACTAGAACACAACTAGTCAATCACAGTTAAGTGTATCATTTTGCTGCAGCAGTAAAAAGCACATTGGAGGAATCACAAGACACCTCTGTTGGAAGAGGGAATTATAGGACGTGAGCTAATGGGGGGTATACAATTTTGTTATTTCCAATTTTTTTTTTAGAAAGAGAGAGAGAGCATGTGGGAGCTAGTTGGGGGGCAGATGAAGAGAGAGAGAGAGAGTCTTAAGCAGGCTCCATACACAGCACAGAGCGCCCCGTGTGTCTCAATCTCAGGACCCTGAGATCATGTCCTCAGCTGAAATTAAGAGTGTAAGCTCAACTGACTGAGCCATCCAGGTGCCCCCACCCTCCTTTTTTTATGTTTATTTGTTTGTTTAAATCGACAGGCCTGTTGGCCAGGGATAGAGCCTGTTCTGAGCCAATGGACTATGGGGTTTCCCACATAGGTCAAAGGGGCACAGCTGGAGCCCACAGGGTGCACTATGTGGCTCGGGGTACATGGGGGTAGCAAGTGGGGGTCCTGAAAGAGAGGCAGAAGTGTATGGGCTGAATGGCCTGTGTCAGGGGCAGCCTAGAGAACATGCAATTGGGCTGTGGCATACTCTCCTCAGAGGAAGCTGGATCTTTAAGCCAGATCTTGTGGGATCTGAGGAGTTCTGTGAGAGCCGGTAGGAAAATCCTAGGATAAGAATCACCTGGCTGCAAAGCACCCAATGTCCCTCTTCCCAAACTTCTCCTTAAGGAGACTGGTTCATGGGCACCTGGGTGGCTCAGTGGGTTAAACCTCTGCCTTCGGCTCAGGTCATGATCTCAGGGTCCTGGGATGGAGGCCCGCATCGGGCTTCCTGCTCAGCAGGGAGCCTGCTTCCTCCTCTCTCTCTGCCTGACTCTCTGCCTACTTGTAATCTCTCTCTCTGTCAAATAAATAAATAAAACCTTTAAAAAAAAAAAAGGAGACTGGTTCATATCACCTGTTAAGCAGAGCCTAATCCTTTTCTGCACCCATGCCGCACCCAGAGTCAAAATGCCACCAGAGGCCCCAGCCTGGGTGCGGGAAACTTCTGGCCCAAAGGCTCTGCAGGGGCAGAACCTCTTGAGATCCCACTGGGGAAGTGAACTGTACATACCTAATATGCCCCCTTTCAGGAGACTGTAGACCTTGGGGGCAATAATGTTGGCTTTTGGCGTGGAATGTTGGTACCTCAGTCTGATGTCTGCCACCATCCAAGGCCACTCCATTTTAGGTATGTCTATTGTATATACATGTATATGGTATCCTACTAATATATATAATATCCTAATGTGCACAGACAGATTTGGGACCTGACATTTATTTCTATGAGAGTAAGTCAATTACTGGTACCTGAAAGCAGGGTTATTTTCTGAGGATATAAAAATAGCATTCACAAATCAGGCTAGAAAGTCTCTGAAGAGAGCAAACTGGCTACAGGAGGAAAGATAGCCCCAACATTTGTTTCCCCTGCTGAGCTTTTCTCTGTTGACAATTCAAATATTATTTCAGTGAAAATTGTTTGTTTTTTTTTTTTGACTGGGAGTGTGGGTGAAACCAGTAAGACCCAAAGTTGAGGTCAAGGTTGATAATGATAGGCCAAATTATATATCACAAGAAACATGTTGAAAATATACCTTCAAAGTGGTGAAAGGAATAGCTATTGAGTTTGTTTCATCAGAATCATGTGGAAAATGACAAATTTGGGCATCAATTAGATTTAGAGCAGAATCTACAGTCTGAGAAAAAGACAAGCTTTTCTTTCTCTTAGATGACAGAAGAAAGCCAGATGAGATGAAGAATAATATGGTGACAATATGTCAGAGGCCAAATGATCACAAAGAGGTGCCAAAATACAATTATAATACATAGTAAATCAAAAGGAAATAACAAATTGACTTAGAAAATTATGTTTTATCATTTTGTGTGGAAGCTTTTTTGTCCCACATCTTCTTGATCTAAGAATCTTTTTTCCTAGCTTTAATGAGGTATTATTGATATAAAATTATGTAAATCTAAGAGGTACAATGTGATGATTTCATGTGTATGTATATTTTGAAATGTTTACAACAATAAGGTTATTTAACACCTATTTTGTGTCACATAATTACCTTTTGTTGTTGTTTCTGTGATGACAACATTTAAGATTTACTTTCTTAGCAGCTTTCAAATATACAATACAGTATTGTTAACATGATCACCTAGAAATTATCCCTTTTATAAGTTTGTACCCTTTGACCAACATCTCTCCATTTATCCTGTCCCCCACCCCCTAGTAACAACAACCAAAGTACTCTGTATACAGTTCAGCTTTTTAGATTCTATGAATAAATGAGATCATAGAGCATTTGTCTTTCTTACTCTGATTTTACTTGGCATAATGTCCTCAAGTTCCAACCTTGTTGTTGCAAATGGCAGGATTTTTTTTAATGGGTGATAAATATTCCTCTGTGTGTGTGTGTGTGTGTGTGTGTGTGTGTGTGTGTGTGTGTGTGCCACATTTTCTTTATCCATTCATCCATTGATGGACATTTATGTTGTTGTCATATGTTTCATATTGTGAATAAAATATTGTGTAATGAACATGGAGGTGAAGGTATTTTTATGAGATAGTGATTTCATTTCCTTCAGATAGATGCCAAAAGTGTATTTGTTGAGTCAAATGGTAGTTTTATTTTCAATTTTTTTTGAGAAAACTCCGTGTTTTCCATAATGGAAAGACACCAATAGTGTATAAGGGTTCTCTTTCTCCACATCCTAACCAGCTTTTATCATCACTTCATTTTTTGATAAAGCCATTTTGACAGATGTGTGGTGATATCTCATTATGGTTTTAATTTACATTTCTCTGATGATTAATGATATTGACCACCTTTTTATATATTTGTTTCTTTTGGAAAATGTCTATTCGGGTCTTTGGCCATTTTTAAATCTGATTATATGTTTCATTTACTATTGATTTGTATAAATTTTTTATTTATTTTGGTTATTTACCTCTTATCAGATGTATGATTTGCAAATATTTTCTTACATTCTGTAGGTTGCCTTTTAATTCGTTGATGGTTTCTTTTGCTATGGGGAAGTTTTTTAGTGATATAATTCCACTTGTTTATTTTTGCTTTGGTTGCTTGTGCTTTCAGTGTCATATTTATTTTTATTTATTATTTTTGAGAGATTTTATTTATTTATTGGCAGATAGACACAGCGAGAGAGGGAACACAAGCAGGGGGAGTGGGAGAGGGTGAAGCAGACGCCCCTCTGAGCTGGGAGCCCAACACCAGGGGCTCCATTGCAGGACCCTGGGATCTTCACCTGAGCGGAAGGCAGATGCTTAGTGACTGAGCCACCCAGGCACCCTTCAGTGTCATTTTTAAAAATTCATTGTCAAGACCAATATCAAGGAGTTTTTCCCTTTATTTTTAGTCTGTTTGTTATCCATAGGAGTTTTACAGTTTTAGGTGTTACCTTTTAGTCCCTAATCCATTCCAAGTTAATTTTTTTTAAGATTTTATTTATTTATTTGACAGAGAGAGAGAGAGAGATCACAAGTAGGCAGTGAGGCAGGCAGAGAGCCAGGCAAAGAGAGAGGGGGAAGCAGGCTCCCTGCTGAGCAGAGAGTCCAGTGCGGGGCTCGATCCCCGGACCCTGAGATCATGACCTGAGCTGAAGGCAGAGGCTTAACCCACTGAGCCACCCAGGCACCCCTGAAGTTAATTTTTATGAGTAGTATAAGATGGGGTCAAATTTCATTCTTTTGCCTGTGAATATCCAGTTTTGTGAACACCATTTATTGAAGAGACCATTCTTTCCCCATCAAGTGTTCTTACATCCCTTGTCATATAATATTTGTTCATATATGCATGGGTTAATTTCTGTCAGTTTCATTGGTCTCTGTGTCAGTTTTTGTGCTGATATCATACAGTTTTGACTACTATATCTTTGTAGTAAAGTTTGAAATTAGAAAGCGTGATGTCTCCAGCCTTCTTTCTTAAGATTGCATTGGCTATTTGTGATCTGTTGTGGTTCCATTCGAATTTTATTTTTTTTCTATTTCTATGAAAACTACTCTTGAAATTTTTATAGGGATTGAATTGACTCTATAGATGAATCTATTTATTATATGCCATATATGTGATATACAACATATATGATATGGTACATGATAGCATTTGAGTTTCAGAGAGAATAAACCACTAATTATAACAATGTCAGTAATGTATACCCTGGGAAAAAAAGAAACTTATTTTTTGCTCTAAAATCTAAATAATTGCTGTTGTTTTGGTGAAAATATATACTTCTAGATATAAATATATAATTCATACATGTGAAGATATATTTGTATGTTTAGTTATAAATATGTGGATATACATATAAATATGTGTCTTTATATGTATATATTTAAAACTGTATTATAAATATATATATAATATATGAAAAGCTCAAATTAGTTAATCTTACTATTTCTTATTAATCAAATTTTATTCTACATAAAAGTTAATTCAAATAATTCCAACCCATGTAGTACCTCATATACCTGTTCTACATAGTAGATCCAAGATAAGCAATAATAGCACATTTATTATTTTGTGGAGTTAACTCTTTTGAAGTTTTCTTTTGTGATTTTTTTTAACTCTGGGAGGGAAAAATTGTACTTTTCAGTTTTATCTCATCAATGTAAAATGATGTAAAAAGGAGGAATACCTGTGAAAATTTTTTTCTGGACAAGATATAATGCTTAGTATAAAGCTATGTTCATGATAAAGATATGTTTTGAAAAACTCAACATTTGAAGTGTCATTTGATGCATTTTAAAATGCAGACATGAGAGGATTAGCTCCAATTGTGGTCTTTGCCATATGAAATTTTTTACTTCTGAGATATTTTTCTGACATGAAATTTTAGATCAGGTGAATCAGGCAAAAATAATTTTCAATAGCCAGACTTAATCTCGAATAATGCCCAATGAAACATAAACTTTTGCATAGTTTATTGAATATTGATCTGTAGAAATTGCCCAAAGTACCATTAGCTATATAACAATAGCATGTAAGGAAAGGACAACTTCCTTAGATAAAAAACCAGAATCAATGGACTTCTATTTTCAGGAAAAAATCAACTGTCAGTATTTGAATGCTTCAGTTCCTCACATTTAGCACTGGATGCTTGTTCTAAAACAATTAATCAAATGAATGTCAAAGTTCACTCTAATCTAGCATTGAATCTTATTTTTATAGAATAAAAAAAATCTTTGGAAGTTTTTAACCTAATAAATTTATAATAAATTTTCTGGTGAACCCTGTATTAGTAGAAAATTTTCAATTTAGAAGGTACTTGAAAACTGTTTGAAGTAGTCCCAAAGAAACATAAACATGGAGAATATTACCATTTTAGGAACTTACTGTTAAATGAAATTTTTAGAAACACAAACTTATTCTCATGTTTGAGATTTTTCCTAACTATTTTTGTACCTGTTGCTTTATATGAAAGATATCTTTGAGAAATAAAATTTATGAAATCCTGTTTATCAATCAATTTTGAGAAAAGATAGATTGATTATTCTAGTTATACCATCTATTGAACATGTGTTTGAAAATAAAGCTAATTTTGAAAATTCCATTAACAAATTTGTTGAGGTTAAGTTATAAAAAAAGAAACTGTAATGTTGCTATGCATTACTGCAACAAACTATTGTACAGGTATGTTTTCTACCCTTTCCAAAAAAGAAAAATGTAATTATGACCATTTTTCTTGTAGCTATAATTTTCCTTTTCTCCATATTTATTTTTTATCATCTTTACTCGCATTATTATGTAACAAATTTATACATAAGAAAATTATCACTATCTACAATTTTTATGTGAATTATCATAAGTATTTCATAATTATTGCTAAAGATAATTTTGTTTTAGAAGTTAGGGCTTTTTTTCTCCCCAGCCATTTAGACATCAAATATATTACATATACTACTGGTTGTAGGGCATTCTTTAGGTAACAAAAGTCTTGCTCATGATTATTTTCCTAGAGTTGAGGTTCATGAACAGGAAATTAGATTATATAAAGATGATGTGACCTCATGAAAACTTAGCACTCAGAATCTAGAAAATTAATTTTTGGTCATTTATCTAGGAAATGTTGGAATAGATTGTAATCTCTTATGATTCTGTATTGCTATATTTCTTCTTACAATATACTATGTTTCAAATAATGAATTTTTTTCCAGCAGAATTTCAGTTTCTCTTTTGAGTCTTCCCTTCCTTTCTGACGTAAAGCATTTAACAAAAGAAATAGTTATAGAACTTTTTTTTTTAAGAATAGCAATTGACTATTTATACATTGTATTAAAGAGTAGAAGAGAATGTTAATTTCTTATGTCTTAATTAAGGATTTAATAAATAAGGGAGCTTCAAGAGATGCTATAGGCATTTCAGTCCAAGAATGTTGTTGAGCAAATGCTGATGGTGTGAATCTAAGTGAAAACCAAGGCAAAACAAAAGTCTACTAGTCCACCTAAAGTAGGTGGCCACAAACATTACTAAAGAGAGTGTTGTATTTGTCTTAGGCTCAACAGAAAGTGAAAGCTCTCAAGCTTGCTTATAGGTCAGAAACCTGCTAAGCTTTTTGACAAGTCATATAGGGATATTAAAACTCTAATTGAAAAATTGTGTATCTTTTCTTATGAAATCTTCCACAATAGGCCCAATCCTTTGTGTCTGGGTCCAGTTGACATACAAATGACTCATGTATGGAAGAGTCCTTATGTATTTCTAGAAAGAATCTGTGAAGAGCTTTGAGTTCACTGTCATATTTCCATATAAGTTTTCTTCCTATTGAGTTTTCTGAGTGGTGTCACAGAGAAGGAGTATATATTGGCTAGTGAGAGAGCCAAGAGTCACAATTATAGGTTTCTTAAGGATTTTTAAAGTGCCTTATAAGCACAATTATAGCTTTTTTTAAGTGCTCATGGGCACTTTAAATCTCTACAACCTGAAGTATTCTTATGACTCAAGGAAGTGGTACAGAGAATGGTAGGAAAATCATTCCTTGTTTCAGGAGAATCAATGGACATTAGGTACTACAGTCCTGCTTAGAATGCATTCATATTCCCTCAGGATTAGATGTTTCTATTACTTTTTTTCTACCCAGCAAAGACACATCAAATAAATTTTCACTGGCCATTTTACTAATAACGTCAGCAAGTTTTCCTGTGGAAAAAAAAACAACCGTTTTTTTTGTTACTGTTGCCATGTAAGGAAGGGGCAGATTTATTAAGCTGCTTAATTTTTAAGGTCATTATTTTTTTTTGAATTCTATTTAAAAACATTTTTTTAATCTAAATTCTCTTAATATCATTTAGACAAATGCTGAAATTTATGTAGTGAAGCAGTCTGCCAGCCTATCATTTGTTTGTATCCCAGAACTGCTATTTCTGGTATTAAGCCATTGACAAAAGAGTGTAAAGAGCTCTGAAAACATCCACATCACAGGCCTCCCTAAAGACCATCTCAAGATTATGATTAATTCCACTGATATGCCCTTTCGCCATTTGCAAGACTGGATTAATATCCAATCTATTTTAATAGGAAAAACATGCAGTACAGTTCCTTAAAGTTCTTCTAGCTAATATGCTCAGAGATATACTAATTCAGTAAAATTTGCTTAATTATCTTCGAGTATTGTCAGTTGTTCACTGTTAGGTTGAGGAATCTTGTTGGCCATGTTAAGTATGTCAGCTGAATCCTGTTGAAAACACTACCTGATAAAGTCCTGGGACCAAAGGCTACCAGGAACATAGCTATAATTACATAAATTTGAATTATCACCTCACTGCAGTAAAAGAGAGTGAACCTGAGGAAATGTGGACCATCTTGGTAAGAATAGATTGGGGGCAAGACAATTGATTGACTGGTTATCTTAATCATTTTGTCTAGGGAGGAGGAAGTACCAGAGCAGAATAAGTGTTTTCATTGGAAAAGAAGCAGTAGTCAATGATGTTAGATGAAAGAGGGGAATGTCTGGTTATTTTGTGGCTGCATGATGTAGTTGCAGTTGTCCATGTTCAAGTATGATAAGAGGTTATGACCTCATGTTTGTCTTGCTTTAGCATGGTAATGGAGTGATCTTGTCTGACATTACTGATATTCTTTTTCTTATTGATATTCTTAAAATTTATTTTCTGTTTAGTAGAGATTGTAACTGTTACCTTAACTGTCAGCTGAATGAAAAAAAAATTTCATCTCACCACAGATCCCTGCTGGTCAAAACACTTTGCTTATAATTCCATCTTATTTAGGTTATCGTGCCCACTTTTCTTCTGATTATTAATAATTACCCCTGTCCTCTGTCACTTTGGTTTTGTGAAATTCTCACTGATATCATGGAACTGAATCCTATTTTAGTATCCCCCACACTGATATCATTCCTAAATCATAAACCCTCTTCACAGTTTGTCAAAATGCAAATGCTTACTCATTCACTCAGTAATTAATTTATTAATGATTTGATGAAGGGTATATTTTCTAGGCCCTCTGAAAGAGTTTGGTTAGGAGTAACCCATCAGACTGAGTGTAAGTCTTGTTGAAGAATTCCTTCATTCCTGAGTCTTGACTTTAATATAGCTAAGCCAGGATATCTCATTCCTTCTTTTTTTTTTTTTAAGATTTTTTATTTTATTTATTTATTTGGCAGAGAGAGAGAGATCACCAGTAGGCAAAGAGGCAGGCAGAGACGGGGGGTGGGCGAGCAGGCTCCCTCGATGCGGGCCTCGATTCCAGGACCCCGAGATCATGACCTGAGCCGAAGGCAGAGGCTTTAACCCACTGAGCCTCCCAGACATCCCTATCTGATTATTTATAGGCCACTTTTGAGTCCAGATAATAATAAGCCAAACAAGTATATTATCTACCATCCTCTTTGTGTGAACCAGTATGCTAAATCTAGAATCCCATGTCAGGACACCTGGGTGGCTCAGTCGGTTAAGTGTCTACATTCAGCTCGGGTCATGATCCCAGGGTCTTGGGATCCAGCCCCACATTATACTAAATAAATCTTTATTTATTTGACAGAGAGTGAGAAAGCACAAGCAGTGGGAGCGGCAGGCTGAGAAGGAGGAATAAGCGGGCTCCCTACTGAGCAGGGAGCCCAAAGTGGGGCTGGGTCCCAGGACCCTGGGATCATGCCCCATGCTGAAGGCAGATGCTTAACAGACAGAGCCACCCAGGCACCACTAAATAAAACCTTAAAAAAAATAGAATCCCATGTCAGTATATGTACCCCAATACAAGATTATGTTTTGTCCTTCTTTGTCTAATACTTTTGGAATTCATTCCCACATAGGCTCTTCAGATACCCGTTGATACATAATTAATAAATTACCTAAGTATTTCTATGTAGAGGCTATTTACTTCAAGTTTTGGCCTCGTATCTCTGTTTTATATTGTGATATTCTGCTATATTTTGAGAGTTTGTTGTTAAAATAGGAACAATGCCAATGATAGATCTGGACCTTTGTTAGAATCTGAACCTCTGAGAGGGAACTAACTGCCCTTGGGAAAGTATCATAAAATGTCACTGGAAAATTGGAAGGTGACGTCTTATATCATTAATACTTATTTGTTAAGACAATAGAAGTTGCTTGGATCCCCAGCTTGTTTTAAATAATTTTGCAAAGCAAGTCTATGGTTCCTACCAAATAACCATGTCATTTAGAACAGAATATAGTGGGCATAACAGTAAGGTCTCATCTGAAATTAAACTGCTTAATAATATAAATATTTTTATAAATTAAAATTTGAATCTAGCAAAAAACACATAGTTTATCATTTGTTATTACTTAAAATTTAGATCTGGTTCTGTAACAACAAAACTACAAACAAAAAAGAATAGAAGATAGTCATTTCATTTGCCTTTCTCTCCTAAATAACATGAGCAGGAATAGGAGTTCATGGAGGTAAAGAGGTATTCATATTAGTCTCTTTCTAATTTGTAGCTCTATGTTCTCTGGAGTGCTGCTCAGATGCACATGGTCAAAGATGATTTCCATCAAAGGGAAAGGGGGAATGTGGAGGAAGATGAGTGAATGGCCTTTCCAATTAAAACAAAAGAAATTTCATGCACCTCCCCCCTTACATCCTATTGATAGAATGTGGTCGCAGGGATTAGTCATAACATAGCTGCATGAGAAGCTGAAGAATGTGGCCGGTAGCTGGAGTTTCAGGTACTTAGCTACTTTTCACGGTTTTTGTTAAGAAAAAAAAAATGGTAGTAGGGATATTAGGGATAATGTAGTCTTCCAGAGCTTCTTGTTAAACAAACAAACAAACAAACAAACAAACAAACAAAAACTGTTTCGTATCACATAAAAGGAAGAATTACGGTACTACTGGGATTTTAACAAGTATGTTAAATTAGTAGACTTCCAAGAACATACAATTAGAATAGCTGTCAAAGTAGAAGTCAGTAATGTGGATAAAATATACATAAAAATTAGGTCCTTCTTGCTCCTTTCTCCCTAGTTATTTCTTTGTCTCCTCTGTTTCCCAACTCTTTTAATCTAAAAACTTTCAATTAGGGTTCTGCTGAGGTAAATAAGCAGACTACACTATTATAGGAAAGATGGATTTGTTTTGTTAGTGTACCAGGAAACAAAACAAAACAATGCATAGGCCTTTTATTGTTCCTTTCTCTTTTTAATCTCAAGAGAACTCACCTTTATAGATTAATACTTGAATTTAGAAAATAACTTCCTTATAAGCTACTTATCCTGATAAAAGCATGGCTGTTGTATTCTATATATTCTTTTCTGTGTCTGATGTTCATATAAATATTCAAAGTAATGACTTTAAGGAAAATATTTCTGAGTCTACAAACAAGTATCATTTTCTAATAAACATCTGCCTTCCTATTTCCATGTGGCTTCCATTGCCTGTAAGTTGCAGGAAAACTAAATCCCATTGATTATTATCAAAGAACTAGTTGAAATAAGCAGAGAAACAAATTTTATTGTTATTGAGTAGAATGTCGATAAATAGAGAGTAGGTCAAATGGGATGGTAGGTTTCTTTTTTTTTTAAGATTTTATTTATTTATCTGACAGAGAAAGAGAGATCACAAGTAGGCAGAGAGGCAGGCAGAGAGAGAGGGAGAAGCAGGCTCCCCGCTGAGCAGAGAGCCTGATGCGGGGCTCGATCCCAGGACCCTGAGATCATGATCTGAGCCAAAGGCAGAGGCTTAACCCACTGAGCCACCCAGGCACCCCAGATGGTAGGTTTCTTGAACATTTGTATCTCTTTATTTATTTCCATCTAATTATTCTATAAATTACTATGAGAGGAGTGTTAATATCATCATTCATAATACAGGTATCCCTGCTTTTCAAAACTGTGCCTTATGCCACTTTGTTTTTATTTATTTTTATTGTTATGTTAGTCACCATACAGTACATCATTAGTTTTTGATGTAGCGTTTCAAGAGCCACTTCACTTTTATAAAAGACTTACATTATTACCTGTTTTTGATAACTGGAAGAAATTCTAAGATGATATTTATGAAAAAAGGCAAAACGCTGAAATAGCGTTCAGTGTTTGTTTCTCAGCAAGCTGGTGTAGAGACAACATGCACCCTGAGACTTAGGAGTCCTGAGAGTGGCACTGCCAAGCTTCTGCCCTGGGACCAACATTCAGCTTCTCAGCATCCAGTCACCATACCTTCGAATATTGTGAGCATCTGGGCTTTATCATGATTTATTTTGTAGATCTGTTAACAGTCTGTGTCCAAAGGTATCGGAAAAGCCCAAGAGAGGTTCAGTTTGGGGTCTGGGAATGCTGAAAAATTTTCCTTATAAATTAACAATAATTGCTTCTTCACTTTATGTCATTTCAACTTAAAGAAGTTTTCATAGAAACCCTATGCTTTCAAGTAGCAGGGGAATCCTATATTGAATTTATGTATTTCTTCTCTGGGTTTTGTCCATTTTCATTTTACGTGATTTGAATCTTTGTTATCAGGTGCATAAACACTTAAGATTGTCATAACTTCTTTTTATTTTTCTTTTAAAATTTCTATTTAAATTCTAGTTTTCAGGACTAGAATTCAAAGATTGTCATATCTTATTAATGAATTGCCCCTTTTATTATCATATATGTCCCTCTTTTTAACTATTAATACAATTGGCTCATATTATTTGTGTATTTCATATATGCAAAACATTCACTAAAATTTGGTTTATAACCTCCAAATCAATAATCAGGGGCTTTCTCAGTCATTGGCAGATGTGTGCAGAGCTGCAAAAGAATTGAGTTGCCTGTCACCCACATTTCCAGCTGAAATTGGAAAAGGTGACATCTGCCATTTTGTTTTAGCTTTCATACAGAGATGGCCAGAGGCCGGACATGGCAGGGAGCAGGGCGGTGCCGTGGGAGAAGCTCTAGCTCTGGGGCCTGTTGGATAGGCTGGAGCCCCAACCCTGGGATCTGTTAATTGGCAGCTGCAAGCTTCTTAACATTTCTAAACCTTCTTTTCTGTTTTGTAAAATTTAAGAAAAAAAACCTAAATATCACAATAGTTCATTTTTGGAATTTAAGATAATGATTTATGTAAGACGACTGAATGTGTATATAGGTGTGTTTCCCTTAGGGGCAGTGGTTCATTATTCAATTATTCAATGCTCGTGTAGCTTTATAGAACATAATTACTACAATAATGAGATTACCTGTATTTCTTTTTCTAGTGTCCACTTATTATGATACAAATGTAGCCCCTCCAGGTTTCTATTATTAGTGTTTGCGTGGATATATTTTTTGAGGTTTTTTTTTTAATATATCCTTATCTACCTGCTTGAAAATTTGGTCTCCTCTCTTGCTTCTCCCTTTTGCTTTTTCTTCCTCCCACTGTTTCTTCTTGCTTCTTCAATCTAACATCATTTTTTTAATTTTTTATTTATTTTTTAAAGTTTATATTTTAATTCCAGTTAGTTAATACAGCGCTATATTAGTTTCAGGTATATGATATAGTGATTTAATCACTCCATACAACACCTAGGGCTCATCACAATAAGTGCACTCCTTAATCCCCATCAACTATTTTACTCATCAGCCCAGTCTTCTCCCCTCTGGTAACCATCAGTTTGTTCTCTATAATGAGGAGTCTGTTTCTTGGGTTCTCTCTCTCTCTCTCCTTTTTCATTTGCTCATTTGTTTCTTAAATTCCACATATAAGTGAAATAACATGGTATTTGTCTTTCTCTGACTGACTTATTTCACTTAGTGTTATAATATTTTAATTTTTTTAAAGATTATATTTATTTATTTGACAGAGAGAGAGAAAGCACAAGCAGGCAGAGTGGCAGGAAGAGGGATAAACAAGCTCCCCACCGAGCAGAGAATCTGACATGGGGCTCAATTCCAAGACCCCAGGATCATGACCTGAGCTGAAGACAGATGCTTAACTAACAGCCACGCAGGCAACCCTTCACTTACCATTATAGTCTCTACCTCTGTTCATGTTTTGCAAATGGCAAGTTTCATTCTCTTTTATTACTACATAATATTCCATTTTATATGGAAAACCATTATATATGGAATATTATGTGGCCAAAAAAAGAATGAAATCTTTATATTTCACACACACACCACTTCTTTATCCATTTATCAATCCGTGGACATTTGAAATCCTTCCATACCTTGGGTATTATAAATAATGTGGTTATAAACATAGAGGTGCACATATCCCTTTGAATTAATGTTTCTTTATTTTGGGGGGGATGGTGAATACCCAGAGTGTGATTCCTGGATCATAGGGTAGTTCTATTTTTAACTTTATGGGAAAACTCCATGCTGTTTTCCATGGTGGAAGCACAGTTTGCATTCCTACCGACTGTTCCAAAGGGTTCTTTTTTTCTCCACATCCTCACCAACATCTACCGTTTCTTGTGTTGCTGATTTTAGCCATTCTGACAAGTGTGAGGTATTATCTTATTGCAGTTTTTACTTGCATTTCTCTGATGACAAGTGATGTTAAGCATCTTTGCATGTAACTCTTGGCCCTCTGTATGTCTTCTTTTGAGAAATGTCTGCTAATGTCTTCTCCCCATTTTTAAATTCGATTATTTGTTTATTGGATCTCAAGTTATAATTTTTTATATATGTTGTATACTAAACCTTTATCAGATATGTCATTTGCAAATATGTTCTCCCATTCGATACATTACCTTTTAATTTGTTCATTGTTTCCTTCACTGTTCAGAAGCTTTTTATTCTGGTATAGTCCCAATAGTCTATTTTTGCTTTTGTTTCCCATGCCTCGGGGGACCTATCTAGAAAAATATTGCTACAACCAATGTCAGAGAAGTTACTGCCAGTAACTTCTAGGACTTTATGGTTTCAGGTCTCATATTTAGGTTTTTAATCCATTTTGATTTTATTTTTGTGTATGGTATAAGAAAGTGATCCAGTTTCATTCCTCTGCATGTTTCTGTCTAGTTTTCCCAACACCATTTGTTGGAAATACCATCTTTTTCCTATTAGATATTCTTTTCTGCTTTGTCAAAAATTGTCAATATAGTTGAGTGTTCTGTTCCATTCTATTGATCTATGTGTCTGTTTTTATGCCAGTACTATACTGTTTTGATTACTACAACTCTATAATATAACTTGAAGTCCAGAATATGATGTCCCCAGCTTTGTTTTTCTTTTTCAATATTGATTTGGCTCTTCTGGGTCTTTTGTGGTTCCATATGTATTCTAGGGTGGTTTATTGTATCTCTGTGAAAAATGCTAGTGGTATTTTAATAGGGATCACATTAAATGTATAGATTGCTTGGGGTAGTATAGACATTTTCACAACATTTGTTCTTCTAAGCCATGAGCATGGAATGTCTTTCCATTTCTTTGTGTCCTCTTCACCTTCTTTCATCAGTGTTTTATAGTTTTCAAAGCACAGGTCTATCACCTCTTTGGTTAAGTTAGTCCAAAATATCCCATGACTTTTGGTGTAATTGTAAATGGGATTGATTCCTTAATTTCTCTTTCTGCTGCTTCATTATTTGTGTATAGAAATACAAGAGACTTCTGTACATTGATGTAATGTGACTTTACTGAATTCATTTATCAGTTCTAGCAATTTTTTGGTGGAGTCTTTCGGGTTTTTTGTATAGAATACGATGTCCTTGGAGAAGAGTGAAAGTTTTACTTCTGTGTTGATGATTCAGATGGGTTTTATTTCTTCTTCTTGTCTGATTGCTATAGCTAGGACTATACTAGTTCCAGTACTATGTTGAATAAAAGTGGTAAGAGTGGACATCCTTGTATTATTCCCGACCATAGAGAAAAAGCTCTCTGTTTTTCCCCATTAAGGATGATGTCAGCTGTGTCTTTTTCATATATGGCCTTTATTATATTGAGGCATGTTCCCTCTAAACCTCTTTAGTTGAGGGTTTTTATCATGAATGGACATTGCACTTTGTCTAATGCTTTTTCTGTGTCTGAGGAAATGCTCATATGGTTCTTATCCCTTCTCTTGTTTATGTGATGTACCATGTTGATCATGAATATTGCACCACGCTTGGATCCCAAGAATAAATCCTACTTGATCAGGGTGAATGATTTTTTTTCATATATTGTTGGGTTCAGTTTTCCAGTGTTTTGGTGAGGACTTTTGCATCTGTGATCATCAGAGATATTGGCCTATTCTCTTTGTTGTGGTGTCTTTATCTGGTTTTGGTATCAGGGTGATGCTGGCCTCATAGAATAAATTTGGAAGTTTTCCTTCCTTTTCTATTTTTTGGGATAGTTTAAGGGAATGGGTATTAACTTGTCTTTAAATGTTTGGTAGAATTCACCTCTGAAGCCAGCTGGTTCTGGACTTTTGTTTGTTGGGAGTATTTGATCAGTGATTCTTTTTTTTTTTTTTTTTCTGGTCATCATTTGGTTCAAATTTTCTGTTCCTTCATGTTTCAAATTTGGTAGTTTATGTTTCTGGGAATTCATCCATTTCTTCTAATTTTCCAATATATTAACATACAGTTTTCCACAATATTCTCTTATAATTGTTTATAATTCTGTGATATTTCTTTTCTCTCATTTATAATTTTATTTATTTTAGTTCTTTCTCTTTTTTTCTTGATGAGTTTGGCTAGAGTTCATCAATTTTATTGATTTTTCAAAGAACCAGCTCCTTGTTTCATTGATCTGTTCTATTGTTTTGCTTTGTTTTTTTAGTTTCCATCAGGCTGGCTGATTTAGATATGCTTAAATAGTTTATGTTTAATGCAGTTACTGATATGGTTGACTTTTGCTATTTGCTTTCTGTTTGTCCCACTTCTTGTTTCTTTTTCTTCCCTATCTTCATACCTATTTTAGATTTTTTTTTAAAGATTTTATTTATTTATTTGACAAAGAGAGAGAGAAACCACACAAGCAGGGGGAGTGGCAGGCTGAGGGAGAAGCAGGCTTCCCACTGAGTAGGGAGCCTGATGTGGGATTCAATCCCAGGACACTGGGATCATGACCCAAGCCGAAGGCAGACACTCAACCGACTGAGGCATCCAGGAGTCCCTATTTTAGATTTTTTTACATCTCATCTCCTTTCCATTATTGGTTTATTAGCTATGTTTCATTGTTCTGTTTTTTATGGGTCACTCTAAGGCTTACAGTATTTACTTATAAGAATATACCTTCCTTATTTGAGTATTCTTTGGCTCTCACCTCTCATCTTTTGTACAGTTGTTTAATAATTGTTTTGGATGTATTTTAAATAATACAATACATTGCATTATTTCTACTTTAAAGAATTACCTTTAGAAGAAATATTTTTAAAAAGTCATACTTATTCACATGTTTACTAATTCTCCTAATCTTTTCAATGTGGAGTCCTGAGTTTCCACCTAGTATCATTTAGTTCATTCTTTAAAAAATTTTGTTTAATATTTTTTTATATTCTAAGTTAGTAGGTGATAAATTGCCTAAATGTTTTGTTTGAAATGGTATTTATTTTTCTTCACTTTATGCAAAATGTATTTGCTGGGTCTATACTTCTAAATTACAGAATTGCCCCATCTGCCCTTCCCTAGCATTTTATAGATGTTTTTTCTTGTCTGTGTCTTGCATTCATTCTCACGAAGGACTTTGAACATATTAATCTTTGTTTCCTGGTATTTAATGGAGTGTTATTGAATGCTTTCATTATTCAGTGAGATCTCTGTAGTCTACACAGTGAAAACATCAATGTATTCTAGCCCTGTGTAAACTTCACAAATTATTAAGCATGTTACTTCTGCACAGTGATTTTCTCAGTCTATTTTACCTTAGGCATATACAAATTAATGTTCAGTAACATCCTTCTAGAGCTCTTCTTTGTGTGGCTCTATCCACAAATCGAACTCTGAACCTACGAATGCCAGCTTTTCCCTTTGTAAATTGCACCGTGTGTCTTCTCAACTGAGACCCTTGCACATACTCTTTAGATTTCTTCTTCTACTACAATCCTGAGGTGGAGAGAAAGTGCTATTTTGGGGCTCACACCATTTAATTATAAAATCAGTTCCATTTTTTTTCTATTTTTTGAGAGAAAACTCTCTAGAACTTAGAAATGAGGAAAATATGAATCTAGGATTATATCATTTTTTTAAAAATACAGACTTTACTGACTTAAATAATTCAGTGTTAGAAAAAAATAGTGAAGACACTTGTGCATAGCAAGAAGAAAAGGAAAGCAAAAAGAAAAAGTATTATGGAAGTTAGGCAGGTAATAAAAATACTAAGTTTTTACTGGATTTTATGATGTTTGCAGAATTATCAAACTTTTTAAAACTTAAAATTTGTTATGAATTATTTTCTAATATTAATTAAATATTTTTTGTTTCTAATGTTATAGCCATGATATTGTATTTTTTTAAAGATTTTATTTATTTATTTGACACAGAAAGAGAGATCACAAGCAGGCAGAGAGGCAGGCAGAGAGAGAGGAGGAAGCAGGCTCCCTGCTGAGCAGAAAGCCCGATGTGGGGCTTGATCCCAAGACCCTGAGATCATGACCTGAGCCGAAGGCAGAGGCTTTAACCCACTGAGCCACCCCGGCGACCCAATATTGTATTGTTTTAGTTAATGTCATTAAATTATATAAAGTTCAATTCCCATAAACCTGGACGTACATTGAAGTGGGATCTGTACTGTTACATGAGGGAAAGGTACCAGGAAGTAACACTGCCGGTAATGAGGTCAGGTAAAGAGGACAGCAAATACTCTGAACATATGTCACAAGTTACGACAATGTTAAATTTCAAGTTACTGTGTCTATAAAAATCTGAGATTTCTACCTTTCTTTTAGTGAAATAAATTTTAAGCACTCTTATTTTTTAGATATTAGTTATATTTCTAACAATAATTATTTGTTCTATGTATAAATAAATTGCATTATTTGATTCAACAGAAGTTTGCCCAGTTTGAAAAGTTTTCATAGTCTTCATTTGGACATAAACACACAAAAGTTCTGAATTCATTTTTTAAAAAAAGTTTAACTGTGATTTAATTGATTTTCTCTCTTCTCATTTGATTATCTATTTCTCTTTTAATAAACATATAAATAAAATATATTCAGTTTTCTTTTTACTCTGCCTCATGGAATATAATAAGCCAAATAAGATAATAAATGTAAAAATAATAATCTCCAGTGTAAGCAAGATTAGTGGGAATAGGACTACTTTTGAGCAGCAAAGCTCCAACTCTGGATGTTGTTCCAGCCAGTTGTCACCATAAGAGAATAATGGTCAGCTTTCTAAATAGAAGCCAGAAAGATTTTTATGTTACATGTCTTAACTATTAAATGGTTATATACTGAACAATATCTGTTATAAAACCATTTTCTTCAGTGCATTTATTCAAAGAGCCTCTTAGATTGTGACTTTGTTGTTCATGGGTCCATATTTGTATGTATTTCTGTGGTCATCATTTTCTTGAATTCATGTTGCTTAGTTTAAAGAATATGATTGAAGAGCATCACCTGGGTAAGTCAGTGGGTTAAGCATCTGGCCCTTGATTTGGGCTCATGATCTCAGGGTGGTGGGACTGAACCCAGCATTGGGCTCTGCACTCAGTGGGGAGTCTGCTTAAGATTCTCTCTCTCCCTCTGCCTCTAATTCTCCCTCCATGCTCATTCATTCTTTCTCTTTCTCTCTAAAATAAATAAATCTTTTTTAGAAAGAATATAATTAAAGAGAGATGCTAGGTTATTAAATGATAAATATCTGTGCAATATAGTTCCAGAAATTTGCAAACTCTTATCCCCACATTTGTTATTCAATTTGTGCTAATATCATTGCTATTTCAATAGCTGCTAGGATTTAAGCAGCATCAGTGATTGTCAAAGTCTACTGAACTCAGTTACTGTTGACAGATCAAAATGATTGGTAGTGTTTCATATTGGAACATAATTTCCTTTTGACTGTTTCCTAATCTCAACCTGTTCCTATTCCCAACTAGCAGCCAAAATATCCCATCAAGATATAAAAAGAAAGTTCTGTTAATTATGCAGCAACAGTGTTGCTATATGTCACTGACCTTTTCACAATTTTTTGTCAGTGTTTCATAAAGCATTTCTGCAGACATAAAAAATAAACAGCAAAAGGTCATTGTTTTTGGCTGTTTTTCATACATGATTAAGGAAAAAGAAAAACCCTCTTAGTTCTGCATTTTTGCAACCTTGTACAAATTATATTTTTTAGTTAAACTTTTTTGGAAATTTTATATTAAGTGGAAAAGCTAATTAAAGATGTGGAGTAACAATGGCTCAGTTCTAAAGCCCTTTGGATCAGCCACTAGGTTAACATAAACCTTTGATGGGTTTGCATGCCAAAAGAAATCTGCTGTTTCTTTTTGATGTGAGGACTAGATTTTTCAGAACAGATTTTTATACTTTCTCTTACTGGTTTAGCAAAATGTGGGTGAATGATTTTTCTGGAAGTTTATAAAAACAAAGTGTTTTGTTAATTTTACAGATTAGCTAATCATAAAATATAGGTTTCATTTCATATACATGTAAGCACATATTTCTATGTAAAATGCTTGACTCAATAAATTTTTATTGAATGCCTGTGAACTAGTTGACACTGTTCTTGGCACTGGAGATACTGTACAAGGGGGGAGACAAAAATTACTCTGTAATGAGAATCCATTCCAACGTTGGAGACAAAATTTACAAATGTGGATATGTAATTTAAAATACATAAAGGCCCAAAGGTTTAGGGAAACGAAATTTCAGACAAAGTGAACAGCAATCACGAATGTTCTGAGGTGAAGAGGAACATGGCTGGAGTGCTCCAGAAACAACAGGGAGACTGATAGAGTTAGAGTGACAGAAATTATGGGTGCCAAATTATATAGAACCAAGTAATTCATAGAAAGAAGTATGACACCTGTTCTGATATTCTAATTTGATTTACAGCTTAACAAAATCACTTGAATTGCTATGTCAAAAATACATGAAAGCCAGTCAGAGGTAGAATCACTATAATAATGAGGAGACGATTACATAACACAGAAGTGTGATGAAAATGTGGCATTCGCCAGTACCATGACAGATGGTCAAATTCTGGATATATGTACAAGGATAAGCCTGCCGGATTTAAATTAAGACACAAGAAACATGAAATATCTTGCTGTGTAGATATCTGGGGAAGAGTATTGTAAAGAGACAGGATTTCACCCGTCAGTGCCTTGAGGTGGGGAGGTAGGGAGTGCAGGGATAGTGGAGAAGCAGCCTGGCAGGAACAGAGTGAAGGACTGAATTTTGGAAGCTTAGGAGATGAGGTCAGAGAAAGAACAAAGGCCAGGGTAAATAGAACAAAGTACCTTGTGATGAAGGAGAGAAAGAGAGTCATCAAGGATAACAAAAAGGGCTTCAGTAACCAAAAGAATTGAGTAAGTATCAAGTGACATGAGTAAGACTAGAGGTGGTTGGTGTCAGTTTGGAGGAGAAAATCAGCTTAGGTTAGTGCAGGCTTAATTTGAAAGGAGGAAGTTTCAAGTATGCTGTTAGATACTCTAGCATAAAGTTTTCATAAAGAAGAACTTGTCAGACAATATAAATATGTGAGTTATCATCATTTAGATGAGCTCACATAGAGAGCAAGATAGAAAGAGAAATGGTATCCAGGCAGAACCCTGGGCTTTCCATTATTTAGAGAATGAGGAGACGGAGAGGAGCCAGGAAAAGAAACTGATTAGAGCTCAAATTAAGTGAAGCCAGTAATTCCAGATTACTCCCTATTCCTAATGCTTTGATCAATTTTTAAGTGATATCCTAGTCATATTATGTGTTTTGATGTGCAGCTTTCTGAATGATTTCATAATGCTTTAAGACATATAAATTTGTTCCGGTATTTTCCTGAAGTTGAAAGAAAAAGTAATTCTAAAAATGTTGCCTGCAGATTTGGGGGCAAGTAGGGAGAAAGGGCAGACTGGTGTGGGACTTAGGGGTGAATTCCTTTTTATAGTCTTTTTGAATTTTGAAAAAGACAAATATGTTATCCATTCAAAAAGAAAACAAAACATTTAGAGTCATGTTTATGTTCCTAATGTTAACATTAGCTGATCATCCAAGACATGTGTTGCTGGCAGTTTTATACTAGAAATAAAACCCAATTCTATTCAAAACGCATTATGAATTTAAGAGATAATCTACATAAAGTATTGCAAATTGATTTCAAGTTTAAATGATTTCTCATATGGACAGTGGGGAGGGTTTGTGCTATGGTGAGTGCTGTGAAAGGTGTAAGCCTGACGATCCACAGACCTGTACCCCTGGGGCAAATAAAAAAAATGATTTCTCACATTTTTCTAAACTATATATTTAACACTTAAGGATTATATGTTTAGAGATGTTTTAGCAAACTGTTTTTATTCTCTACAAAGAAAAATCCTATTATCTTTTCCAGTCATGTATTTTCTATTAATTTTGACTTCTTTAAAGGGTAGTAGAAACACATTTTAAATGTTTGGCCTTTTCTGGGTGAGGTGTTTTTAAAGGTAACAGACTTACTGTTTCTATTTTGCATGCTTTCCACATTTATAAGCTTACTGCTAACTATTTTGTTGTTTAAATGAAAGCCTGTACTGACAATTACATGGAAGCTCATGCATGCTTCACCACCAGATCTTATTATCATTTGATGTGAGAGGAAGCAGAATGCTGAAATTACTGGTTTTAGCCTGCATCTGCATGGCCTGATTATGCCTACCAAGGTGAAAGTGTCGACTCTGAAGAATGTAATTATATAATTTAAACTGCAATAGTGGCAAGGTTAAGTCCTTGCTTTACTGATCTTAAAAGGAATGATAACTTCTAGCTCTGGAAGTGACTTTTGTTTGTGAATTTGACCTCCCACTTATCCTCTCCGCTAAGTTTCTCTTACATAAGGTTTTCAACACAGGTGTTAATTCAATATAGATTTTTGGGATTGTTTTTTCTCTTTCACTCTGTTTAGTACATACTGTTTCCAACAACCGGCAGGCATGTAACAATATTTTTACATTTGACTGCTGCCATTTCAGGAGATAAGTGTAGAATGCATTTGAAGATGTTTGAGGTAAAACAACCCAGGTTATTTGCCAATAGTTTTAATTTTTCCATGTAAATTAGAACTTACATGGGAATAAATATTTTTGAAAAAAACAATTGCTAAATACTAAATAAATGTCTTTAGTTGACATTTAATTATCTATTGAACACTTAATTATGCCATAAGTTCTTTCACTTAGGGTCTTTTTTTAGTAATTTGGAAACTTTAAAAATTTCATTATTGTACACTACTTGATTTTTGTCACTGTAGTGTTAGAAATAATAACTTGCAGTCAAATATAAATTTAAGATATTGGAAATAATCCATACCCCTATTAATATGTAATGGAAAAATATTCTGACTTTCAAATATGTATCTTAATAAGCATATCATTGATTAACTATAACAAATATTTAGTACATGCTATTTGCCTGACACTGGAAGATATGAAGCTGGTAGCTCCATTCAGATGTTATTACTTAAATAATGGGAGTAGAATTTAAATATATTGCAAAGCCATGCCCACAGAGAAGCATATGAATAATGTAAAGCCTAGTAAAGAATTCAAGGAAGGAAGAGTGAACTTCTAGCCAGGAGGATCCATGAATGGTTTATTAGATAAAGTGTCAGTTAAAACTGGTGTTGCCCAATAGGTCATTCTGGATGTAGGAAATGGGAAGAATAAAGTATAGTGATGAGAAAGTATATTAGAGATTTACTTGTTGTATCTCTAGTCCCAGAGTAGGGTAACATTTGCAAAAAAAATGCTTGACCACAGTACATTTTTAAAAACAAATGTGTAGACAGTATACCCTTGGGATATATAAATGACCATAAGAAATAGTCAAAATGTGGTCTAATGTATGCATTGTTAACAAAAATGAATAATTGATTTATGTTTTTATTTACCTTGCTATAGAGCAACACATTTTTAAACTCTATTTGATTTTAAAAGAAAAAAAAATAGTCACAGATAAAATGCAACTTTTTTAATTTTGCAATTTATTTTTTAAATGATATGCATATTTACTAAAAATAAATATTTTTAATACATTAATATATATTTGCATAATTTTATGTTGTATCCATATTCAATTAGAAATACCCTCAGCTTTGGAGAGAATTGAAATGCAGAGAAAAACAATGAATATAAAAATTTTAATTTCAAAAATAGGAATTTGAAGCGAAACCATTTCTAAGCCAGGATTGTAGGTCAAGTTTTGTTAAAGAGAAATGGAGAAGTTTTCTTAATACATCTGTACCCATACTTATTGCTAGAACTATGCCTATATCGATGTCATCTCTAGATCATTTATACTATAGGATATAATACACAAAGGAGTATCTATCAGCTTAGAGAAAGCCAGAAAAAATTATTCCAGCTGGTGAATGGAGAGAGTGATTTAGAGGGAGAAGAAATAGAGGCAGATACTATCTGGATCCCTCATAATGTGCAACCTGTATGTTCATAAACCTAGACGTGAGTTTCTGTATGTATTGGTAAGGGGATGAAGATCAGGAAAATGACAGAAATCTGAATTCCATTAGTTAGAAAGAACCTGCAAACAGAAAGGGATTCTGTGTTGTTTCCTAATAAGTGGTGTGTTGGTCATTTCCCTGTTTACTCTTAGACCCATTCCCCTTCCTTCCTGGCCTTTCATTAGGAAAATTTAAAGTGTAATTCTTCCCTGAACCCCAGGGATCTCACCTGCACCACCATTAACAGAATATAATGAAGGAAATTCTTTTGTGCACTTCTAATTAAAATGCAGGCATACCGGGCGCCTGGGTGGCTCAGTGGGTTAAAGCCTCTGCCTTCAGCTCAGGTCATGATCTCGGGGCCCTGGAATCAAGGCCTGTGTCGGGCTCTCTGCTCAGCTGGAAGCCTGCTTCCTTCTCTGCCTGCCTTTCTGCCTACTTGTGATCTCTCTCTCTGTGTCAAATAAGTAAATAAAATCTTTAAATAAATAAAATAAAATAAAATAAAACACAGACATACCTTGGAGATAAAACAAGTATCACAATAAAATGAGTCAAGTGAATTTTTTGGTTTCCCAGAGCATAGAAAAGTTACACTTATATCATAATATAGTCTATTAAGTGTGTGATAGCATATGTCTTAACAACAGTGTGCATGCCTTAATTTGAAAATGCTCTATTGCTGGGACACCTGGGTGGCTGTCAGTTAGGCATCCGATGGTTGATTTCGGTTCGGGTCATGATCTCAGGGTGGTGAGATTGAGCCCTGAATCAGGCTCTGCACTGGGCATGGAGCCTACTTAAGATTCTCTCTCTCCTTCTCCCTCTGCCCCTCCCCTCCTCTAAAAAAATATTTTATTGCTAAAAAATATTATCTGAGCTATCAGCAAATCTTTTAGCTGATGGAGGGTCTTGCCTTGATGTTAATGGCTGCTGACTAATCAGGGTGGTAGTTACTAAAGGTTGGGGTGGCTATGGCAATTTCTTAAAATAAGAGAACAGTAAAGTTTGCCTTGTTGATTCACCCTTGCTTTCATGGACAGTTTTTCTGGATCATGTAATACTACTGGATAGTATTTTACCCACAGTACAATTTCTTTCAAAATGGAAGTCAATCCTCTCAAACCCTGCAGCTGTTTTATCAGCTAAGTTTATGTCATATTCTAAATGCTTTGTTGTCATTTCAATAATCTTCACAGCGTCTTCACCAGGAGTAGATTCTATCTCAGGAAACTACTTTCTTTTACCATTTCCGCAAGATGCAACTCCTTTTCCATTTAAGTCTTATCATGACATTGCAGCAATCAGTTACATTTTCAGGCTCCACTTCTAATTCTAGTTCTCTTCTCTTTCTGCCACATCTGCAGTTGGGAAGAAGGTTGGGATCAGCTTCTTCCAAACTCCTGTAATGTGGATATTTTGATCTCTTTCTATGAATCATGAGTGTTTTCCATGGCGTCTAGAATGGTGAATCCTTTACAGAATGTTTTCCATTGATTTTGGCCAGATCCATCAGAGGATACACTATCTGTGGCAACCTTACAAAATGTATTTCTTCAATAAGAAGACTTGAAAGTTAAAATTACCTCTTGATCTAGGGGCATGAAAATAACATTAATCTTGTTGTACATCTCCATCAGAGCTTTGTGTGGGACTCAATTCAACACACAATATCCTTTTATGTCCATGTACAGAAATGTCTCTAGTATAATTGCCCTGGTCTTGTAGCCACAACTTAGTGATTTTTCCCTCAAAAGTTGGAATGAGATACCTGCTTGGTGAACAATAGACTTGGGCCCATGTCTGTCTTTGGGTCTTTCCTATTTAAAAGCCACACATCTTGTGATTTTATTTTTTAAATTTCTTCTTACCCATGGGCTAGTAGAAAGAAACTGCATGTCCCAACTTCCCAGCAGATAGGATTTTCCAAATCTGCTTAGGGAGGGAAAAAGAAGCACAGTATGATAATGGGTCCATTAGCATCTCCAAAGCTATCGCCTTTATATAATTTTATAAGTAGAGCAGTTGTATTGGCTTTCCTATGCCTGACATGTACCTATTTATTAATTAGGATCGCATTTCTGCAGAGAAAAATGTTGCTGTTGGTCAGGCCCGGAAGCTTAATTCATTCTGACAATTCTTTTGAAAATACAGTTTAAGATCCAGGTGTTTGTCTCAGTCATTTGCAGTTCCCCTTCTTTTATTCATGGATTCATGAAATAGTGGTCTGCATGGAATATATGATCTATATACAATTATTTTAACTATTATAAATATAAATTCTGAGTTTATAATACAAGACATTATATTTCAGTAATTACAATTGTGTGCAGCTATAGCATGGTCTATAAAAGTACATTAATGCATATATCAATATTTATTAATCCTAATTGATTTATTTTGTGACTTTTTATTTTCTGCTTTTATATGTCTTTAAAAAAATACAACATGTGTTTATTATTTTTCACATGTATAGATTACAATGCAATTTAGGGGATAAGTTTCACTAACATTTATTTCTTCAAAACTGATATTAACATTTCATGAAACACATATTTGATAAAATAAGAGCTGAAAAAATCATCCATTATTTCATGTACCATTGGAACATGCAATGGCTACCTCTATGGCAAGTGCAGAAATAAATAACATATCTAATAAAGATTTTTAATACTACTATATATACATATACATATATACTTACATATATTGATACATATGCATATCAAGAATAGAGAATTCCTTAGAGTACTTAATGTGGGTTAAATACACAACCTTCCATAAATTAAGAGTTAGATGAAGCAGTTTATAAAATCTCTTAATGTTACAGTGTCCAATAACATAGCCAACAGCTATATGTGGTTATTTAAATTACAATTAATTTAAAAATATAAAAAATTTAGTTCCCAACCACTCTAGCCATTTATGAAGACACTTCCAGTTAGTGTCCATCAATGAACAGAGTAGATTGTAAGACAGTTCATTGTCACAGGAAGCTCGATTGGGCAAGATTCCTTAGACTCTGAATATTCTATGGATTTAATTGAATAGTGATCCTTGAAGTGATTTCTAACAAATAGGTTACTCATAAATGTCAGAGTAATTTCAGCATCCTTTTCTTATACTACCACCCCTAGCGGAATGCACAGTCTTAATTCAGTGAGTATTGTCATTTTAGAGGGCATATGCTATATTAGTTCTGAGATAATGAGGCATGGTAATGATCATGTGGTGCTGCTCTGAAGGTGTGTAAAATGTGAGAAGATGTGCAAGATTTCTCAGAATATCACAGCATAATGAATTTGTTTTCAGCTTATGTCCTCAAATACAAATGGCCACTCTTTTCCATGAAACAGAATAATACCATTCTCTTTGATGAAGGATGATAGAAAATCACAGGAGAGAAAATATAGATGTAACAAACATTTAAGTCACAGAGAATAGCTGGACAAACACAGTTTTTTCCCAAGTGTTAACAAGAATCATACACCACCAGCTTTATAAAGACTATGTTGCAAGGGAGCAAAAGTCCATGCTTGTCTTTTACAAATATGAAGATTAGGGGCTATTCACATCTATATCACAGGACTCTAAAAAGACATTGGACTGTGAGGGAAGAAGGTAGGTAGTTGCAGAAGATGCCAGATAGCATATAGAAAATGGAACTTCATTTAAAAAGAACCAAGAGAAGGGGAATTTATACAGAATATACACTGGCCATTATTATCTGACCCTTAACGGGGAAAAACTAGATGTTTATACAAAAAATTTTGATCAATTAATTACATCTTTAAGTCTCTGTATGTAGAATGTGCATTTGGCTTAATGCATCTATAGGATTTTAAGGTGTTTTTTAATTAGTTATTTTCAAAAACCTATTTTGTTTTATTTTAGAAAATGATTTGTCACATTTCCTTATAATGACACATTTCCTTCCCAGACAACTAGGAGAGAGTGAACTATACTCATTTAAAAATAAAAATTTTCCTATTGAATAGGAAACATGAATCCTCTCCTTACGTTCTTTATAAAATAGCTATTCTTTTGTGGTATATCATGATGTGTTATACTATACATGTGTTCAGCATAGTAAATCTTATTGAAGAACTTGAGTTTTGAAATCATGAAGAACTCTGTTTGAACTCTGTGCTATTTACTACTTGTCTGAATTTTGGAAATCTCTTAAATTCCCAGGAACTTGATTTTCTCATCTGTAAAGATCAGAACATTTTCTATCTAATTAACTTACTAAAATATTTGAATAAGATATTGATTATAAGTCAGTTAGAAAGTGATCTGCTACAGTATTATATGTATGCATAAATATATATTTAATATAGCTCTATATGCAAAAATTGCTAATGTTAACACTCATATTTTACTTTTTTGTTTGCTTAGACATTATTTTGCAGCAATTGTAGCAAAACATACTTTGTGGTATGATATAAATTATTTTGGGAAGGAGCTCTTCTGGGACTTTGAAAAGAATATCTCATTGCATTTATTGGCTTGACCTTTATTGTCAGGTAAATCAGGCACTCCTTTATTCTCCCAAGGTCATTCTTTCCAGTTGTGCATTCTACTTCCTATTCAGGCTTGCAAGCCATCTTTTGAAGTCGTAGATTCGTCTTATTCTGATAGATCTTAAGCTTCTTTTAAATTGGAGTGAAGTTTGGTAACAAGTCTAATCACCAAAGAAGTCTTTCCAAACGGTGTGATTTTTTTGACCCTGCATTTCATAGGCTTTGCATTATCTTATAAAGGAAGAAAAGACATTTAAAATGTATTATTCATGTAAAACTTTACTTAAATTTGCACACTTGTGATCATTCTAAAATGGTGTTTTGGGAGGAAAAAGAAAAATAAAACCATATGTCTGATGATGATTTCTGTCCACAATAAAAAATCAATTACATTTACTTTTTGACATATATAAAGAATGATTTGGGAATACTTTGTTTTGAATATCATTGAATGAAATTAGTTTTTTCTGGGCTCTCCCAGGAATACCAAGGAGAAAGTCTTGTCTCTCATTTTCCTTAGTTCCAGGTTGTATCCATACTAGCCAAGAAACTCTTTATAATATCATTATAGGACAGAGTTTTAGAACATGAATCAGTTTTGAGTATTTTGTACTTCAGCCATTTTTGAAGTATTATGTACTTCAATATATGGAAGAGAATGCCATAAACTTACCAAAGTTATTTTAAAACTATGTACTAGAGCCAGGATTTGGACTTGGTTTAGAGGTGTGTGTGTGTGTGTGTGTGTGTGTGTGTGTGTGTGCACACACGTGTGTATCACTTTTTTCTTTCACAAAAAGACAACATAATAAATACATTATGTTATATGCTGTTCTTGTACTTAAAAATCTATAAATATGTAAGTACATTCTGGAAATCATAACACGTTAGTTCACACAGAACTTCAATTTTTATGCCTTCATTTACCTCCTTTTAAATGTGTTCTTATTTCTATTTTACAGATAGTTTTTATTCATTTATATATTTACAGATAGTTTTATGTTTACATATATTTATATCTAAGCATATATAAATATACTTATATATACTTTACACGTAAGTGTATATATATACATATTTCTATATTTACAGATAGTTTATGTTTATCAAAGCCATTAACAAATGGTTATTTAAGAGATTTCCAATTGTTTGCTATTTCAAATGAGGCCAACATAAATAACCTGCAAGAATGTTATTTCACATGTGTGGAAGTGAGTCTTCAGGGAACATTCCTAGGAATGAAATTTTATTTTGTTCCTCTGATAGAAGAGCCCTGTACAGGAAACAAAAAATGCAGGAAAATCTATCTTAGCCAACAGAAATCCCACGTACCTTCTGTCAGATAAATTCTGATAGCACATAGGAAACCCCTTCTTGGGAATGGTTTTCTCTTCTGCTTAGGGTACTTCATGGAGGCTATAGTCAGTATTATCTGAATCATCTGAATAGGATTTGCTGACTCAAACATCCTTATCATTTATCTATAAACATTAAATCCATGTAGGTGGAAAATCATTATTAGTCTGAACATGAAAAAAATAAGCAAAAACGAAAATTCAGTATGCTCTGATGACAATAAAAGGTATGTTTGCTTATTGACAAACTGATGATGAAGTATGGGCATTTATATAAACAGTAATGCCCATATGGTTCAATAAAAACTAAACCTATCAACAATAAACATAATCCTCTTAAGTTGCTTAATAATGGCTTCTGACATTGACATTCATGGTTTCATAACCTCTCATCTTGAAGATTCTAACAAGCTTGGTAATATTTTTTAAGCATGTTCCAAAAGACAAACCAAACAAAGGGATTACTGCAACACACTCAGAAATAAAAATGCTCACCACTACACAACTGTACATGACAGAAAGTAAAGAAGCATGCAACATCCAATTGAAACTACATTAAAAATTTAGGTGAACAGGATTATCCAGCTTGGAATGCAGCCAGGAGAAGGATAAAGAATTTAGAATTATCATAGAGGTATAATGTGGAAATGCTAACTGCTAAACCAAAACATCAACTGCTGTTATTAAAATAACTTTTGGCAATGAGGATAAATGTTTTATACATTTTTAATCTAGTATATATGTATGTTAAAATTATTTCAACACTGTGGATATTATGAAGCATTTACTTTTTATTGCATTTCAATCACAATTAATAAATATTACATATGAAAAGATACTACCTGAAGTGTTATTTAACCTGAATTGTATTCTTTCTTCTAATGAAACTAACTTCATTTTTTAGTAAGTTATTAGTTTAAAATTGGATGACAAACCTTTATTGTAAAAATTAACAAAAAAGACATGTGGTAACTTTAAAATCAAACATATATAATCTTAATGCCCTAACAAATTATTTCCACTACACATTTTCCTATCTGTATTTGTATAAGCATTTTATACAATTTCACATATATTAGTGAAATATAATTTTGAATCTGAATATATTTCTAGTGAAATATTTTACATGAAATATAAATTTATTTGATCTTCAATAAAGACTCTGGGCTCCTACATAGCTGATGTTAAATATCTAATCCATTCAAGTTTTGAGAGCTTTTTGTTACTAATTTTCATACTGAATAACAAAGGAATCCATGATCTCTAATTAGGAAGATCTATAATGTTTATTTATCCAAATTTGAAATTTTAGCTGATAAATCAAGGTCTAGTCTGACATAAATTGTTCAAGATGGAAAACTGGGTCTCAGAGGAATTAGATGATAAACTTAAAATTAGCTAGTGGTAAAATCAGGAGTTGGACTCTAACATTTGCAAGAGTTCTGTTACAACACACTTTCTAAAAGAAAATAAATCTAGTTAAATAACTTTGTTATCCATTAAAAAACCACTCTAGAATAAAATTCTATGGAAGAGAAAGGTTTTGAACAAATGTTTTATACCAGTCATTTCATGGCAAAGACCACATCAACTGGTTGCTAAATTCACTAGAATACTGATGTTTTCTGTGGAAAATACCATCCATGTTACTTTTCTTTCTTCAGTTAAGCTTGCCAATAAAGATAATATTTCTAGATTTATAAATGCCATCCTCAAAGATCAAATACCATGAATATTAAAGAAATGCCAAAACTAATTCCTTGAGTAAATTATAAATTAGTGATAGAAGGGAAGAGGGAGATAGGCATTTTATGAAACAGCTAAACAGCATTACAATTCAATGTGATTACTTAATACAATATTTTTTTTTAAAGATTTTATTTATTTATTTCACAGAGGGAGAGAGATCACAAGGAGGCAGAGAGGCAGGCAGAGAGAGGGGGGGAAGCAGGCTCCCTGCTGAGCAGAGAGCCCGATGCGGGCCTCGATCCCAGGACCCTGAGATCATGACCTGAGCCGAAAGCAGAGGCTTTAACCCACTGAGCCACCCAGGCGCCCTACTTAATACAATATTTACATAGCATTTTGCAGTGAAAAGTTTTGCTTATATTATCTCAAACTTTGGTTCTTAAAGGAAAGAAGTCAGAAGAATCACAGAGGCAAGACAGCCCATTTTCATAGTTCATAAAATTCAGCCTCCCGAGGCTGAAAGTTTCAGGGAGCAGGTGGGGTATGAATTTAGGATAGATTATTGTCCAAAATATTTAACTGATAAATTCCAACAGTGATAATTTCTTGCAGTAATTATAATCCATCTGTGAGATGTCATTAGGCTACCTACTTTACTAGAAAGAACCATTATATCATGTGAACTCCTGTGTGTTTTCTATCAATGCATTATAATTCAAAAAGACATCTATGGTCAAATAAATTGCACAAATGTTGTTGTAAAACAGTCAACATAGTGAATAGATTTAGAAGAGAATGATATATACCTTTTCAACTCAGAAACAATCTAATTCTTTATTCATAAAGCTCTTCTGTTAGTGTGCTGTATGTTTTGGATCTTACTTGTTCTTGTTAACTTTTTAAATTTTTAAGATTTTTATTTATATATTTGAAAAATACAGAATGAGTGGGGGGAGAGGCAGAGGGAGAGGGAGAATCTCAAGCACATTCTGAGCTGAACACAGAGCCCCACATGGGGCTCAATCTCATGACCCCGAGATTATGACCTGAGCTAAAACCAAGAGTCAGACACTTAACCAACTGAGCCACCCAGGCACCCCCTCTTGCTCACTTTTTGAAAAGATAATGTTTGTGAGAGGTCTATACCATCCGTACACATATATACCATGATAAATCCAGGATGAGAAACAACAGTCCTCTTTTGGCCTCCATATTGTAAAGAGGTTTAGAGATTATAAAACAAACAAATAAATAAACAAACAAAACCCTTATTTTATGGGCTATTCAAAGTGTTTTTTTCTTTAGTGTTGATTTTAGGATGTTATTACAAACACTAAAACATTCTTCTGTAGTTAGAGTCAACATGATTTTGCTGACATAATGAGAAAGCTTGTTTTTACTGGCTGTGTATTCCAAACCTATGTACTATATTGCTCAGCTGGGAAAAAAAAATGGTCCTTCTTATACCTGATTTTACAACATTGTATGGCAGTGAAAATGGTGATTCCAAAAAAATTGTATGATTATTAAAAAGAATTAGATTACCAAAAATAGAATCATTAAGGACATAGTACTTTTTAAGAATACACTATTCATCCAAGCAATGATATAGCTTACTTTTTCTCAATTTGTAAAAGCTAGACAGTTTATGACATGATTTCTGCTCTGTAACAGACAAGAATTCTGTATTATTCAAGTAGCTTGCCATGGAACAGATGGTGAGAAAGGGGATATTAGAATCCATATTTTTAAATAAAGTATTTTTATTAGGGGAAAAATCTTCTATCTGGTAGTTTGTTACTTGTGAAAAAATACAAAACTATTTAGCTACTTTTTGGTTCTTTCTTATTTCTTCATGTAACTGTACCACCTGGGAAAAAATTTACTCTTAATTTCCACTATTACATAATAGTATTTAACTTTTTACCATTAAATTATCAGTTCTTCTGTATGTATCTCATTCTTGCTCAGGTGGATCGTTTACTAGCACACTTGCTGAACATGCTTGGAAACTGAATTGAAATACCTTTATATAGCTTCGTTTTCCTCAGTGAACGTTCTAGAAAATATATACCTTCAAAATTGAACCTCAGAGATGATTAACAGGGTGATTTGATACCCATTGCTCTTGATGTCTACTTCACAATGATCATTCATAACATTAAGTTGTTCTTAGTTTCTGTGTCACTCCACTTAGGCAAAGTATTTCTTTCGATATCCAATGCTAATAAAGTAACTTTCTAAAACCTACAGAAAAAAAAATGTCAAACACAATGTTGGAGCCACAAATCTGGAATGATATCTATAGTTTAACATGTTGGGAAAGTAAGAGCTAATGTCTGCCATATGGCAAGTAAAGCTAGCTATTCCTTGTAGGATTAGTATGAAGTTATAGGCCCTTTCATGTCCCCCCAATTCCAGGAGTTGCTCTGTGAAATGCAATACAGATTGGAACTCTGATGTATAGAAGGCTTCTGTGGCATAGTCTCTAGTAATAAGTTTATTATAGTCCTTTGGATGTTCAAAATGTAACATAGGAGTTTATGATCATCTACAACATAACAAAACAAAGCAACAATACATGACATATGATAATAGGTTATACTGACATCAACATCAATTCTTAAACATTCTCTGAGTAAAATGTTTAAGGAATGCTATCATCATTGTTTGTTTGCAAACAGAGAAAGGACTATCCAACTTAGTTTATCTGGATTAGTGCCAGGTGCTGCGAAGGAAGATTGTTTAGCCTTCCACTTTTAAAAATTTTTTAATTTTAATTTATTTTATTTTATTTTTTAAAAGATTTTATTTATTTATTTGATAGAGAGAGATCACAAGTAGGCAGAGAGACAGGCAGAGAGAGAGGAGGAAGCAGGCTTTCTGCTCAGCAGAGAGCCTGATGCAGGTCTCAATCCCAGGACCCTGGGATCATGACCTGAGCCAAAGGCAGAGGCTTAACCCACTGAGCCATCTAGGCGCCCCCAATTTTTTTATTTTTAATAGCTTTCTACATTTACACTATTCTAGTGTTTCATAACTACTATATCTAACTTCATCTTCCAATCTCAGTTCTCTAAATTGAATAAAAGAAGAAAATGGATGATCCTGGATCCAGGATGATCCTGGAGATAGAAGAGGGATATAAGTCAGGCAGTGACCTAAAGAAGTGGTCATTAAAATGTATAAACTTAACGATTTATTCATCTTTTATGGATCTATTTATCCACGCCTACATTTTTTTCTATTTGTCTTTAAATTTTCTTTAAAATTATTTGACTTCAGAGAATGTTTATGCTAACAATGGAAAATTATTAGGTTATTGATTTAGAGTTATTAAGCTATCTTAATATTAAGAGATTTCACTCAACAAATAATTTAGGAAGAAAAATAAATCTAAAAACTATATGCAATCGTTCATTTATTTCTTTTCATTTTATGCCTATAAATATGAAGAAAAAATAATGTTTTGGAAACTTATTGTGAAATACTTGCTTTTATTTCCTATATAAGTTCTAGAACTTTAAAATATTGATGTTAGTAGTATTAAAATATTTGTATATTTGATTATTCTATTTCAATGTCTCTTCCAAATAGCCCATGTTCTGTAACTTATAGTCACTCTTCCCTCCTCTTAAAAAATAGAGGAAAATGTGCATTTCTGCTGGTTGATTGTAAAAGGAAGAAATTTCAGTTGATGTCAGTTTTAAAATATTCTTTTATGTTGTTATTTATTTCCTAGATAATATTAAATAAAAAATATTAGAATCTAGCACAGTTGACTAGATATTCAGATTTCCTTATATTTATTTAAAAATATTTGAGAATTTAAAAGTAATCAAGATGCTCATTTACTTTAAGTGCTTTAAAGTAACATAAGAATATTTTGGATCCCTGTCATTTCCAGTGGAAATGAATACTTGAGGATTTTTACATATCATTATAATGAATTAGCAGAAAAATGGTTGGCTATAATATGTGAAAAGTTAGAAAGCTAGTAACTGATTTGTTTTGTATTTTCTTTTTATTTGTTTTGCTGATTTTCTTCTTGCCCCAATGAATTTTTGAGTTTCATTAAAGTAGGGCTGAGCTAAACACAATGGAATACTTAAATTGAATAAAATTGAATTATTGACTTGATACCACCAAAATTACAAATCCATGGAATTTTTTCTTTGAAAAATATTGGCACAACTGAAAATAAACATTAGCTGTGAGAAGAAATGTTTTTGTAAATAATTCTACAGGTGGTCACTGTATAATTATCTGTAAGGTAATCCTGAAACTAAGGATTTTATGAGACTATCTCTACCTCAAAGATCCATAATCCCATGTTTAACTTACCCTCTCTGTTTTCATTAGCTAACTTGAGAGTCTCCCATTCTCTCTGTAAATTAAGAAGATCTGTGTTAAACCCAGTAAAGCAGTAATTGTTATTTGATGAGGAAACAATAATCATACCAAGCTTATAATTATCAGTTTAATATTCTTTCCCTACCTAAAACTTCAATATATTAGAATCAAAGTATTATATTTTAAATATAGTAAACAATTTCTCTTCTTTGTAAATAGACGAAATAAGTTTATGTGGGCAATTTTCCAACATGTGCAAAATCTTTTTTTTTTTTTGTCTTTTTTGTTTGTTTGTTTTAAAGATTTTATTTATTTAGTTGACAGAGAGAGACACAGCGAGAGAAGGAACACAAGCAGGGAGACTGGGAGATGGAGAAGCAGGCTTCCTGCCAGGCAGGGAGCCCAATGCGGGGCTCCATCCCAGGTCCCTGGGATCATGACCTGAGCCGAAGGCAGACACTTCACTACTGAGTCACTCAGGTACCCCAGCAACATGTGCAAAATCTTAAGACATCATGTCATTAATGGCATTTTTAAATTTACTTAGTTTGTTGAGATCAAAGTTTAAGTAGTTTGCAAAACACTGTGCAGAATTGTTTCAACTTATTATAAAGAAAAACCCTACATAATACATTTGTAGGTAGGTCCTTCTAAAGGTCTGAGTGGAATTATTATGCTCTCCATACAAATTTGCTTTGAAATAGATATAAGTATTTGATTCAGTGTTATTTGTTTTCCTAGTATGAATGATCAGTTTTCAAATATAAATATTAAGTGAGTATTGTGACCAGGCATTTACTTACTTCACAAAGCTTTACAATAAACTGAGAAAGTACTTTTAGAAACTTGAAAATATAAAATATAAATTCTTCTTATTTTTAAAAGTTATATCTGTCTGAAATTTGCACATTTCTCTTTTGCCATTTCCTCCTTTTCCTTAGACTTCCTGCAGTGTTTCAGAATGGTTGAACTTGAAATTCTGCACTCCAAGAGATCTTTAAATTGTCTTCTGTTGCACAAGTACTAATGCATAATGCAGAAGACTTATAGAACCTCTAAGAATTTCAAAACCACTGCACCGACAGCTGAGTGGGTTGTAAAGTATAACAGTTGCCTTTAGCCACTAATAAGAAAATCACTTTTACTTGGTTTAAATAGGTGTTCTCATTTGAAGGCAGCTTACCAGGCTTAAAAATGAGAACAGCCAAATGTGCAGTAGCATCCTGATGATCTAGAGGAGTGTTTGCAGGAGTGTAAGGAACACCCTTTCTTCAGTTTCCAGTTCAGTTTCTCCATTCTTTTCCTTCAGAGCTTCTTGTGCATGTTAAGTTTTAGTTCATCACCTACCCATTGCTGGAAAAGAAAAGTAAAACAATAAAGATGGGAAAGTATGTGAAAGATCAACTGGCAAGTTCTTTTTTTTATTTGACCTCATATTCTAATCTATAAACAGATTTATGATAATTACTGAAGAAAACAAGTAGGGCAAAGATTTGAAGGAATGTATTTTTGTATGAATTGTTTGAGTAATAACCAAATTGATCAAATTAAGTCCACCATAGGAAGAGTGTATGTATTAGCACAATTTTTGACAGCTGAAAACAGAAAAGAAAATTTTAATACAAAATAATATTTGTTGCAACAATAGTTTAAATTTCTCTTCCTGCACCACTCGCATATTTGAATATGTGAAATGTTTTATCACAAAGATCTCCTTTAAAGGAGACAGATTTAAATGACTATAGCTTTAGGATAAAAGACCTAAAATTAAAAGCAATTTTTATTACATTAAAGGAAGATGGCTAGAGGATAATATCCCTTGGCAGTAGTGAGAAAAAGATAAATACTAAGACAGATTTAGAATTCAGGTATAAAACATAAAATTTATAATACAGTTTAATTTGTATAATCTTTTTCCCATGGATCATTTTTTTATAGAATAACAAAACTTACCTTATTCTATATAAGATTAAGCCCCATGTTCTAATAATTTTCTATACATATTTTGACTTTAGTTTTGTGTTGAATAAATACTTTTAGTATTGTAACATTACTCATCTTTCAATGACTCATAAAAATAATAAATAGTGGGGGGGTAGTTAAGATGGCAGAGTGGTAGGAGGACACTAAGCTTGCCTCATCCTTCAAACACACCTGGATAAATATCAAATCATTCTGAATACCCAAGAATTTGATCCAAGGACTGACAGAACAAACTGCACAACTAGAGGGAGAGAAGAGGCCACCGATGGAAGATAGGAGTTTCAGAGATGTGGTTTGGAAGAGAAAAAGATTGTGCTGCAGAAGGGAAGGAGGCCAGATCATGGAGACAGGGAGAGAGAGGGGGAGAGAGTAGTCCATAGAGACTCACACAAGGAAAACGCTTCACCAAAGACATTGACTAAGAAAACGAGATGGGCTGATTTGTGAGACTTTTTCCAACCAGAAGGAATCAAAGACTGGAGTTATAAGAAGTCCCAGGTGATATAGTTTTGGAATATAGGTGAGGTGAGTTCCAGAACCAGATCAAGAAAGAATTCTTGAGACATTTTTGGTACAGAAAGGTGGTTTTATTAAAGCGTGGAGACAGGACATCTGGGCAGAGAGGGCTGCTGGAGAGCTTCCTGGAGGAACATTATGCTTTGCCTGCTTCAAGTATTTGTCAATGGTCTGCAGGTTATAAGGACATTTAAATTTTATCTACATTTCCTTCTGGAAGTTAGGTTATTGATAAAAATGCTTTTTCTTATAAATCACTAGGACATTTGAAAACTTGAGGGAGACTTATGTCTTGCATGACTGTAATCTCTATGAATTAACCATTTGTATTTCTTTCCCTCAGCTTTAGGGCAACCAGGGGTGCCTGAGGAATGTCAACACACATCCCACCTGGGAGTAGGGGGTGAGAGGATTGCAGGGTGTCGGCTTGTACTTTGTTCTCAGCTTGCCTTCTGATCCCAGGCATGGCTAGTATAGAGCCTTGAGGGCACTACAGTGCTCCTCTAGAGAAGGAAGGCAGAAAGTCCAGGGGCAGAAGGCACATTAGAAGATGCTCTGGGTGGTAATGAGAGAAACGGTTCCCCTCTCTTAGAGTGCATCTGAGAGAGCTAGCATTGCCTCTCTGGGGACAAAGGAGCTGGCAGCACCATTTCCCTTTCCCCCACACTCAGCATAGTCACAGAGACACATGCTGAGGGTGGATAACCTGGACAATGGCTCCTTTTGTGCTTTACTCCAAATCCCACACTCTTGCAGTTTGATGCACCTGCCTTCAGAGTCAAACCTGCCTTAGTCCTAGCACTGTGAGACTCTTCCTCAGAAGACCGGAGCTAGTCCTTACCACACCAGGTACCTAAAGTTTGGAGTTTTAAAACTCAGTCAGCCTGGCTGGGATAGAGCCTAAAGTGCACTGTGCACTGCTCCAGATGGGCAAGCAACCCAACACAGACAGTGTGAAGCCAGCAATCTGAAGGATGCCTGGGATACATGAGGGGAAATTTGCTCTTTGGGGAGTGTGAACCCTCCTCTTGGGGGAATGAAGGAGCTGGCTACTGCCTTTCCCTTCCCCTTCCTTCAACATAAACATCAGTAAACAGCACTGTGCCAATACTGGGACCTAACCTGCTTACACCAGCCACCACGCCTTACCTGTACTCTTCTGGTGTTGCTTTTCTTGGGCAAGTGTGCCTAAGAACCAGTACAGGAAGCCCCTCTGCTGGAAAACCAACACAAACCACCCTGCAGACACCATGTCTATTGACAGTAGAGTTCTGAAAAGCTTCAGCTCTAGTGGAAATAGCATCAGGTCTCTTTTTAACAAGCAAATCAGAGCACACCTAGTTAAAACTTGCCACACTCTAGACAAAGTCCAAAACTCCCCACTGCAGGCAAGAAGTAACTGCAGAAGACTAAGGAATAGAGCAGCTACAACAAAGCAGCAAAGTGTATACTGTATACACCAGAGACTCTTTGTGAAGCACCAGGCTCTGGACAGTGTATATCTCCTTCTTCATAAAGCTATTATTCTCAGGATCAAGAAACATAACAGCCTTTCCTAACACAGAGAAAACAGAAACCTAGACAAAATGCCAAGACAGAGGAATTCATCCCAAAAGAAAGAACAAGAAATGTCATGGTCAGAGATCTAATCAAAACAGGCAAAAGTAATATGCCTGACCAAGAATTTAAAGCAACCATCATAAGGATGCCACCTGAGCTTGAGAAAACCATAAAAGACACCAGGCAGTCCCTTTCTACAGAGATAAAAGATTAAAAATTAATCATGCTGAAATGAAAAATGCAATAACTGAGTTTTGAAACTGGCTGGATGAAATGACTACAAGGATGGAGGAAGCAGGGGAAGAATAAGTGATATAGAAGATAAACTTATGGATGATATTGACGCTGCAAAAAAGAGGGGAAAGAAAAATCTTGGATCACAAGCGTAGACTTAGGTAACTCAGTAACTTTTTAAACTATAATAACATTCATATCATAGAAGTCCCAAAAGAGGAAGAGAGGAAAAAGGGAGGAGAAGGTTTACTTGAAGAAATTATAGCTAAAAACTTCCCTAATCTGTGGAAGGAAATGGATGTCCATATCGAAGAGTCAGAGAATTCCCATCAAAATCAACAAAAGCCAGCCAACAATAAGACATATTGTAGTTAAATTTGCAGAATATAGAGATAAAAAAAAAATCTTGAAAGCAGCAAGGGGGAAAAAAAAAGCCCCTAACTTACAAGGGAAGATGAATAAGATAGCAACAGATCTCTCCACTAAGACATGGCAAGCAAGAAACAACTGACATGATATATTCAGGTGCTGAATGGGGAAAATCTTTAGCCAAGTATGTTCTGTCTAGCAAGACTATCATTCAGAATAAAAGCAGAGATAGAGTTTCCTAGACAAACAAAAACTAAAGGAGTTCATGACCACTAAACCAACCCTGCAAGAAATATTAAAGGGGACTCCGAGTGGGAAAGAAAGAAAAAAATGACTAAAGACTGGAAAGGAACAGGGAAATTCTCCAGAAACAATGACAAAACAAGAAAAAGACACTATATTCATATTTCTCAATAATTACTCTGAATGTAAGTGGACTAGGTGCTCTGATCAAAAGACATGGGGTGTCAGAATAGATTTAAAAAAAAGACACGTCTATATGCTGCCCATGAGAAACTCACCGCGAACTTAAAGACATCTGCAGATTGAAAGTGAAGGGATAGAGAAATATTTACTATGCAGATGGGTGTCAAAAGAAAGACTGAGTAAAAATACTTGTATCAGACGAACTAGATTTTAAATCAAAGAGGATAATAAGAGACAAAGAAGGTCACTAGAGCTGCCCTGGCCTCAGCAGGACTGGCCCCACCTCTGGTCACTGCCTTACAGGCCTGGGGGACATTCCTCTCCCTGGTAGGAGCCAAGACCCCATAATGCTCAACTGCAGCCTGGGCCCCACCACACATGACTATAGCACCCACATAGCCAGTGCCCTACTTGGCAGTCAGGAACCAATAAACTCTGGCTGGGTGAAAAAAAAAAAAAAAAGAAGAATACTAGATCATAATATAGGGATCTATCCAGCAGGGAGATCTAACAATTTTAAATATTTATGCCCCAAACTTGGGAGCATCTAGACATATAAAACAATAAATATGAAGGAACTCAGGGTTAATAATACAATAAGAAGAGGGGACTTTAAAACACCACTTGCAGAATGGACAGATCATCTAAGCCAAAAGTCAACAAGGAAACAATGGCTTTGATGACAAATTGGACCAGATGGACTGAACAGTTATAGTCAGAATATTTCATCCTAAGGCAGCAAAATACGCATTCTTTTTGAAGGCATGTGGGACATTCTGCAGAAGAAATCACATGCTAGGTCACAAATAGGCCCCCAAAGAGTATAAAAAAGTTGAGATCAGACCATGCATATTTTCTGACCACAACACTATGAGACTTAAAGTCAACCGCAAGAAAAACATTTGGAAAGAACACAAATACCTGGAAGCTGAAGAATATCCTAGTAAAGAATGAATGGGTCAATTGGGAAATTAAAGAAGAAATTAAAAATGCATGGAAACAAATGCAAAGGAAAACTCAAGTCTAAAAACTTTGGGATGCAGTAAAAGCAATCATAGAGAAAAGTATATAGCAATACAGGCCTAAAAAAAATCTCAATTACACAACCTAACCTTACACTGAAAGGAGCTAGACAAAGAACAACAAATGAAGCCTAAAACCAGCAGAAGAGAAATAAGATTAGAGCAGAAATAAGTGATACAGAAACAACAACAAAAGCAAACAAACAAACAAGCAAATAAACAAACCAGTAAAACAGCTCAATGAAATAAGGAGCTGGTTCTTAGAAAAAATTAATAAACTTGTTAAACCCCTAACCGAACTTATTGAAAAGAAAATAGAAAGGACCCAAGTAAATAAAATCATGAATGAGAGAGGAGAGATTACAACCAACACCACAGAAATTTTTTCATCCGTGTTCATCAAAGATACTGGTCTTTAATTCTCCTTTACAGTGGGATCTTTTTCTGGCTTGGGAATCAAGGTAATCCTGGCCTTATGGAATGGGTTTGGAAGTTTTCCTTCCATTTCTATTTTTTGGAACAGCATTGTTGATTCTGAATAGATTTCTCAGTGCCTCTTGGAAGAAGGAAGAGGAGGAGGAGGAGGAAGGGGAGGGGGAGGAGGAAAAGGAAAAAAAAAAGTCTTATCCAAAAAATGACACATGGAAACAAAACAACAAACAAAAACTAAAAGCTTTATATCAAAGAAAAAGACAAAAATAAAAGCAAATAATAAAATCAAATTAATATAAAAAATAAAATATAAAAAAAGAAAAACAAAAAACCAAAAAGATCCGATTTCCACCAGAACTAAAATTGACGTTTTGGAGCACTCTATAATCCCTACTTGGTATGTGCAGGTAGGGCTTGTGTTGGTCTCCTGAATGAGAGGTCTGCCGTGCTGGCTCATAGTCAGACCTATCCTTATAAATATGGCTCTGCTGGGTACCAGGGGGACAGGGTTTGGTGTAAGCAAGTCCAGCCTCCACTGGAGATGCTATGTTTCTCTCCAAAATATGACTGTGCTGGTGTTGGGAGGATGGAGTGGAAAATGGCATTACCCTACTCTCTTGTCCTGCTGTTCAAGAGTCCCTCACAGAAAAATGAACAGTCTCTTCTCCCGTGTCCAAAGCTTTTGTCAGATCCCTCCCCTTAACCTGTCTGCGCCTGGCTGAGGGCACACCTGGCACCACACTTCTCCTGTGTTTTATTGGTCTGGTGGTTGCTGTTCAAAACTCTAAATCTTAAAGGGCCCAGCAAGATGCAGACCTGCTCTCCTCCCCTAGAGGAGAGTCTTGGCACACCCAGCACCCTTCTGTACCAGAAAAGCAGTCTCATGGTGCACACATGATGGCTGGAATCTACTGTGATGCACAATGAAAAGTTGTGACCAGGTTATCTGCCCTACGCAAGCCTCTGCCCCCCTCTGTTCTGTCCCAGAAAAATCTAGCCAAAGCAATCTTGAAAAAGAAAAACAAAGCTGGAGTCACCATAATTCTAGACTTCAAATGATATTACAAAGCTGTAGTGATCAAGACAATATGATACTGGCACAAAAACAGACTCCTAGATCAATGGAAGGGAATATAACACCCAGAAATGGACCCACAACTCTATGGTCAACTAGTCTTCAACTGGGGAAAGAATATTTAGTGGGAAAAAGACAGTCTGTTCAACAAATGGTGTTGGGAAAACTGGACAGCAACACGCAAAAGAATGAAACTGCACCACTTTCTTATACCACACACAAAATTAAATTCAAAATAGATGAAAGACCTAAATGTGAGACAGAAAACTATCAAAATAATAGAGAAGGACACAAGCAGCAACCTCTCAACATGAGCCATAGTAATTTCTTACTAGATACGTCTCCTAAGGGAAAGAAAAGCAAAAATGAATTCTTGGGAATTAATCAATATAAAAAGCTACTGCACAGTGAAGGAAACAATCAACAAAATAACAGGAATGGCAACCTAAGGAATGGGAGAAGATATTTGCAAATGACATATCTGATAAAGGGTTAGCATCCAAAATATATAAAGAATTTATAAAACTCAACCTCCCCCCAATAATCCAGTTTAAAAGTGGGCAGAAGACAGCAGAAGACATTTTTCCAAAGACATAGAGATGACTAGCAGACACATGAGAAGATGTTCAGCATCACTCATCATCAGGGAAATGCAAATCAAAACTACAATGAGATTTCACATCACACACATCAGAATGGCTTAAATTAACAACACAGGAAACAGATATTGGTGAGGCTTAAGAAAAAGGGGACACTTCTCAAACTGGTGTAATCACTCTGGAGAATAGTGTGGAGAATCTTCAAAAGTTAAAAAACAAAACAAAACTATCCTAGATCCAAAATATGCACTACCAGATGTTTACCCAAAGAATATAAAAACACTGATTCAAAGGGGCACATGCACTGTAATGTTAAGAGCAGCATTATCAACAGCAGTAATATTATCAAAAGAGCCCGAATGATGAATGGATAAAGAAGAGGTTGTGTGTGTGTGTATACATATATGTATATATGTATGTATATATATATATATATATATATAAAATATAGATGTTGTATAGATATATCATATATATATATGTATATATTGATATATGCCATCTATCTCATATAGATATTGTATAGACATACTGTATATATCATATATATCATGTATATATATATATACACACACACACACCACATACAATGGAATATTATTCCAGTATCAAAAAGNGATATTGTATAGACATACTGTATATATCATATATATCATGTATATATATATATACACACACACACACCACATACAATGGAATATTATTCCAGTATCAAAAAGAATGAAATCTTGCCATTTGCAATAATGTGGATGGAGCTAGAGAGTATTATACTAAGCAAAGTCAGTCAGTCAGAGAAAAACAAATGCCATATGATTTCACTCATGTAGAATTAAAGAAATAAAACAGGGCGCCTGGGTGGCTCAGTGGGTTAAAGCCGCTGCCTTCGGCTCAGGTCATGATCCCANGGGTCCTGGGATCGAGGCCCACATCGGGCTCTCTGCTCAGCAGGGAGCCTGTTTCCTCCTCTCTCCTCTCTCTCTGCCTGCCTCTTTGCCTACTTGTAATCTCTCTCTCTGTGTCAAATGAATAAATAAAATCTTTAAAAAAAAAATAAAAAAAAATAAAGAAATAAAACAAATGAACATGGGGGGGGAAAAAGAGAGAGGCAAACCATAAAACAGACTTAACTATAGAGAACAAATGGATAGTTCCTAGAGANAAATAAAACAAATGAACATGGGGGGGGGGGAAGAGAGAGGCAAACCATAAAACAGACTTAACTATAGAGAACAAATGGATAGTTCCTAGAGAGGAGGTGGGTAGGATGGGTTAAATGAGTGGTTGGTATTAAGGAAGGCACTTGTTATGAGTACTGAGTGTTGTATGTAAGTGATGAATCATTGAATTCTGCACCTGAAACTAATATTACTCTATATGTTAACTGGACCTTAAATGAAAACTTGAAACTAAAAAAAAAAAAGATTAAAAAAATTAAAAAATTAAAAATACTATAAAATTATTATAAAATAATCAAGTATTTCTTTGTATTTTGAACAAATGGCACATAATGTATATAAGTGCATTTACTTGTAATTAGTTATCAAGATATTAATTATACTTATTGTATATTAATTATTGATTTAATTATTGATTACTTAATAAATACCATGCATGTTTCAGTTACTGGGAATAAAGACAGATGAACTACTTCCTTTTTTTGAATCTAACATGCATAGGCTTAAAGTATATCAGTGATCACAAACCAGTTTAGAAGTAGAATTTGCTACTTTCAGTACACAGCAGACCTGGCAAAAGGTACTATTAATTTTACACATAAATGAGAGCACTGGAGCAATAATATTAAGTTTTCAAGATTATTTATGTTGTTATAAAAAAGCAACACTCCAAAATTTAGAACTCTTCATACAGAAATGTATATTTCACACATTTTAAAATATTAGATATATTTGTTAATGAATTCATCCATATTCTTAGAGGTCCATTTTGTTTAACTTTTTTTTCTTTAAGATTTTATTTATTTATTTGACACAGAGAGAGAGTATCACTAGTAGGCAGAGAGGCAGGCAGAGAGAGAGGAGGAAGCAGGCTCCCAGCTGAGCAGGGAACCCGATGCGGGCCTCGATCCCAGGACCCTGAGATCATGACCTGAGCCGAAGGCAGAGGCTTTAACTCACTGAGCCACTCAGGTGCCCCATTTTGTTTAACTTTTATATTAGTGGAATTCGATCTCACTAAAGTCAAAATATTTGATCTTATAAAAAGTAATTTGTAAAGATTAAATAGAAAGAAGGTGGGAAAGACAATTTTAAACTAGAAAAAGGAAAGGAGATTTTTGTCTAAAATATATTTGAAAGTAATATTAGAAATTGCATTAGTTTTCTGTAGCTGCTACAACAAATTGTCATAATTTAAGTGGCTTAAAGCAACACAAATTTACTGTTTTAGAGTTTTATATGTGTCAGAAGTCTGGCACAGGACTCTTTTGGCTAAAATCACGATTTTGGTGGGCTAGTGTCATTTCTGGAGGCACTAGGAGAGAATTCGTTTCCTTCCTTGCCTTTTCTGTCTATGGGCTTTCTGCATTCCTCGGATCTGAGCCCCCTCCTCCACCTTCAAAACCAGTAACGTCAAATCGGTCTCTCGTCCTTGAGTAGTCACATCTCTCTCTGATCACAGCAAGGGTAGGTTTTCCAATTTCAACAACTCACTTGATTTATTTGACCCATTTTGATAATCTAGAGTAATCTCTCATCTTCAGATCCTTAGCTGATAATGACATTTTGAAGTCCCTTTTGTCATATAAGGGCAAACATACTCAGTTTTTGGTGCTTAGGCCCAGATATTTTTGGAAGGCTATTATTCTGCCTACCATAGGATGATGTCCCCTTCTCTCTTTGTTGACAGACATATAAGAAAATTGAATTACCAATCCAGAAAGTCATTTCCTCCAGTTAATATAATAAATGAGTGACAAAGACAAAATCAGGAATCAAGTTACTAATTGGATACAAATCCTTTTTAGTATTCTTCTCACTAAATTTCTGATGCAAATCTGGAAGGCATTCACATGGAACCAATCTACTTCAAATATATACCTTTTTAAGATCTTTTATAATGACCTTTATGATTTAATTAAAATGTATTTTTATCGTAACTAATTAAAAATGTACACTTACATATGGTTAATGGTTTTTAATTCATACTTCCAAATCTACATGCTGTCATTTCACTTCAAAGCCAAACACTATTAACAGCCTGATATGTATCTTTCAACATTCTTTCTCCATGCTTATGCAAAATATAGTGCATAAAATTATGATTATTTCTTTTCATATGTGCTGAACATTACATAGTTTTGTAATATAATTTGTTTAAGTAGTCTGCTATTATTAAACACTCATATCATTTACTGACTGAAGTTATATGTATTTAATTTTAATAAACATTTAAAAAAAACAAAATCAGTATGTTTACCACTCTATTGAACAAACAAACAGAAACCAATAGAGAAAAGTTTGGTGCAAAATATTCTTAGTGATCTGTTAGAGAACTAAGAGCAATCCTTCCTCCCTCCTCTCTCTCTTGCTTTCTGATCACTTAACGTACACATTTTTAGTATAAGCTAATATTCTTTGGATCCAAGAAGCAAAACAAAAGAAAACAAGATTAGAAATTTACAATATAGAAATATCTCTGATAAAATGAAAAGCTGAGCAACTAGGCACAAGGAAGGAATAAAATGAAGTTTTTCTGAGACTTTTGTACAGCACACTATAATACTTCTGTTTGTAGTTAGCACATACTCAATTGATAAGCTATATGGTGACAATGTGGTGCTTAAGTGACATTGGTACATAGGTATTTTTTTCTGTACAAGGAAATAGAAATAGCTAAAAAAAAAATGTTTAACAGGGAGACTTTATTAGCAGCAGGCATACTTTTGACTATATTAAGAAATGATCACCACACTCTGGGTGCACCACTTTAAGATCTTGGTTAATTTCATCGCCTCCCACGCATACCTTAAGAATAAAACCACTGGTTCATAATTCTATTCCCTTCCACATTTCAGTACCCACCAGCCTTGCTCTAGTTAAAAAGTTGTCATTATTTTCACTCCATTTCATTTGTGTATCCAAGATGCTTCCCCACACAGAGTTATCTCACAAGATGTTTAAAATTATTTTTGTCAGTGCTTGGTCTAGAAAGTTGTATAGGCTTTGATTTATCTGCTCCTAATCTATTGTACCACACACTCTTACTTTAAGAACATAGATTTAGTAGGACTTGAATTTTTTTAAGAGCCCTGGAGGGCGCACAGTTCTGTAGACCCCTTGATTTTGGAATGTTGCTCCAGAACTATGAGAGAATAAATTTCTTTTGTTTAAAGCCAACAAGTTTGTGGTAATTTTTTACCATAGCCACAGAAACTAATAAAGTTTTACTTAAAGATCCAATTTACAGGACTGGCTATCTGAATAGCTTATCTAAGTCAAGAGGTGATAGGACAGCCCAACTGAAAGACTTTCCACACACCCTGGAATAGAGAAAAGGCATTTCCCCGAAAGGAATCAGGGAAGTACTAAAAAACAGGTAATGGAAGGATTCTGGGAAGAATGAATAAGCAAATAGAAAAAAGAGTTCTGATGAATTCATTAAGATACAATTTATAAGTTTTAATTATTAACACTTGCAAAATTAATGTGATTTTAGATGTATCCTCCAGAAACATCTTATTCAAAACATATTATTAAAACTGGCTGGCATTATGGCAAAATCTTTAATATCTGATCCATCTATTTTAAAAATAATAGTTTGATATTACTTTAAGAGATACTAAAAATACATTTTATTACTTTTAGTTGCATATTTTAATGATGTCTCTTGTTACCAACTTGCTTACTTTACTGACTTTAAAGATTTGACATCTTGGGAATAGAAGGTTTATCAAAAGCACCATTATGATCTTATGACCACTAGTTGCTGTTCAAAGCAATAATGTTAATATTTAAGGAAGTGTCAAACCATTTTTATGAGTTTTGTTGATTTTGATGTTTTTGTGTTGCTTATAACCACAATTCTCTAGTCAGTTAAAAAAAATGCTAGTGCTTGAACTTAAATATCACCATGATAATATTTCACACCTTTCTTTTTCCAAACTTTTTCTCATAATGCATACCGAAGTTAAGATCGTTTGTATTTCCCAGTTGAAAGAAAATAAATTGGAAAGAACGTTAAGTGCTTCCTACACTTTTTAAATCAATTACCACTTACTTCTCATTTAATAACTGTAGTTGGGGGCACGTAATAATATTCTTTATTGTCATGGGTGGCATGGAAAACTTAGAGTATGTGTGTCTGAAAAACCTCACAAATTTTTCAGAATATTTTGATTTTCTTTTTTATATTAAGCACTTTATTTTCAATATACATTGAAGCTTCCTCTTCTAAGTAGGTATTTTAGCTTTAAAGAACAGACTTTACATTTAAACATACATCAAAATATAAGCAAAAAATAATACAACAGTCAATTTTTCCCCATAACTCATGTTAAAAATATTTAAGGCAATGAAGCATAACCATGTGTATATAAACAAAATAATAAAATAGACATTTTCACAATCAAGAAATATATAAAATACATTCAATAAAGAGATATACTTATTTATCAAAATGCTACCTATACAATTTCAGCCAAACAACCAAGATTCATACATGTAAGTCGAAAGTAATTTTAAGTTCACACAAATTTAAAATTATTCCCGTACCTTTAAAGAAAATTGATGTTTCAAGGGACATATATTCTGTTTGCAGTACCATATACACAAGTAAGTGTTTCTATATTTAAGTTTATCATGAGAATTTTTTGAAAGCATGACCTATTTTTTGCTTTTCTGGTAAAGTCTGGTACATTTGTAATAAATTTTTAAAGGTCAAGTGTAATACCTGGTTAACAATATGGTGTAGATTCGCTGTTTTCCAACAATGGATTTATTGATTTCATTGAGCTGATATTGAGGTTGCTACATGTATTCCAGGGAAAATCCAGTGCATACCACTCCAGACACCCAATCTGCTTCAACCAGTTTTATCTTTGTCTTTTCTTTTTTTCTTAAGATTTTATTTATTTATTTGAGACACAGGGAGAGAGTGAACACAAGCAGGGGAAGTAGGAGAGGGAGGAGCAGGCTTCCTGCTGAGCAGGATCCCAAGACCCTGGGATCATGACCTGAGCCGAAGGCAGATGCTTAAGGAATGAGCCACCCAGGTGCCCCAAGTTTTACCTTTTTCAGATGATATTGATATAGCATTCATACTTTATTGGTAGTTTTCTAAGATTTTTAGGGGCGCCTGGGTCTGATTCATAGCTTCCACTTTGTCTATCAAATTTTCTACATTTTGCAGAAAATAGGACAAGTGGTTCGTGGTTAAATTCATACTCTTGCAATCTTTCATAATCCAAGAGGAATAAGAAGTGTTCCTGTTAGCCATGGTGAATGGGTGAAGGAATCTGGGGGAGTCTGATTGCACTGGCTTGTCCATCATTGTATCACAAAGTTCAAAGACTAGGATACTGTGATTGTTTCAGCTGTGTCATTCACCCATTCTTGTGACTGGAGATGAGAAATGGCCTCTGCTTCCCTAGGAAAGAGAGTAGTGGCAGAGACAAAAACATTTGGCAGTTGTTATATCCTGGAGCACTACCAAGTTTGTTATAATAAGTAAATCAAAACTATCTTTTACTGCATTTTGATGATCAATTGCTTGAGAATTTGACTTAATCAAAGGAGCAGAAAACTCCATCTACTGAATCTGCTCCTTTATTGACAGAATAATTGCAAATGGAGGAATTTTTATGTTTGTTTTTATTTTTGTTTTGATGATTCTGTTGGCAAAAACCTTAAAGATGTTAATTGCCTTTGGCACAACTTTTAGAAATTTATCCTAATGAAATAATATTAGGTAAACAGGCTTACCTGTGGTTTTTTTGCATTTTTTGTTGTTGTTGTTGTTTTGGGTTTTTTTCTTTTTCCTTTTATTTTTTTTTTTGTTTGCATTCTCTTAATACAGGAGCAGGTAATGGTATGTAAAACATTTTCTTCCCTGATTAGGTATTTTCATGTTAGATAACATCTATTTCCCCTAAGGCCCTCATGAGGCAAATTTTATTATGCATATTTTTCTTCATTTCTTTGCCTTCTAAGCCTTTTGTAGAGCATTTATTTAACATTACTTGCTACTTTATTTTCCCCCTAAAAGGTGGGAGAAAACTCCTTTCACAGTAAAAAGGACCAATCTGTTACCTTTTTACAGACTGAGGTCAGTATAAGAATGTTATTCCGAATAGTCTTCTAAAAACATCACTTTAATAATCAGGTTTTTTAAAAAGTTATTTTTCTTTTACAAAGTACAAAGTAGGAATAGTACCTTCTACTGATTGCTAGGTTAACAGTTTTACTCACCTTATCTCCATTATCCTCTTAAGGACTAGATTTTTAAACAACCTTACTAGTATACCTGCTGTGTAAAGCCTTTTTCTTCTTTTGAATTTGATTGTGAAGGCATATCTTGAGTTTCAACACTGAACAATGGATACTTGATGGTGGGAGCAGATAATAGTGTCCCGGAAAGATTTTTTTAAGGATTTGACGATGTCTCTCAGAGTAGCCTTTAACCTAGCACCTGACAAGTAAGATTCAAAGGTTAAAACAGATACAGTAAAGCATGGAAGGTAAGGTGAAATTATGTGTCACAAATGCATGCAGAAAATCAGTAAAATAAATGCAAGTAAGTCTACCTCTTTCATAGTTTTCAAAACTTACAATTTATTAAAACATTATTATTATAAGGATATATTTTATTTTTCTCAGCATATACATATGTCGTTCAGATAAACATAATACTAGAATTATTGTCACTTTATGATCATGATTTAAGAGTCTGTTATCTCAAATTAGGTTGTGTTCACACTTTACAAATTTGGGATATTATACTTTTACTTACATTACAGGTCCAAAATTTAATCGTAAGAGCTTGGATAATAAAGGGGTTTTTAGTGTAAAGGACTTTGATACTTATTTTTCTAAGCCACACAGTATACTGTCACATTTAGTTTCATTGTGAGCTTATTTTTGCTAAGCTAACATGGTTATTGTTTGCTGGCTTATTGTTTTAAGGCGATTGGAAGTGGGCCACTGTCCATTTAAAGGAAGGCGGGGATGGGGAAGGAGAAACACATACATGATAAAAAGCCTTGGGAAAAAAATGAGGGTAATAACTGGTTGGTTAATCCTGCATAATTCTCTTGAGGAAAACTTGTTGCCTTAAAAGCCAAGTTTAGGGCGCCTGGGTGGCTCAGTGGGTTAAAGCCTCTGCCTTCGGCTCAGGTCATGATCTCAGGGTCCTGGGATCGAGGCCCATATCGGGCTCTCTGCTCAGCAGGGAGCCTGCTTCCTCCTCTCCTCTCTCTCTGCCTGCCTCTCTGCCTACTTGTAATCTCTCTCGCTCTGTCAAATAAATAAATAAAATCTTAAAAAAAAAAAAAAGCCAAGTTTACTGTTCTTTGGAATTTTTCATTTCCTTTGCCAAGGCCCAAAATAACTACAGAAAGATTAATGACTGCTCAAAGTCTTATCTTGTTGCGAAGTTCAGAGGCGACCGAGAAACTCTAGGGGCACGCGGACAGCTGGGAGAACACGGCTTTATTAAGGCCGGCGGGCCCAGCGGAATCGTTTCGTGAACGCTGAGCACCCGGTTTCTACTGGGGAGGGCATTTACAGGCCGACGAGGAATTTTTTGCAAGGTCTCAACAGCTGGCTGGCTCGGGCCTCGCAGCAGGTCTCTGTCTATGCGGGAGAGACTTGGTAGAGAAGTGCCAAGTTATCGCTGGGGGCTCCCCATCCAGTGAGGCGGCCTTTTTGACTTCTCCGCCTCAGTCTTTCCAAACTTATTTATGAAAAACTTGGGCAACTATAGCCCCAAAACATTGAATCTGGATAAGAAAATGCCCCCAAAGACTTCTGATCTTCCACAGCTCTTCTTACTTGAAAGTAACAAATCATTTGATAAAAGTTTATACCAATAAAATGGTAAACTGACAGTGATTCAACTACATTTTAAAGACACATTTTCGGGCGCCTGGGTGGCTCAGTGGGTTAAAGCCGCTGCCTTCGGCTCAGATCCTGATCTCAGGGTGCTGGGATCGAGGCCCGCATCGGGCTCTTTGCTCAGCGGGGAGCCTGCTTCCTCCTCTCTCCTCTCTCTCTGCCTGCCTCTCTGCCTACTTGTGATCTCTCTCTCTGTGTCAAATAAATAAATAAAATCTTAAAAAATAAAATAAAATAAAGACCCATTTTCTCTATCTCTCTAACTACATTGTACTCCGTCCCCCACCACTACCCTCTCCATGTTCACAACAGAACTTAGTGAATTTATTTACTCACTATGGTGAGGAAATTCTGAAAATTTCTAAAATTCCTGAATTAATGAAATTGGGGTCTGAGAACTGCGATAATATATGAAGGACAAAACAAAAATCTGGTATATTTTCTGAGCTATTTTAACACAGACTTAAAAGTTTGTGATAACAGAAGTGACTGAAAATTTAGACTATATTATGAAAACTCTTAGTGCCATCAAGTAAAAACAAAATAAGGTAGATTGGTAAAGGGGTGCCTGGGTCTCTCTGTCATTGGGTGTCTGTCTGGCTTCCACTCTGGTCATGATCTCAGAGTTCTGGGATTGAGTCCTGCATGGGCTCCCTGCTCAGTGGGAAGCCTGCTTCTCTCTCTCCCACTCCCCCTGCTTGTGTTCCCTCTCTCACAGTGTCTCTCTCTGTCAAATAAATAAATAAAATCTTTACAAAAAAAAAAAAGGGTAGATTAGTATAGAAAACAAATCCAGGAATCAAGATTTTAAATTTGGTGAGCAAAATTAAGGACCTGAGGAAGGAAAAGAGATTTCGTTCAGCCTAAGAAATTGAACTGCACTGTGGATTTAAAAAGCAACTGTGTTATTTTATATCAAATATACTAGGATAATACAAATTTGGTGTGAGTTTTTATGTGTATGAGAGAAGTGAGAAAACAAGTTTCTTTGATATTTACTATCCACAGATTTGCAGAGATATTGAAAGACCCTTCCCCTAGAAGGTAGATAGGATAACTAACCGCTTTTTTTGCTTTTCTGTAAACCGCTGGCTTTTAGGTATAAATTAGGTTATTAATCGGGTTATTAGTCGCATATTAATTGCTCTTTTGCTTTACTGTCACTGCTTGGCTTATAGAAATAATAGAGACGCCATGATGGCTTTCCTACCTTCCCCCTTCTTGTTCCCCTCTCTTGCGCGAGCGGGCCCTCAGAACCAATCAGCTTGTTCCCCCTTCCCGCCTCTCACTTCGCGCGCGCGGGTACTCAAAACCAATCAGCAAACTCCAAGTATGCCTTTTTCAAAGTTCAAATTGTCAACCAATCAGTTGCGCCCCACCCAAAACTTGTTTGTGCCTTCCTATATAAGACCCTGTTTCTCTCCGGTCGGTGTGCTCGGTTAGCTGGAGCTGCCGACCACCCGCCGGTACCTGCGTGGAAATAAACCTCTTGCTGTTTGCATCCAGTGGCAGTGTTAAATTCTTGGGTAAGGGGATCCGCAGGTCTTTCAATATCTTGCTACCATAATTACTCAACCAGATGTTGAAATTCTTATTCTATAAGTCTGCTTTTTGACTTGAATTTCAGTACTTTGTTAAAAACTTCGTAGGCCATTCTGATAAACAGATAAATTTGAGAACAACATTAATATGCAGAAAGAAAACATGGCTATTATGATACAGCCCTTAATTTGTACCTTCTTTTTTGTTTTTAAAGATTTTATTTATTTATTTGACAGAGAGAGATTACAAGTAGGCAGAGAGAGAGGAGGAAGCAGGCTCCCTGCTGAGCAGAGCCCAATGCGGGCCTGGATCCCAGGACTCTGAGATCATGACCTGAGCNTTTGTTTTTAAAGATTTTATTTATTTATTTGACAGAGAGAGATTACAAGTAGGCAGAGAGAGAGGAGGAAGCAGGCTCCCTGCTGAGCAGAGCCCAATGCGGGCCTGGATCCCAGGACCCTGAGATCATGACCTGAGCCGAAGGCAGCGGCTTTAACCCACTGAGCCACCCAGGCGCCCAATTTGTACCTTCTTATACTAACTACAGAACCCTTTTTTTAAGATACTCATAACATCTCCAAATATATAAGGTTAGTGTAATCTATTATATCAAAATTACCTCATACTATTATCATCATCAAATTATTTGTATAAAACAATATGAAACCACTGTAACCCCTGATAATTTTATTTTATACATCAAACCACATAATTTCATAAATTAAAAAGGTAAGATTAGAGTGTTAGAAGACAGAATTAAAGTGAAGTGTTCTTGAGTTTTGTGAGAAATTTGCTACTACTTGAACACTGCTTGAAGCTTTGATTTAAATATTTTCCAAGAAATGCACACTTCTTCAATTCCCATGAAGTGAGTGTTAACAAGCTGAAATTTTACCCAAATTTTGGAAAAGAGAGAACTCATTGTCCATGCACATTTTTAAAGTATATGATGTAGGTATTTATTGCTATCAGCTTTTCTCTTAGAATTGCTTTGGGGCATCTCAGAAATTTTGAAATGTTGTATTTTTCTTTTTGTTTATCTCAAGGTATTATTTTATTTCTCTGTTCATTTATTCTGTGACCCATTGATTTCTCAGTAACATGTTATTTATTCTCCACATATTTGTAAGTGCTCCAGCTTTCTTTGTGTAATTAATTTCTAGTTTCATACCGTCATGGGAAGAAAAGATGCTTGATATGATTTCAGTCCTCTTAAATTTATTTAGACTTCTTTTGTTGCCTAACCTATGGATCTCTCTTGAAAAAGCATTCATGTGCACTTGACAAGAGAATGTTTATTCTCTTGCTTTTGTTAAGTCCATCTGGTCTAGCATGTATTTTCAAGCCACTTTTCCTCACTAATTTTCTGTCTGGATAAACTCATTGTTGTAAGTGGAGTACTAAAGTCCTCTAGTACTATTTTATTGCATCCAGTTCCTCCTTTAGGTCTTTTATTTTTTTTTTTTTATTTTTTTTTTTTAAAGATTTTTTATTTATTCATTTGACACAGAGAGAGAGATTACAAGTAAGCAGAGAGGCAGGCAGAGAGAGAGGAAAGAGGAGGAAGCAGGCTCCCTGCTGAGCAGAGAGCCCGATGTGGGCCTCGATCCCAGGACCCTGGGATCATGACCTNCTCATTGTTGTAAGTGGAGTACTAAAGTCCTCTAGTACTATTTTATTGCATCCAGTTCCTCCTTTAGGTCTTTTAATTTTTGCTTTATATATTTAGATGCTCCTAGGTTGAGTATATAAATATTTATAAATGGTATACTGTCTTGTTCGATTGACCCCTGATGTAGTTTTGGAANAGGTCTTTTAATGTTTGCTTTATATATTTAGATGCTCCTAGGTTGAGTATATAAATATTTATAAATGGTATACTGTCTTGTTCGATTGACCCCTGATGTAGTTTTGGAATATAGGTGAGGTTTGGTGGGGTGGGGTCCAGAGGTGATGGCCAAGAAAGAATTCTTACGATGTCTTCAGTGCAAAAAGGTGGTTTTATTAAAACATAGGGACAGAACCTGGGCAGAAAGAGCTGTTTCATTGGGATTGTTGTGAGGGGTGGCTGATTATATACTTGGGAGTTGGGGGAGGTAAGGAAAAGGGAAGTTTCATAGGGATTTTCATGTGTTAAAGAAGAGTCACAGATTGTTTTTCCCTCTAGCAAAGCATTAAGACAGTAGGGAGCTTCCTGGATGAATATCATGCATATCCCACCCAGGAGTGGGGGTGGGAGGGTGGTTGCAGGGTGTCAGCTTGTACTTTGTCCTTAGCTAGCCTTCTGCTCCCTCATCAACCCACTTATCATTATGTAACACTCTTCTTTGTCTCTCATTAAGTCTTTATTTTAAAGTCTATTTTTTCTAACATAAGTATAGCTACTCTAGTATCTTTTTCCTCCCTTCACTTTTAGTCTGTGAAACAAAGAAGAAAAGTCTCAAATAATCAGCCTAACCTTATACTTCAAGAACCTAGAAAAAGGAGGACAGTAGAAAACCAAAGTTAATAGAAAGAAGGAAATAACAGATTAGAATGGAAATAAATGAAGTAGAGTCTTAAAAGACAACAGAGAAGATCCATGAAACGAAGACTTGGTTCTTTGAGAACATAAACAAAATTGACGGACATTTAGCTAAACCTAGACTTACCAAGAAAAGAAGAGAGAAGACTCAAATAAATAAAATCAGAAATGAAAGAGATGTTATAACTAACACCACAGAAATGCAAGCGATCATAAGATACTCTTGTGAACAATTATATGCCAACAAATTGGACAGCCTGGAAAAAAATGAATAAATTCCCAGAAACATACAACCTATCAAGACTGAATCATGATGAAACAGAAAATCTAAACATATCAATTACAGGAAGGAGATTAAATCAGTAATCAAAATGTGCCAAGGAACACAATTTCTGGACTATTGTCAGTGGGGAATTCTATCAAACATTCAAGAAGAATTAATACCAACCCTTCCCAAACTCTTCCAGAAAAAGAGGAGGGAACTCTTTCCTACTCATTTTATGAAATTATGAAATTCACAAATTAGTCAATGTGATATACATCACACAAACAAAATAAAACATACAAGAATCATATGATTATTTAAATAGATGTAGAAAAAAACATTTGACAGAATTCAACATCTGCTTTTGATTAAAACCTTCAACAAAGCAGGTATAGAGTGAATGTACCTCAACATAATAAAGGCTATTTATGACAAGCCCACAGCTAACATCATACTTAATGATGAAAGACTAAAGTCTTTACCTTTAAGATCAGGAATAAGAAGACTACCGCATCTCATCACTTTTATTCAAAACATTATTAGAAGCCCTAGACAGTGGTATTAGGGAAGGTAAAGAAATAAATGGCATCCATTTTGGGAAAGAAAAGGTAAAACCATCACTATTTGCAGATGTCATGATATTATATACAGAAAACCCTAAAGATTCTATTAAAAAACTGTTAAAACTAATAAACAAATTTAGTAATGCTGCAGGATATGAAATTAATATGTAAAAAGCTGTTGCATTTTTATACACCAATAGTGAACTATTGGGTGAAATTAAGAAAGAAATATGGTGTTGGGAAAATTGGACAGTCACATGCAAAAGAATGAAATTGGGCCATTATCTTATACCATACACTAAAATTAACTCAAAATGGATTAAAGACTTACATGTAAGTCCTGAAACCATAAAACTCCTAAAAGAAAACATAGACAGTATCCTCCTTGACATCAGTCTTAGTGATTTTTTGTATTTGACTCTAAAAGCAAAGGTAACAAAAGCAAAATAAACAAGTAGGATTACATAAAGGTAGAAAGTTCTGTACAGCAAAATAAATTAGCAACACAATGAAAAGATAAGCTGCCGAATGGGGAAAAATATTTGCAAAACATATATTTGATAAGTAGCTAATATTTAAAATATATAAAAACTCAACTCAATTGCAAAAAAGAACAACAACAACAACAAAACACAATTAAAAAATGGACAGAAGATTTACATAGACACTTTTTCCAAAGAAGGCATACGGTTGGTCAAAAAATACATGAAAACATATTCTACATCATTAATTATCAGGGAAAGCAAATCATAATCACAATGAGATATCATCTCACATCTGTCAGAACAGCTATTACCAAAAAGACTAGATGTAGTAAGTCTTGGAAGGGTTGTGGAATAAAGGGAACCCTCGTGCACTGTTGGTGGGAATGCAAATTGGTCCAGCTGCTATAGAAAACAGCAGAAGGCTTCCATAAAAAATTAAATTTAAACTACAATATAACCCAGCAATTATAATTCTGGGTAGTTATTCGAAGAAAATAAAAACATTGACTGGAAAAGGTATCTGTACCTCCATGCTTGTTGCGGCAGTACTTACAATAGCCAAGTTATAGAAATCATCTAAGTGTCCACTGATGGGTGAATGGATAAAAAAATTGTAATATAGGGGCACCTGGGTGGCTTAATCAGTTAAGCCTCTGCCTTAGGCTCAGCTCACGATCATGAGGCCCTGGGATCAAGACCCATTTTGGGCTCTCTACTCAGTGGGAAGTCTGCTTCTCCCTCTCCCTCTGTCTGCTGCTTGGCTTGCTTGTGCTCTCTCTGTCAAATAAATAAAATCATAAAAAAAATTGTAATTTATATCTATATATAATGGAATAATATTTAGTCATAAAAAATAATGAATTCTTGCCATTTGTAACAACATGGTTGGACCTCAAGGGCATTTTGCCAAGTGAAATAAGTAAGACAGAGACCAGCAAATACTATATGATCTCTCTTATATGTGAAATTAAAAACATACCAACAAACAACAACAACAACAACAATAACAAAATAGGATACAAGATTCAGAGAACAGTTTGTTGGTTGCTAAAGATAGGGCCTGGGGGATGGGAGAAATGGGTGAAGGAGGCAGATAAATAAATAAATAATAAATAAATAAATAAATAAAGATTTGATTTTAGATATAAGATACAAATAAAAACAACAGCAACATACTACTTACCCAATTGAAGATAAAATAAATAGGACCTTGAAATAAAAATTACAAATACATGATTGTTAGAGAATCTGAATCACTCACCATTCCTCCTAAGAATGTTGAATGGTACATCCACTATGGAAAATAATATGGAACTTTCTTACAAAACTAAACATGTTTTCCATCTGACCCAGCACTTGAACTACTGGGGATTTATCCTGGAGAAATAAAAACTATGTTCACACAAAACCTGTAAATGGCTATTAATAGATTTATTTCATAATAGCCAAAACCTACAGAAAAACATTGACCTTCAATAGGTGAATGGTTAAACTACTGTGGTATGTCATACTATGGAATACTCTTCAGCAACAAAAAGAAAAAATATATTGATACATGCAACAGGTCGGATAAATCTCAAAGGAATCATTCTAAATGGAAAAAATCTAGTCTCAAAGTACACATACTATGTGAATCCATTTATATAGTATTCTTAAACACAAAAAAAAATCATACAAATGGAGGACAAATTACTAGTTGCTAGGGGTTAGTGGGGGAGAGGAGAAGTTGGATGAGGCTATAAAATGATAACGAAAGGGATCCCTATAATGGAACTCTTCTGCATTACATTGTGGTGGTGATCATATGAATCTATACATAAAATTGTATAGAATTATATACTCACAAACACACATATCACATGAGTGCATGTAAAATGGTAAAATGTGAATACTTTTGGTGGATAGTATCGTCATTTGTCTGTGATATTATATTGTAGTTTTACAAGATGTTACCACTGGGGAAAAAATGGGTGAAGGTGTGTGAAATCTCTCTATTATTTCTTATAACTGCATGTTTATCTGAACATCTCAAAATAAAATTAAGTAATATGACTTTTAGAAAGTTAAAATTAGTTCTTTGAAGGCTTGTTTATGCCTCATGAAAAATGTTATACAGTTTAAACTGTCCGAATACTCACAAACTTTTTTGCTCATTGCAGCAACAGCAAGTGTAAGAACGGTACAATATATGTTGTAAAATATATGAAATATTTTGAACAGTCCATTAGCCAAGCTATTAGATTCTGTGGTAGATTAGGTCATTCTTCCACAAATATTCTTCCTTTCCTCTTTCCTCGATGGACTTTGGCCATGGGATTTACTTTGACAAATAGATTGATAGAAGAAATGTGAGGAAAGGCTTGAAATGTACTTGTGTGGTTGGGTTTGCCCTGTTCTACGTCTGTCTTTACCATGAGAAGAGCATGAAGAGCATGCCCCAGGAAACCCACTGGTCTCAGAAGAATGAGAAATAACAAGGAACAGACCTGAACCCAATGTATGCTTAAGAATTGATCACAGCCTTAGATCATCTCCAGCCAAACCACAGGCGTGAGAGTAAGAAATCAGATCTTGATTTGCATGCCACTTCTTTTAGAGTGGTTTGTGATACAGCCTTATTGTGGCTATAGTTGACTAAAACAGAATAATTAATGAAAATAGATTTCCAGACTCTGAGATTATGGCTTAACTAAAACAGAATATGGTATAGAAGCGTATAACATAACTGACAATTATCAAGTATCTGCCTTCTCACAGTTGAACATGACTGTTTTCTAAATATAGATCTTGATTTGATATTCTTTATTTTCCTCTCTTAATGCTTTATTTTTTCCCTTGCCCCTAACTTCAAAGGCTTTTTAAAAATTTTGTTGGAACTAGGGTTACAGTTTGATTTTTCACTGAAAGTGGAAAAACAGTATGCAAATTAATAACCTCTCCCCCAAACAGTTGCTTTTGATTTTTGCACTGATGTAAGTGCCATGAGAAAATAACTTTGTCCATTTTATTTACTACAGTGCCACCAGTACTTGAGCATTTAATAAATATAAATATGTACTGAATGATCATTCAGTCTCCTTAGTTTATTGTTCCCCTAGAAGTCTTTTTACTGAGTTGTTTTAGTATTTCACTCCATGTTTCTATAATTAGTGATATGAAAACTGCCTGCATTTTCTGGAAAACATTGTTGAAAATTTTGTTTTTTGTACTATCTTGTGTTATCTCCTACATTGCAATTTCTCTTAATTTTTATTGGAAAGAAGACAAATATTTCTTATGATTAATTGATTTATCCACCAATGAGAGAAACAAAAAACATAACATTTCTCTAGTTTGTTTTTGCTTCCAAGAATATGAGTCCAATTTAATGCTCAGTAATAGTAACTCTGTAGTGCTACTAAAAATATAAAAAGCATAATTTAATTGCCATTATTTATTGTAACTCAGTGGAATAAAATATTTTGCTAGTGAAAATACTCATAAACAAAAACCTAGAATTATTAAACTTTCTGAAATAAATATTATTTTATCAGTATAATGCTTTCATCCTTCTAAGAAATACTTCTGAAGATCTACAGTATATCTCAAGCACTGTGCTAGGATGTAAATGTATTGAAGTAAGTGTAACAAAATCATGGAACTTATCTTCTTTGGGGCAGACTAAAAAATAGTATCTGGTATACAAATAAATGGTTACTTTTTTTTTAATGTGATTTTTTTTAAAAGAGAATAAAATGCTCTTAAGATTACCTGCCACGGAATGTGGCCTTTTGGAATGAACATGAAGTTTGGATGAGGCAGAGTATGGCCGACTTGGATAACACTTAATATGTGAAGACAAGAAAAAAGAAAAAGAAAAATTGTGAAAGGAGTTGTGCCTTCTTGAGCAGGAGTAGCAGAATACAGGAAAGCTGTAAGCTAAGAAAGAGATGGGTTGCTTCGAGATTTGCAAAATGATACCTAGACACTTGTAACTAAATCAAGGAGGAATATTGTTTGAGGTGAGGTTGGAAAAGTATGCAAGTGTTGAGAAAGGTAACCCCCCGCTAAGGTTTTCAGTTTAATTCTAAGTATAATGTGCATCTTTTGAAGAAATCTAACTAAGGAAATTACATAAACCTACTCACAATTTCTCCAAGTGACTGCCTGTTGTGGGGAAAAATTGGCACAGAGTAGGTAAGATTCTCTTCGAATCAGGAAATGAAATATTATGTAAAGCTTAATGTTAACAATGGATAAAAATTGATAAAAGTTGTTTAGTTGAAGTCTAGAACCCTGTCATTTTTTTTTCCCCACTCATTTGTATACTGAATAATTGGTTGATTAATCCTACATAATTCTCTTGAGGAAAACTTGTTTGTATATTTGTTGATTTCTTCTTCTTCTTCTTCTTCTTTTTTTTTAAGATTGTATTTATTTATTTGAGAGAGAGCATGAGCATGAGCCAAGGGAAAGGCAGAGGGAAAGGGAGAAGGAGATGCCCCTCAGAGTGTGGAGGTCCTGAGTATGGGGATGGTGGGTTAATCCCAGGGCCTGAGACTGTGACCTGAGCTAAAGTCAGATGCTTAACTGTTTAACCACCAGCCAGGCACCCCTATTTCTAGTATTCTTGGTAATTTAAAAACAAAACACTTCAGATGTAATAATTTTTTTTTTCTTTCTGTGAATCTCTCCTTGTGTGAATTTGCTGTCTAGATGAAACATATTAACAGCACATGTTATGTGGAATATGAACTCTTCCAGAAATGTTCCCCTGACCTCCAATTATACGGACATCTCTCTTTAGCATTCCCTAAATTACATTGTAATATTTTCAAACATCTTCCATTTTACACTTTTCATAACCTCAACTCTAATGTCGAACTAGAAAAATAATACTTTAAAATACTTGCTGCATTTAATTGCAACTAAAATGTGCAGTTTTTTTAAAAAAGATTATATTTATTTATTTGACAGAGAGAGAGAGAGATTACAAGTAGGTAAAGAGGCAGGCAGAGAGGGAGGAGGAAGCAGGCTCCCCGCTGAGCAGAGAGCCCGATGCAGGGCNTGATGCAGGGCTGGATTACAGTACCCTGAGATCATGACCTGAGCCAAAGGCAGAGGCTTTAACCCACTGAGATACCCAGGTGCTCCTAAAATGTGCGCAGTTGTAAGACACCTCCAAAGTGATGTGCAGTTAACTTAGTGAATATATCAGTATACAAATGAGTGGAAACAGACACTTTTGTACTTTTCTGTACACATTATTCAGACAAGATCGAGTGCGTTCAGGTTAGTATGTCCGCAGACAACACATTATTCAATTTTACAAATTTTACTACTACACTTGGGCAAAGATCAGTGCCTTTTTAAAAATAAATATCAATTCTTTCATGAAATTTAAATACCAAACATAAGGAGAAACTTAAGTTTCAATAAGGAACTTATTGAGTCAAATGATGTTTATCATCATTTGAGTGAATTTCCAATATTTAAAATTCATCCCAGAATAGTTCCATGTAAAATTTTTATATCATTTTAATATTATGTACATTTGTTAGAACCTAATTTTCGACTCTGAATAAGCAACTGCCAGATTAGCAATGACCTATATGGTACTATTTTCCATCTCTGTTGTTGAAATCACCATTTTTTTTCCCTATGTTACCTATAGATTGTTTTTTGGACATTGACAGTTGAAAATATAAATTAATAACTGAATATATGTTCTTTGGTTTCTCAATGACTGATTCATGAAGGAACTTGAAAACCCTTGGGATATCAAATTGAACTAATGAATTTTTCATTAGAGGTTCTATTATAAACTTTTTTATCTCTTGAGTAAATACCTAAGTTAAAATCTAGCTTTCACCAAGCAGCCTACTGTTCGTTCTTATGTTAATGAGCAGGCTAATTGCAAATTTCCCTAGGTAATCTCAGTGTCAATTATTCATGAACCACTGACAAAAGACATGACATTTTCGAATGACAGCTCTCAATCCTTTTGCTTACAAGTTTTAATATGAGCTGGGTGATTTAGAAGACTTTAAACCTTAAAGGTGCCAAAGTAAGTTGAAAGGGGAAAAAATTCTGAAACTTGAATATGTGGTAAGTTAGTTTTGAATTTATAAGGCTAATTTTTTTAGAATTTGAAAGTATTTTTTTTTAATTTGAAAAGCTTTAAGGGGAAAAAAAGAGGAAACATTATTTCAAACTTCTCTTTAATCACATTGTTGGATTAGTCTTCTTGAATAGAAACTATGCCATTCCAAAAGGATTCCATCTAATTGATGTATGTAACTACAACTTTTTTCCCGAATAACCAGTAAGACTAAATTGCAATATAATTTAATACAAGAACCCCAAGTGATACTTGGCCCTACAATATTTACAAGTCTGTTTTTATATCGCTGTTTTTTCTATAGTCTATGAGTTCTGAATGCTTCTATTTGTTGCATCTACTGGCTTTAGTGCTGCTGTCTGCAATGCATGGTCTGCTGTTTGGAAGATGAGTTTGTCTTCAGCAGTAGTTGTTTTTCATTGTATTTCATTGTATTTCCAAGTTCTTGCATTCCTTTGGGGGCAATTTCATGTTTTTCACTGTCCCTGGGGTTTCTTGGTTTTCCATGAGATTTTTGATCATTTTATGGCTTAGAGTCTTGTTGGCATTGAAATTAAAATTTGTACACTGCACTTTTGCCCTTTGATGGATCAGCTCTTTTTCAATTCTTAGAACATTATCAGATCATGGGCAAAGTTTTTCTGGTCTGCATTTCAAGCAGTCAGCCCACTGCTGACTACAAGCAGTAGGCCAATAGTTACTGAATCTAAACTTATCTAAACCTTTGTATTTAGTCATATTTCCAGGGTTAGTTTAACCCTCTGTTTCCTAATTTTTAATTCCTGTATTTGTGATATTTATGGCCATCCATCATTTCCTAGTGTAATTTATTAAGGAACATTTTTAATTAAATATCCATGATCATATGTTTTAAGTCACTGCCATTTTTTAATACATGCAAATATACAGATATTTATATTTCAAGAATTTTATGTAATGCTTTCACAGAAGGAGGTGGATGTAGTTTTTAACTAAATATCCAAAAAGAAAAAGAAAAGAATATAGTCGAATGCCTATAATATTTCAAGAATGAAATCATACTATATTGGAGTTAATCCTTAATATACCTTGAGGGTTAGCTATAATTGTTCATTTAAAAGTGAGATAATGAGACTTAGAGATTTTAAAGAGTTTTCCAAAGTTTTATAGTCAATAGTTAATAAGTGGATGAGGCTCTATTAAAATTCTGATCACTCTAAATACAAAAACTGTATTCTCTCTCTTTCTTTTCTCTATCTCTCCGTGTGTATTCTAACATAAATAAATATGAATTTATTGGAAATATTTAAGAAGGCTAAGAGAATTGAAGAAAACCTAAAGTAGGGGTGCCTGGGTGGCTCAGTGGGTTAAGCCTCCGCCTTCAGCTCAGGTCATGATCTCAGGGTCCTGGGATCAAGCCCCGCATCGGGCTGCCTGCTCAGCAGGGAGCCTGTGTCCTCCTCTCTCTCTGCCTGCCTCTCTGCTTACTTGTAATCTCTCTCTCTCTCTGTCAAATAAACAAATAAAATCTTAAAAAGAAAGAAAGAAAGAAAACCTAAAGTAAACGATGTCTCAGGAGACATCGGAACAAATGGAAGATTAAAGCTTGCAGAAGCAGAAAACTGCCATAAGAGTCCTTAAGTGCACTTCTGTTTTCAGGGCATTGGCTATATCACTCGATCTTTGAATTCCTGGAGAAAGCATTTGATTGGCTTTTGTTTGATAATCTGCCTTTCTTTGAACCAATCACCAAGGAGCTATGATGCTTTAATTAATCAAACCTGAGTCAAACTTGAAATTAATTTCATTTAAAAAATAATAAAGAAACACACACACATGAAAGGATAATGTGACAAGAGAAAAGTACCCAAGGAAAAATCTAGTTCAAGACCAGAAGAAGCACAAGATCTGTTAGATAATCAAGTAAGTTTTTGGAGGGATTGGCTTTTTCTTCTCCCTAATGTGGTGTTAGTCTTTCTTATGGATATATTATAAAAATTCCAAGTATCATAATATGAATCATTTTCTTGTTTTAAATATCACTATTTTATTATAAATATTCCAAATGTATTTCTAACCTAGTTGTTGTCTTCTTCTCCTGATGTGTTAAAGAAATTTAAAAATTTTTACATTTGGAGGTGCCTGGGTGGCTCAGTCAGTTAAGCACCAGCTCTGGATTTCAGGCTCAGGTCATGATCTCAGGCTCATGAGACCGAGCTCTGAGATGGGATGCACACTGGATGTGGAGCCTGCATGTGATTCTCTCTCGCCCGCTGCCCCTCCCCATTCAGGTTGTCTCTCTCTCCCCAAAATAAATAAATCTTTTAAAAATGCTTTTATTCAATTTTTTAAATTCATCTTTTTGTAGTTCCTGTGACATTTGTACTTTGAAAGAAATTCTCCTTCAACTGTCACATAAAAATTAATGCGTAATTTATCTTAGTTTTTTTATGTTTTCATTTAACTTATATATTGTCAGTTTTTTAATAATGTAGATTTGTTTAAATATATAGTATGTGATAAAATCCTATCATTCTAAATACCTTATGAATTTTGATAGCACAATTTATTGAATAATCTTTCATTCTATAATGATTAGAAATATAAAATATACCTTATGAATTTCAAAGGCATATTAGAATGTGTTTTCACGTTTTAAAAATATTCTCCATTTATGTGACTTTAGCTAATTATGTAAACATAGGTATAAGGACAGGAAAATAGCATGGGTTCCTTTTTTTTTTTTTAAGGTTTTATTTATTTGACATGGAGATAGAGAGTACAAGTAGGCAGAGCAGCAGGCAGAGGAAGAGGGAGAAGCAGGCTCTTTGCTGAGCAGGGAGCCCAATGCGGGGCTGGATCCCAGGACCCTGGCATCATGACCGGAGTCAAACACAGCTGCTTAACCAACTGAGCCACCCAGGCACCTGGCATGTGTTCCTTTTTATCTTGGAAAACATTTGTGTTTTTTTTGTTGTTGTTCCTTTGTTGTATTGTGATAACTTATTATGGTAAAGTTTCTTTTGTTTCTTATTTTTTTGTTTGTTTTTTCTGTAAGAAATGTCTCTAATCTCACCAGAGATATAAAGTATAGTTATATTTAGATTTCTTTTCCCTGACTGGTTACTCTTTCTCATCTTGATCATTTGAATAATTAGTTTCACTCAAATGGCTAATGAATCTTGACTTTTTCATTAAAATTTATGTACGATAGATAGTGTGAATTTATCCATTTGGGATGGTCTAGTTCACATGTAATAGTCAAACTGAGCAATAACTTTGTGTATATTTTAGAGTATGTGGATTAACAGGCATCATTTTATAGTGAAAAAGTAGTAGTAAGACATTTAGACTGTCCTGCTTGGTGTCATGTGAAAAAATAAGGAGAAATTTACTTGGGGATAACAATATCCATCTCAAAAAGCCTAGTCCTGTGGAGAGAGACCATTCAATTCTTCAGTGAGCAGTTCTGCTAACCTTGGGGAAAAGAAGCATTGACAAATACTCCCTTTGTAGTGAAAGGAAGGAGAACAGGGAAAGGCAGTAAGGGAGGATCTGACCAGTCCCATCGCTCCAAAGACATTCCTTCAGTTTATTCCCATGATGACCATCCTTCATTTTCTTACTTTAAAAAATCTGATACAGTTATTGCAAATGTGATATCTCTATAAACTCAACCAGAAAGACAAACTTCTACATATTCTGTAGCCTTTTTTGAAATTGTTCTTGAATATGTGCATATATATTTATATATATCTTTAGTCCTGATCTGGACTGTGGAGTCCTTCAGAGACCCATGAAAACCTCTGTTAACTTTATGGTCTTTTAAGATTCTTAAATATAAAAGAATTACTTTCAGATATCATGATTGCCATTTCAAAAGTATTTGCAGAGAGGAGAAATGCTCAGTTGGCAGTTTTGATCTGTATGCTTTATGTCTAGGCCAAGAGCAGAAATTGCAAGGCCTTCTTTCATGATTGCTTGATTTATTCATTTATTTTTTCTTATTCAAAGGATGAATATGGAAAATAAAATTTACGGTTGTAAGCCCAAATTTTCCCTTCTTCTTTTGCCCTCTTAAGGAAAGGGGAAAAAATAAAAAAGATCAGGTAAATAAGATGTGATTGAATTAAATCTAACTTGATTGACACAAGTCTATAGTCGAGGTAACCATTACACACACACACACACACACACACACACACATTTTAAATATAGACTTCGGAAATCAGAAATATATCATGGAGGCAGGGGTGTACATATGTAAGTGTTGTACATGTTTAAGTGTTATGGGAAAAGGCAGTAATTAGAGAGACATAGTTCACCATTCTGGCTACACTGTATAAAACTGTTAAAGAGTGACTCACCTTGAAGGCACTGGGGTGGCTCAGTCAATTAAATGTCTGCCTTTTGCTCAGGTCATGATCTCAGGGTCCTGAGATCAAGCCCCATATCAGCCTCCCTGCTCAGAGGGGAGTCTGCTTCTCCCTCTCCCTCGGCCCCTCCCTCTAGTTCATGTTCTTTCTCTCTCTTTCACTCTTTCTCTCTCTCAAACAAATAAAATATTTAAGAAAAGAAAAAAAAATGAGTGACCCACCCTGAGTGCAAACTGGTGTAGCCCCTCTGAAAAACAGTATGGATGGTTCTCAAAAAGTTAAAAATAGAACTACCTTATGATCCAGTAATTCCACTACTGGGTATTTGCTCAAAGGATACAAAAATACTGATCCGAAGGGATACATGCACCTCAAAGTTTATAGCAGCATTATGAACAATAGCCAAATTATGGAAAGAGTCCAGGAGTCCAAATAACCATTAAGTGATGAATTGATACAGAAGAGTTAGATGATAGATAGATAGACGATAGATAGATGATAGATAGATAGATAGATGATAGATAGATAGATAGATAGATAGATAGATAGATAGATAGATAGATGAATGGATAGATAGGCAGATGGACAATGGAATATTACTCAACCATCAAAAAGAATGATATCTTGTCATATGCAACAATGTGGATGGAACTAGAGTATATTATGCAAAGTGAAATAAGTCAGAGAAAGACAAATGCCATATGATTTCACTCATTTGTGGAATTTAAGAAACAAAACAGATGATTTAGGGGATTAAAAAGGAGAAAGGCAAACCAGGGAACAGACTCTTAACTAAAGAGGACAAACTGAGGGTTGCCGGAGGGGAGGTGGGCAAAGAAATGGGCTAGATGGGTAATGGGTATTAAGGAGAGCAGTTATTGTGATGAGCACTGAGTGTTGTATGCAGTGATAAATCACTGAGTGATAAAAAAACACTGAGTGTTGTATTTAGTGATAAATCACTAAATACTATACCTGAAACTAATATTACACTGTATGTTAACTAAATAGAATTTAAATACAAATATGAAAAAGAAAAAAAAAAGTGATCCACCCCTAAAATGCATGCTCAGTTCCCAATAACAGATTAGTAAACTAACAAAAACCACCATTTAAATAGCTAATTCAATTAACCAAACCTACCATTTCAACACAATGCTATTTTTTTACTCCAACCATAGCGAACTACTTGTAATTTCTCATTCATGACATGGTATTTCATGTTTCTGAACTTTTACATAGCACCTCACACAGAAAGACTAACCATCTTCTACCTAATTTAACTCACCCTAAAACTTCTGAAATGTCACCAAAAATAAACCTCCATACCAAATGTACATAGGTTTCCCTAACCTTTTTAAGGCATGCTGTCCAGTCGTCTGGAGTTACTTACCTTTTTTTCCTTCTCTGATTCATACTCTCTTAGATAGAAAGTCCCATGTTAGTTTGATTTTGTAGCTCCAGCTCCTGTATGGTGTTGCATACACAGTACCCCTCAATAAATTTACATTGAATAAATGCATTAATTGTGCTGCTGTTATTTATCAGTAATTTCTATTTGTATCCATGTTTTCAGGTTCTTAGAGTCTGTCTCACTTTCCTTGTTACCCCACGCACCTAATGCCTACATTTGTCACCCATGTGATAAATCCCCTGGCTCTACTAATGCTACAACATTAATCTGGCATTATTCTGCTTTTCTTTGCCTCTTGTCTCCATGTTACACTCTTGCTTTGCCCAACTACACATTAATAATTCTCTGGGCTTAGGGGAATTTAACCTTTGGCCATGGAACCACAGTTTTAATTACCTCACTCTTCACATTAATGGTCTTCCAGGGACTGCTCAATGACCACAGAGATACAAGGTCTTGCACTTTTCAGTGTGTATACTCATCTGAATTTATGAAACACCTTGGCTACCAAGATTAGAAATCAAAATGGCCACCGTAGTTACTAGTTTCTATAATACAAAAATATTGAAAGAAAAGCTCAGAGTGACATGTTAAAGACAACTTCTTATTCAACTCTTCCCACCTTCTTTCTCTTTAGAAACTGAAGCATATGCATATTCATCCACATAAACCCACTCCCTTTCTTATACTGGATTTTGAACAAATAAGGAATACAAATGAGTGATGTGTGTTTGTCTATGTGCATTCATTGTTGCTATTGTTTAATGACAAAGGAAATGTCCCCTGAAGAAGAGTAATGGACTCATTCTGTCTGCCACATGTCTCTTAGCTCTGAAATTTGGTTCCATTATTCCGCTCTTCTTTGTTATAAGCAAGGTGTGAAATGTTATTTATCAAACTATTAATAATAATACAAGTATCAAAATTCTTTGAACTCTTTTAATAATGTATCTATGTTAGAGTAACATTGTTAGTTTTATAAAATGAAGTTGGGAAGGAGTTAGTGTATTTTAGTTGTTATGTGCATGGGTAAGAAGTCAAATAGATAACTCAAATGGTGACTTTTATGCTCAAATGTGTATACTTGGGAAATTTTCCTAAACTCTACCTCTGTTTCTTCATCTGACAAACTCAGATGACTGTAATAGCAATCTTTACACAGGATAACCCTAGGGAAACATGAAGTCATTTCAAGGGAAACTCAGGAATTGCTGCAAAGAAAACAATTTCCAGATGCTGACCCCAAGAGGTACTCTTTTATAAAACTAACCAGATTGAAAAAATGCCTGTGAAAAAAATGCCTATGGATTCTCCTTGCTCATCTCTTCTTTCAAAATCTCTTTTCTTCCACTAGAAGAGAAATTCATACTCCTCACTCGTGTGGAATGTTAACCATATTGCTTTGTCCTAGGTGTAAAACCTGAGGTCATTAAAAGAGACTATGGGAAATACCTATGTTTACTTTAAGTAAGGCACCATATCTGGCCTCATTTATTCTCATTATGAGATGCATTTAGAATAACGTTACTTGCGCGAAATAATCATTTATACAAATTTCAAATCTATGTATACATGTTTGAGTAATTACATACTAATTGTTATTATTAAGTTAAGTCTGGTAGGATATTTTTTATTTCAGTGAAACTTTCTTTCTTTCTTTTTTTTTTTTTTTTTTTAAGGAATTTATTTATTCATTTGACACAGAGAGAGAGATTACAAGTAGGCAGAGAGGCAGGCAGAGAGAGGGGGGGAAGCAGGCTCCCCGCTGAGCAGAGAACCTGATGCGGGCCTCGATCCCAGGACGCTGAGATCATGACCTGAGCCGAAAGCAGAGGCTTTAACCCACTGAGCCACCCAGGCGCCCTCAGTGAAACTTTCAATATTAATTGTAATTTAAGTATAGTTTGTGTTTCAGAGAAGTATGGTATGGTGGTTGATAGAACGTTCAGTCATAATAGAGAAGAATAAAATTCTGTGGGGAAAAATAGAAACATAATTAAAGGGAAAGTTAAAACATACAATGTCAACTGTTAATAAAGAGCTTTTTATTTTAAATGGGTAGTGACTTGCATCAGTTTGCTATGGTGTTGACAAGTCACTGGATACATTTTTAAAAATTGATGTCAGTATCTAATACGCTCATAATTTTGCTGTTTTGGATTCATGATGTAATGCATATAAAGCAAATGACACAGACCTTAGCACTTATTAATGCTCACATAAGTTTACTATTTTTCTTTAAAGATTTGTTTGTTTATTTCAGTGAGAGAGAAAGGATGCAGGGGGGAGGGACAGAAGGAAAGGGAGAGAGAAACTCAAAGGGCTCTGCACTGAGCATGAAGCCTGACGCAAGGCTCAATTTCACAACCCTGAGATCAGACCTTAACTGAAGCCAAGAGTTGGATGCTGAACCAACTGCGCCACCCAGGAGTTCCTGTTTACTATTTTTTAAAAACAGTAATAAATAAATAAATAAATAAATAAATAAATAAATAAATAAATAAAATGAAATAAAATGAAATAAAAATTAAAAATATATATATAATTAATTTTAGAAAAAATAATATGACATTAAAAATGACATATTTAAGCACCATCTTATAATATTATAAAATACATAGAAGTTTCTTTCTTTAGTTAATTGGAGATGTTTTAGAAATTCCGTAAATAGCATATATTTAAGAATGATATTCAGCTTCAAAGTGTGAAACTAATCATTCCTATTTTACAACTTTTGATCATAAAACTTATAAATATTCTGGCAAATAATTATGTTTTGGTCCTCACAACTTCATTTAATGTATCCTTTTTACGTATAGCTCTGTTTCCTTGAATAACTTGTCCTCCCCAACTCCTTCCATGAGTTTCAGGTGGAGCTGCCTATGACAGTACACAGGTACACAGGGATGGGGCTATGTCCTCTGTTTTGCACAGAGCTATGCTAATCAGTGTCTTTATAATATTTTTAGGTCAAGGATATAAAGATAATCCAAGCCATATTTATACAAAGTTTTCCCTAGGATTTTTAAAGTAGGGGTAGTGAGAAAATGTTCTTTTCTTGTTGGTGGTACAGTTGATTAAAGAACGAACTTCAGAAGGATTCTGAAATTGCAACAAGGAAAGTCAAAAAACAAAGCTGGGTCATGATGGCAAGGAATTGAAATACAAACTAAGAAACTGAGTGAGAGAGACAGGCAGAAATCAGAGTGGCCTCAGTAAATTAAGGAATTTCATATAAATGACTTATTATGAATGAAAAAAAGATGAGTAACATTCTATCCTCATCTTAAGATCTCATTTATTGTAAATGCTATCATGTACTTTGTATTGGGAGTCAAAAAGGATTTGGTTCTCTCGTTGGTCAAAATGGATTTGACTTCTGACAGAGGGAAACCTGTTCCAAAAAAGGAAATGTAGTGCTGATGCAATAGTGAAATCAATATTAGATATTCTGAATATTTTATCCTCTAGAACATCATGCCTTACAATTTACTTAACGTTTGAAACATGAACATAACATACAAGAAATAATATTAAAGAAGATGTGTCAAGGGACCCTGGGTGGCTCAGTGGGCTAAAGCCTCTGCCTTCGGCTCAGTTCATGATCTCAGGATCCTGGGATCAAGGCCCGCATCGGGCTCCCTGCTCTGCAGGGAGCCTGCTTCCTCCTCTCTTTCTGTCTGCCTCTCCGCCTATTTGTAATCTCTCTCTCTCTCTCTGAAATAAATAAATAAAATCTTAAAAAAAAAAAGATGTGTCGATAGTTTAGCAATCTGCTCCTTGAATCTGTATTCAATCTTAGAATCTGTATTCAAATAATTAGCCAATTGTACTATTTTACTTAAATTAATTCATAAAAATAGTATATTTTACTCAATGGATAGAAACTATCAACAGACCGTAGGTTAAAAAAAAAAAAAAAACACACAAAAAAAGCAGACCATAGGTAAGCACTGTTATTTACTGAGTGATCAGAAAAACATTTTTCATATTTTAAGTTATAATACAAAAAAGTATACAGATATAAAACCATAAACATATGTGGGAAATGTTGAAATTATTACATTAATAGCCATAAGTTATAGTCCATGTCAACTTGCAAATCCTATTCATGAATTGAGAGCAAATAATATATCTAAATCTTAATTTGAAATTCCATAATATATGGAAATATGGTCTATATGGGAATAAAGACCTTACTAGTTTGGTCAGAATATTCTCATTCAAATAGAATAGAATTATAGGACAGAATCTATTCCACGGCGAAAGAATTTGATTGAAATATTTAGCCTCTATGAGTCAGAGTGTATTAAGGAAACTAAATCAGTGGCTAAGGATATTTAAATATGTAGGGTACTTAAGTGGAGGAGTGAGTAAAAGTATTGTTGTTTACTTATCCATCAATGCCACTTAAAAAGAAAGAGCCCAAGAGCTTTGAATTTTGCTACATTTGTATCTGTCAACTTTGGAGACTACATAATCGGATTAGCAATTAAGGGAGTCTAAAAGAAATGAAAAATGTACCAACAACCAAACGTGACTAGATTGTTTTATAATATCCATTTTTACTGCAAATTCATATAGTAGATCTGGTAAATTTACTATTCAAGGTTATAACTAAAAAATATCAGCCTTTTAAACAGTCTCATTCTCAGATTTAATTATGCATATAATTTTAATCTTCTTAAAGAAGATTGGCACTGTAGATTAACAATAAAGGTTTTCTAACTTTTTTAGATAGTCCTTATAAGAGTTTTTGAAACTACTGCTAAGAAATTAAATACACAGTTGGCTGGGTGGCTCAATCAGTTAAGCCTCTGCCTTTGGGTCAGGTCATGGTACCAGGATCCTGGAATTGAGCCCTGCATCAGGCTCCCTGCTTGGTAAAGAGCCTGCTTCTCCCTCTCCCTCTGCTGTTTCCCCTGTTTGTGCATGCCCTCTCTGTCTCTGTCAAATAAACAAAATCTTAAAAAAAAAAAAAAAAGGAAATTAAATACAATAAGAGAGATAACCATGTGACTGAAGTTATTTAAGAGAAATATTATTCAGAAGCTAAATTATATGTGGATCCACATGTTTTGAAATATTTTTTTAAAGATTATTTATTTATTTATTTGACAGAGAGAGAGAGAGAGAGAGAGAGATTACAAGTAGGTAGAGAGGCAGGCAGAAAGAGGAGGAAGCAAGCTCCCTGCTGAGCAGAGAGCCCAATGCGGGGCTCAATCCCAGGACCCTGAGATCATGACCTGAGCCAAAGACAGAGGTTTAACCCACTGAGCCATCCAGGCGCCACTGACATGTCTTGAATTATTAAGCAATAATAGTTTAGTCTGAATCTGCTCAGTTATCACATTTATGTAATGAGACTTTTTAAATGACATTTTCAAAGAAAATGACTTATGTTGTGGGGAGTAGTTAAAATCGAGCTATATAAATATTGATTTTTATAAATAAAGATAGTATAAATATAAAAACATTATTACTGATATAGCATGTAACTAATGCCACTGTTTCTTTTTTTAAAGCACAGTATTTGATTCTAAATTTTATTTACTTAAAACTTTAAAAAATATTACCATTTTAAAATTGATCAGATTTTATGTTTTCTTTTTGACATTTTTCTGAGAAACAAGTGTGAACTTATTACACCATGTTGTATTTAATATTTTTTATTTTATTTTTTATTACTTTTTATATTATTTTTAAAGATTTTTATTTATTTATTTGACACACAGAGAGAGATCACAAGTAGGCAGAGAGGCAGACAGAGAGAGAGAGGGGAAAGCAGGCTTCTGCTGAGCAGAGAGCCCGATGTGGGGCTCGATCCCAGGACCCTGAGATCATGACCTGAGCCGAAGGCAGAGGCTTTAACCTACTGAGCCACCCAAGCGCCCCTGTATTTAATAACATTTACTATAAATATTTCTCTATATCATTATTTTAAACATAATACTTTCTTTAAGTATATAAAACTACTTTACCAAATAAGTGAATAACATCAATGATTTTAGTTGTTGCCCATGAAGGGGAGCTATGATCTGACTAATTTAATTGGCTAAAATAGAAATTGTCCTAACTACACTATATTTACAAACCTTGGCCTAATCTGGCACTCAGGAGGAAATCATCATCTCAGTTGTTGAGAATAGTAACAAATGTCTCTCTTTTGAGATCAAATGTGACAAAATATTTCACAATTTGAATGCCAAGAAATATCCTTACATTTGCTGTTAGCATATTCTTCAAAGCTCTCTAATTATCTGGATATTGTCTCAGTGAACTTCACCAATAAGACTTGTTGCAGAATACCAGCAGAAACCAAGAAAGGCATAAAGGAAAAAAATAACAATTTGGTCAAATAATCCTTTGAAATTGAAATTTGTCATCAATTAAACATGACCAAACAGAAAGAAATCTTTGTCAGATTGGAAAAGCTAAACTTGAAGAATGACCATTGACTAGAAGGATTATGAATACCTAGAATGGTATTGTTTTGGTCATTTCTAAGGAGAAATGAAACAAAATGAAAAAAAAAATACAGGTTAGACATCCAACTTCCAATATACAAGACAGCTTATTCATAGGACAAATAATTTAATAACCAACTTCTAAAGTGCTTCTACAGTGAATTGTCTTATGATTCAGAATAGAGTATTTAAAAGCATGCTAATCTAGAAGATAATTTTTCTCCTTTACCACCATTGCATATCCAGATGAATAAAAATCTTTTTCTGAACAGAATTAATTTCAACAAAGAAGAGGCAACTTACTATATGGATGAAAAACTACTAAAACTGCAAATCAAGTAAGAAAATTTATAGCTATAATCCTTATGCTTTTGGGAATAGGCTGAAATGTGAAATAAAATCTGTTGGGTTTCCTGATTAAGCAGAAGCAATTAATAAGAATGCTTTACTTTCTTTACCCTTTTAAAAGAGTTTTTCTAAAAATTTGTGGAAGACATGAAGTTGCTGAGGAACATTATTATAATCTTTCTAAGTTTTATTCTGAAATTATAATGCTAATATGGGACAGTGTTTCTTAAAAAGGATGATTTAGTATATATAATTATATTCAATCTAAAGCAAATGTTTAGACTATGTGTTTTTACTGGAAATAGCATGAAGTATTTAGGACCTGAATCACATTTTTAAATATTGGCCACCTATAACTAAACATTTGCCATTTTTGTATTATCTCTTATAATGCAATTCAAATAGTCCTCATATGGTATTTTGTTTGGCAATATTACATATCATTTTGTTTAAAAATACAATCTCCTGAATTTAATATCTGGTACGACAATGTGAGATATAGAAAAAAATATTAATAAAAGAAACAAGAGAGAAGAAATTCAGCATTGCTAAAGAAACATTTATCTTTAGAACTTGATCTGACAAGTTATCTTCCACTATATGGAAGAATTGATTATCATAAGAGTATAAGAATTTAATTAATATAATTCTGCACGTTAAAATTCTAATAAAAGTCTGTTAGGTGAAGAATCTTGGAATGACATCTCCATATTTATCATAAATTTAAAGCCTTGGTTACTCTGATTGAGGGAAGAATACATCTGCCTGAGTTTTCTAGGACTGCCGTAACTATATACTATAGATGAGATGGCTTAAAAACAGAAATCCATTTTCTCACAGTTCGGGAAACTGAAGTGCAAGATCAAGGCGTCAGCAGTTTTGATTTCTTCTGAGTGATCACTCCTTGACTTGCAGATGACCACTTTTCACTGAGGCCTCACGTAGCCTTTCTTCTGTGCAAGGGCTTCCCTGGTATCTCTCTGTCCGTTCTAATTTTTTTCTTCTTCTATAAAACACCAGTCAGTTTGAAAGAGGATCCACTTTACTGACCTCATTTAATTCTATCTCCTAATCTTTAAAGGCCCATTCTCCAAACACAATCACTTTCTAAGGTACTGGAGATTAGGACTTCAGCAGATGAATCTGGAGAAAACATTTCAACCTATAACAGCATCTTTTGTTGTTCGCATTAAGGAAATGCAAATTGCCTCAATTGTTTTTTTAGATACTTTCCAACCTGTAATACTGGAAGGAAAATAGAACAGTCAGGAAATATTTGTAAGTACCTTCAAAGAGTATATAAATGACTGTGAGTTTTGTTTTAGAAGATCCGACCTCTTGTTTAAGTAGATTATTTTAATGGAAAATAGTAAAAAGAACCTCAGAAAAAAGGTGGTAAATCTTTGTTAAGAGGTGACAGTAAGACCACTTATTCCAACAAATGAGTCAGGTACTCCCTCTACACATCAAAGTTGAGCAATATATTGAATCTTCCTATATCATATACAACCTATAAATTATTATCTTAATTATGACTGAAAAATACAAAATACATTGGCTTAGTTCTGAAAATTTGGGGAAATGGTACAGGTTGTGACACAGACAACCCATGTGATCCATGGTATCTTTCACAGTGCTTTCCATAATATTTGGAATCCCACCAAGAAAGACAGGAGATGTATTCGATAATCCAAAATCTCTTAGGAAGGGTGACTTGCAAATGGGCAATCAGAGTGAATTCACATGTCATGAAGACATTATAAATGGTAAAACTTAGGCAAGAGAATCTAACGTCAAATTATCATATACTACAATTGCATATATTTTGTGGTGTATGCTAGTATCCACTTATATTCATTATACATAATTCTTTTGTTTTTTTAAAGAAATACAAGTGGCTATATGAAGATCTAAGATGCAAAGTTGAAAGGTTATTTGCAAAGTCAGTTGATACTTCTGCAGAAAAAGGAACAAGAGTTACAAATTTCTTCATAGCATTACAGTTGAAAATTTAGGATTCAGGGCTCTGAATTAAGATTGAGATTGACCCTTTTTATTCTATTTTGATTAAAAGAGTACGTTTATATTGTATATATTTATTTATATATATATATATATTTGTGCTAGAGTTCCTTCAGAAGTTGTAGAGTGCTTTAGAGTCTTAGTTGATTTAAATAACACTAAAATGTTTTGTAGTAACAGGTGTGGATCTTCAACATAAGGAAACATAATGATAGCAATAAGTGGTATTACAATTGCTCTTTTTTTTTAAAGATTGTATTTATTTCTTTGACACAGAGAAGGAGAGATCACAAGTAGGCAGAGAGGCAGGCAGAGGGAGAGGGGGAAGCAGACTCCCCCGCTGAGCAGGGAGCCCAATGTGGGGCTCAAATCCAGGATCCTGAGATCATGACCTGAGCCGACGGCAGAGGCTTTAACCCACTGAGCAAATTGCTCTTATATTGCTACAAAAGTATGTACTTTTTTCTTTCAAGATACAGAAACTTGGGTGCCTGGGTGGCTCAGTGGGTTAAAGCCTCTGCCTTCAGCTCAGGTCATGATCCCAGAGTCCTGGGATTGAGCCCCACATTGGGCTCTCTGCTCAGCGGGGAGCCTGCTTCTCCCTTTCTCTCTGCTTGTCTCTCTGCCTACTTGTGATCTCTCTCTCTATCAAATAAATAAATAAAATCTTTAAAAAAAGACTATATGTATATATATAAATAGATAGGGAAATAAAATATTTAAAAAAGAATAGTGCCTGCTACATATGTAGTGGTATATACATACTTGTTAAATAAATTAAATAATTCCAGAACAATGAATAGAATCAATAGGGAACCAAATGATTAAGAAAACATTCTTGCAGTTATGTATAAGGAATATTAAACAAGAAAATATAAGCACAGAAACTATTATATAATCTACTCATGAAGCAAAAAAGAATATATTCAATAAGATAAATTTTATTATAAAAAACTATCTCAAAGCTCAACTAGATTTTTTTTTTTTAGAATTCACCTGTCTAGTGAATTCCCTTTAAATTGTTTGAAACAATTCTAAGTAAATGCTGGTTTCAGTGAAGAATGGATTTAGCATAATGAAAAGAAAATTGGGCAATAAAGTAAAAAATAGTATTAAATCATGGAAAGAGCCCTTAAAATTATGATACTGTTATGATACTGTTAAATACTAAATAAAGAATTGATTTGATAGCCCAGGTGTCAAGAGCTATAAAACCAGAAAATAAGGACAACTTGTCTATTAAATCAAATTATAGGCCACAAGATGGAAAAATTCATGCAAAATATTGTACTAGTACTTGAAAACCTGGTTTTGTGATTTAAAATCATATAACAGGAAGCACAGATAGAAGCAATGATAACATGCAAAAACTTCTACTTGAAACAAACTACGTTCAATAATCATATTGGACTTCTAATGTATACAAGCACACTCTCTAAGCAGTAGAGGAAGCTTGCTGGCCTTTCTTAGTGATGCGTGCTCTGATTCTGTGTGTCATTGCATCTCATTTCAAATGTTGGCAGGACGAAATAATTTGATAATAAATGAAAGCTTCTTTAAGCACATTAGTTGGATGCAAATAGCAATTGGTAAACTTCCATATTTATTTTATTTCATTCCATTTAGTTACAGTTGTAATCAAGAAGGGAGTAAATCAACAATGCTTGGGCAGATGTAATAGCATAACCTGAAAAATATTAGAAGCCATTATTCAAATGAAAATTTTGTTTAAATGTTAGTGTTTCAAATAAAACATAATTATATTTGAAACACTTTTGGTTGGTAAAGTCAAGCAAAATATATTAAAAAAGTTATGTCAAAAGTGAAATTTACCAAAACATAAATCTGAGGCAAATGCTATTATGAATGATTTTTAATACAAATACTCTTTGGAATATGCTTCTAACTGCATGTAATGGATTCAACAATATAGAGGATAGCAAACTATTCAACATTTTTCTAAGACACAAAACTTATAGATATAGAATGTCATAAAACAAGGTACTTAAATCAGCATAAATTGTGATTACTAAATATTAAACTAAATTACAGTTCTTGTGTTCTTTTAGAGGCTATGTTCTCTTTCTGAAATATATTGCTTCTACTGCTCTTTTACATGGAACCAATTTGAATAAAAACACATTGTGCTTAATTGAGCAGCTAACTGTATGAAAATGGCTGTCTCTCAAGCAATAACAAATGGCCATTTTCAAAATAAAAAATGGTTTAGTGAATTTGACTATCTTTTTTTTTTCACAACAGTTTGTATGTAAACAATTCCTTATTTGTCATTCTTGATACGGGTTCAGAATGTAATCCCTATATGCCATGAATGTTAAAATTAAAGTTTACTCTTCTTATACTGAAGTATAGTTAATGGATAGTAAAGTACTATTTACTAAATCAAATATATTCATCTCAAAATAGATATTAAAAGAGACATCCATATTGTCAATATTTATTCTCTAAGCTCTAACATCTTTAGAGAGCTATAGATTCTTTAAAACTCTAAGAAATGTCCATTTCGGGTGCCTGGGTGGCTCAGTGGGTTAAAGCCTCTGCTTTTGGCTCAGGTCATGATCTCAGGGTCCTGGGATCGAGGCCCACATCGGGCTCTCTGCTCAGCAGGGAGCCTGCTTCCCCCTCTCTCTCTGCCTGCCTCTCTGCCTCCTTGTGATCTCTCTCCCGCTGTGAAATAAATAAATAAAATCTTTAAAAAAAAAAAAAAGAAATGTCCATTTCACCTTAACATATAAAAAACAGAAAAGATTAAAATATATATATATTTTTACAATTCTTGAACCTAGATAAATAGCTCTTGTTGAGAAAAAAATTAAGGATACACACTTAAGCATTTCACAAAACAAATTCCCTCTCTGTCACCCAATAGATATTCCAGGGGATTCTTCTTATTTTGTGATGAAAATATGTTTTTTTTTCCTTTACTACATCTAGCATTAAGAATATTCATATATGATTCTAAAATTTGAGACTCTCGAATTATTTTCAGTATAGCATAGGAGATTCTTCAGGATCTTGTCTACTCTCCATCATCACTTTCCATTACTCTTTATATATACTTCTAATGTCATCATTTGAGTAGAAAACTACTTTTGCTTCCTTAAATGCATCATCATGCTATCTCTTGCTTTAATATTTTGTATATGCATGCCCTGTAGAATGACTCCCTCTGAAACAGCCTTGAAACAGGTTTTGTGAATTAAATGGTAGTGGTAAAATCCTGAAGCAATGGGGGCCATAATAAAGCAAATAACTACCAGACATCCGAGGAGCCTGTGACAGAAATTAACCTAAAGAGAAAATGGCTGATCAAATCAGAGTGGTTTAAGACAAGCACAGTTGACCTTGAATAACGGGTTTGAATGGTGTGGATCCACTTATATGCAAAATGTATTTTGTCTCTATATGATTTTCTTAATTACAATTCCTTTTCTCATGCATATTTCATTGTAAGAATGCAGTTTATAATACATATAACTTACAAAATATGTGTTGATATTGGTAAAGCTTCTTTTCAGCAGTAGTTACATTTTGGGGGAGTCAAAAGTTAAAAGTGACTTTCCACTGGAGGGGTGCAGTGCCCCTTAACCCCTTCATTGTTCAAGGGTTAACTATAGGTCTTTGCCAGTTGCCAGTTGCTAATGAAAGTGAAATAAACTGTTAAACTTATGAAGCTTTACTTCATTTGGGAAATGAATTCATTATGGGAAAATAATTCTCTATGCATTATGAACAGAAGTCTCATGTACCAAACCATATTTTTTTGTGTATGTGTGTGTGTGTGTGTGTGTGTGGCATTATACGTATAATGACATTTTGCCACAGATCTAGAAATTAAGGGGTAAAAGATAACGTGGATTTTTTCATTATTACATTTAATTATCCACTAGAAAAATTGGTTTAGAGGTCTTAATGTCCAAAGGATGAACATTTTAAACAGAGGATACAAAAGGATTTTTATTGCGTGGAAACAAACAATCTTCTATTACTTTAGGTGACCTGTGTCACTGAAACCCAAAGAATGTGGTTTCTGTATTGACTTGATGATCCATACTAATTATCAAGTGGAAATTGGGTGTTCCTTCATAATAGTAAATAAGAAATCCAGGAGGATCTTCTGAGTCACTTCTTCTTCTTCTTCTTCTTATTCTTCTTCGTTTTAAGATCTTATTTATTTATTTATTTATTTATTTATTTATTTATTTATTTATTTATTTAGGAAGAGCATGACTGGGAGACTCACAGAAGGAGAGGGAGAAAGAGAATCTCAAGCAGACTCCCGGTTGAGCTTGGAGCCCAATGTGGGGCTCAGTCTCATGACCGTGAGATTATGACCTGAGCAGAAATCTAGAGTGAAGACACTTAACCAGTTGAGCTACACAGGCGCCCCTGAGTTGTTTGAAGTTGAAGTTAACTGCCAGTAGTTGAAGTTACTGGAAAACTGTTAAGTCAAAAAAGCAGTCAGATCCACTAAGGCATAGACACTTCACAGATAAAAATTCTGTTTATCCGATGAGTTAAAGAACTATAAGTAGATTAGGGCTGGATGAAAACAATAAGAAAAATATAATGGAAAAGAGAAATAATATCAACTTCTCATAAATTCATGACAGATACAGAAATGAGAACTTCTGTATTTATGGATATTATCTTGCTAGCTTTGAGGTGTATGTATCTGGGTATTTTGCTGACATATTAATTATATATATATGTTTTATATATTACTACATATGCATGTGTATTATATTTATGTGTTTGTGTATACATACTAAATATACACATACATATACTATACATGTTCTTCATTGCTATATATGAAACTTTGTTAGTATTAATATATTATCACTTGTAATATATATACGTGCATTAGTGATAAATTATCTATAGATACATTTATGAAAGTGTTTATACTTTCCAAAACTATTATAAAAACCATAATAACTGATCAATGGGAAGCAGAGAATATTATTTTTCTGAGTTATAAATAGAATAACCACATTTAGACATCAAATTCATGTAACATCACATTAGAATTCTAAACATCACAGTTGGGCACCTGGGTGGCTCAGTGGGTTAAAGCTTTCGGCTCAGGTCATGATCTCAGGGTCCTGGGATCGAGGCCCGCATTGGGCTCCCTGCTCAGCAGGGAACCTGCCTCCCCCTCTCTCTCTCTGCCTGCCTCTCTGCCTCCTTGTGATCTCTCTCCCTCTGTGAAATAAATAAAATCTTTAAAAAAAAAATAAAAAATAAATAAATAAACATCACAGTTTATTTAACCATGAATTGTTCGATATATGATGAAGTAGTCATGTAAAATCAGTTTATGTAACTATGTTTGTATTTTGATAAATTATTTTAAAGATAAGTGTAAACACTTCGTTCTTATAATTTTGCTTCATGTATTAGTAATGATCAAGTAAAATAAACAGAATCATGAGATTCTTTTTTTTTTAAGATTTTATTTATTTATTTGACAGATAGAGATCACAAGTAGGCAGAGAGGCAGGCAGTGAGAGAGGAGGAAGCAGGCTTCCCACTGAGCAGGGAGCCTGATGCGGGGCTCGATCCTAGGACCCTGAGATCATGACCTGAGCTGAAGGCAGAGGCTTTAACCCACTGAGCCACCCAGGTGCCCCAAATTATGACATTCTGTTTGGCACTTGCATCCAAGGTGTTTTAAAGCATTTCATATACTGAATGTTGAATATTATGAAAGTATTGAAAAGAGAGACAAATCATATTCTTAAATCTGTTCATGAGAAGCACAGGTGGACAACTTTTAGATACATGAATCCAATCATACTAAAATTTACTAGAAAAATGAAACTTGTTAAGAATGTGATGATTCTATTTCTTATTTGTTAAAATAGTTCAAACTTGCTTTCTTATTTTTTCTTTTTTCATGTTTCTAGTGAAAAATAGTATTTATTTTCCTACTTTGTTTTTGCTTATAGTATATACTTATACTATTTCTTTAAACATTTTGGTCTTGGGATTCTGCTTAGCTATCAGTATCAATAATATCTTGATTTCATGATTTCATTCAGATTTACATATAAATGTTTATTAAAACATTAATCTGAAATCATAGATTTTTTGGAGTGAATAAAATCACCAACTGGCAAATAACAATTAGATTGGAAATAATAGTTTAGATAGTATTTATTAAATTTCTTAGTTTTCAAAAGGTTTTGCATTTCTTTTAATAATTCCTGTTAAATCTATTAATTAACGTAGTTGTAGGTGTCCTAAAAATTTTTGCTTATTTTTTATCTTATGGTTAGTATACTAGTTTTCTTTACTGAAGTGATTGAATATGTGACCTCAGTCCTTTAACGCACTTCACATTTTGGAAGCTCAACTCAGTAAGTTACTTAATATGAAATTGGCCCTGTGCCAAGTATTGTACTAAAGTGTGGGTACCAAAAACAGGAAACATAACCTTTTCCCTATAGGAAATATTTGAAATAATGGTAAGATTACCAAAGGAAAAGGATGTAGAACAAGAAAATGAGCTAGTTTGCAGCATAATCCTATGGGAAACTAATGGATATATAAGCATATAACTTATTGACATTTTAGTCAGTGATAGAAAACAAATCAATATTCCTTCTATCAAAATGGGCTGAGAGTAAAGAATCACCAGACCGTCTGAATTGGTGTTCTCAAAGAACAGTGTTCCTTTGAAGAAAAACTGCTTTTCTTCATAATGAGGGGTCATGGAGAATGTCTATCCATGTTAATGAAAAGAGACCTGATCTCAGAATTGCTGAAAAATTTTCTAAACACCAAAGTTAAAGGTAAATACAGCACAGATATCCAAACTGTGAAGAAGAATAAAATATATAAGAATTTTTGTCTGTGATTAAAATAGAATCAGAATTTTATCATAATTTTCTTTTCTACAAAACTGATAGCTAATAGAAAGGAACAAAAGTTCAGATATCCAAGAGAAAAGAACTATGACCCAAGATGTATTAGAGTTAGGTAAAGATATACCTGTGTAGTACCTGCTGTTATATTAATAAATAATCCATAATATTTAAATAAATTATGCTTAAGATAAATATAGAAAATATTTCAATGTTTTAAAAATGTATCAAGACTTTTAGTTCCACTCATGACATAATATTTTGTATTGGACTAAGCCTCTCCTAAAAAAGGTCTACATACACTGACACAGCAAAGAATTGATTTAGTTCTTCTTATGCTGGGAAATAACCGTTTAAGTACCTTATAGTATGCTATGTAATTCATAAGGAAAAGCTCCTCTTTTAGTATTGAAGAAACTGAGACTTAGAAAAGCTTAAAAACTAGACTTGTTTTTATCTATTTATCATCTATCTATCATCTATCTATGAATTCTGAAAAAGATGTTACTTGGAATTCAGTGGGAATGTGTGATCTTTCAATAAACAATGTTGGGCCAAATATCAGAATTGAAAATAAAAGTGAACCATTATTGCTAGCATGCACAAACATTAATGTAAACAGAACAATAGACTTCAATTTAAAGGCTAATAAACGTCTAAAATGTAAAAGAATATCTTCAAGACTTTGTGGTTGAAAATATTTTTTATGCTTACATGAAAATCACACTAACCAGAAAATAAAATATTCATTACTTAGACTTTCTTAAAATAAAGACTATCTAGTCTTCAAAAGACACTATTTAGATGGTAAAAAATTCAGGTCATAAATTGGGATATTATATGTGAATACCTATATAAACAACTAATTATATGCAGAATATATAAATAACTTGTGAGATCAGCAACAAAAGAGAGACAATCCAATAAAAATATGAGCAAAAACTTCTTTTTTTTTTAAGATTTTATTTATTTATTTGAGAGAGGTAGAGAGCACAAGTAGGCAGAGCAGCAGGCAGAGGGAGAGTGAGAAGCAGGCTCCCCCCGGAGCAGGGAACCTGATGCGGGACTTGATCCCAGGACCCTGGGGCCACGACCTGAGCCGAAGGCATTGGCTTAACTGACTGAGCCACCCAGGCGCCCTGAGCAAAAACTTCAATAGACACTTCACCTGCAAGAAAATGAAAAGGTTCTTAATATTTGTAGACACCAGGAAATTCAAATTTAAACCGCAATGAAATATACCATGTACTGAAAAGAATGGTTGAAATTAAGTGGACTAACAATATCAATACTGAATAATGGCAAGGATGTGAAGCAACTAAAGTTTGAGTCCATTGCCTTAGGTTGATAAATTGGTACAACCACTGTGCAAGATGTTTGATGTAACTACTGAAGAGTCCCTTTTCTCTGACAGAGGAGTATCCTGTCTTCTGTCAATTCTATAATGGGCTACCTGATCAGCTTGCACCTGGGGTAAAATCTCAGGTCTTTCATAGTTTGTTTTTGTTTGTTTTAAGATTTATTTATTTACTTGAGAGAGAGAGCACGCATGAGTAGGGGCAGAGGGAGAGAATCTCAAGTAGACTCCCGGTAGGGACTTGATCTCATGACCTGGAGATCATAAAGTGAGCTGAAATTGAGAATCAGATACTTAATCATCTGAGCCATACAAATGTGCCTCTTTCATAGTTCTTGACATAGGAAACAATCCAAATGGACATTATGGTAAAATAAACAAACAGCTACATTATAGCATACACATATAATGAAATTTAACGTAACGATGACTTTTTAAAAAATTAAATATTCTATATCCCCAAACATGGATAAATATTGAGTAAAACAAGATAGACAAAGAGTAATTTGCAACTCATTTATATGAATTTCGGCAATGGACATATATATATAATATATTGTGATAAAGATCAGAATTGTGGTCATTTTTTGCAGGCATTAATAGAGAGAAAACATAATGAAGACTACTGAAATAATGGAAAGACTCTATATTATATCATGAAATATGGTCAGATGTGTTTATACATGCATAAAAATAATCAAATCCTATAATTTAAATTTTTGTACTTTATATAAGTCATATTTAAAAAATTAAACAGAAAAGTATGAAAATGAGAACCTTATTTACCAAAATACATTTGATATACTCAAAGTTCTTTAGTGAAAATATTCATTGCTTAATGTCTGTCCTTAAAAAGGAATGATAAAGGGCGCCTGGGTGGCTCAGTGGGTTAAAGCCGCTGCCTTCGGCTCAGGTCATGATCCCAGGGTCCTGGGATCGAGGCCCACATCGGGCTCTCTGCTCGGCAGGGATCCTGCTTCCTCCTCTCTCCTCTCTCTCTGTCTGCCTCTCTGCCTACTTGTAATCTCTCTCTCTGTGTCAAATAAATAAATAAAATCTTTAAAAAAAAAAAAAAAAAGGAATGATAAAAATATAGTAAATCTTCAGCACCAAGGATAATTTAAAAAAAAAAAGAAAATGTAGAAAAGACTATTTATTAAATAAAAATAGATATGTCTACCTGCCATTTTAATTACCATTATAGCCAGAACTATTATAAGCATGTCAATGATAATATTAAATAATTTAAAAAAAGGCTTTTAGGGTTGAAAACTTGAAACTTACAGAATTTTATGGAAAGTAAGAAAAAAATAAGTTTCACAGTTTAAAGAGTTTTGTAAAGATTGTGTTATATACTGTCAGGTAGTTTTGTTTTTCTTTAGCCATGGAAGATCTTGCATCTTTATTTTGCTAATTCACATTGCACATTTGTTGATACTAGCAAAATTTTAGAAACAAAAATCTATTAAAGAGGGATTGGCTAAATAAGTTATAACACCTCCCTCATAATGATATATATGTCAGTCACAGTGGTGTTAATTTTATTACATATTTCCTAATATGTAGCAATGATCCTAAAATCTTTACTTAAATTTCAGTTTAAAATTTTAGTATATAGGCATGATTTTATACAGGTGCTTGGAGAGATATCTATACATATAGAAACACACATTTAGTTATATACAAAGAAAGTAAAAGCAGTAGTACACAAAAAAAGATGTTGAATGCAATAACTTAGTGTGTTATTTTAATTTTGTAAACCTGATTATTAAGTTTAGTGGACATATTATGTCTAAATCCCCCAAAGAAATTATATATAATATCAAAATATATTATTTGGGCTTTCAGACATATTTATATTCTATATAGACAGTTTAATAAATATTTACATTTTATTACATTATTTTATAAAGGAGATTTATTATAATCTATAGCATTAATATCATTTGAGTAGATAACTTTAAAGTCAGTTAAAAAATCTGAGTAAAATTTCCAAAATAGTATTAGCATTTATATTTGAATTCTGGAAAATACTGTATTATCTCATTTAAATATTTTTTGTAAATTTATTTATAAGCTACATGTAGAATTTCAATAATCCAAAAATCATTTTTTTAATTATGGAGAGTAACATCTTCCAACTGGATAGAACAGTAAGGTAAGAAGAAAACAGGAAGTAAAATGAAAGTAGAAAACTAAAATTAGCAACTAGCATACAATTTTTAAAATAATTTTATTATTTATTTATGTATTTATTTAAGAGAGAGGGGGGGAGCATGGGTGGGGAGGAGCAGGTGAGAAAGAATCTCAAGCTGACTCTGCACTGCAGGGAGCCTGATATAGGGCTTGATGTCAGGACAGCAAGATCATGACCTGAGTTGAAACAAAGAGTCAGATGCTTAACGCACTGAGCCACCCAGGTGCCCTGATAATTAATACTGAAAATTAATACCCTTAAATTTAATCAAAATAATTTGATACTTTTCAACATAATTCTTTCATTCCATTTGTTTGGGTATAGAACACTCCAGTCTGTAAATTCATATGATTGACTTCTATCTCCAACATTTAGTTGAGCCATTTACTACTCTCAGAGGAATAAATGAACTGGTCTACTTTTGACCAACAAAAAGAAATTTAAATAGTAATTCTTGTTATAATAAGAAATATCCACATGGTTCTGCCATTTTATTAAAAATAAATTTGAATTTCTTTTTAAAAATAGGTGACTCTATGGGAAGCATTAACTTTAATGCTCTCCAAATATCTTTGCTTTAGGTAATTCTTTTTTTAATGTCTATCCTCCAATACTCAGTCCTTCTTTTTTTTTTAAGATTTTATTTATTTATTTGACAGAGAGAGACACAATTATAGAGGAACACAAGCAGGGGGAGTGGGAGAGGGAAAACAAGCTCCCCGCCCAGCAGGAAGCCTGACGTGGGGCTCAATCCCAGGACTCTGGGATCATGACCGGAGCCAAAGGCAGACGCCTAACGCCACCCAGGCTCCCCTCTCCAATACTCAGTTTTATTTTCTCTTTATGAACATTTACAATACATATAACCAAGGTAAATAAAATTATGTTTTACAGTAACTTTGGTGCTTTTATTAATCTCATAAAGTAACATCAGAGATAGAACCATGTATTAAACACTTCAAGTTAACTCAAAAGCACAGATTTTTACTGTCATATATGTTGCAGAAACTTCTCCCAGAAATAGCAAGAGGAGCGGTAATGATTTTTTTTTTCCTCCAGGATATGATATTCTTCCTAACAGCCTCTGAGATGTAGCATTATCAATAGTTAATTGAAATTTCTTACCATTTTAATTGTCCCATAATACTTATAACTGCCTCTATTTGTTTTAAATAGCCTACTTTAAACAGATCAACTAACTTAAATATTACATATATGATAAAAGAACCTAGAATTTTACATATCAAAAAAACTTCACTAGTCTCCTAACAGAATATTTGCTTTAATGGTTTTGCTCATTTTTTTTTTCTACAGCAATAGGCACAAAATCTGCAGAATACACAATCATGAAATGTTATTGGTAGAATACATTTGTGAATGAGGAAAATGTAGAATACATTAGTGGTACTTCAAAGCAATTAACCGAAAACACAAAACAACTAAAACAAGTCCATTATGTAATCACCTAGCCACTCAGAGCTGATCTGTATTGAGAAATGACATCAGATCCTGGGTAAGGAAATGAAGAAAGAGAGAGAGGTGTGAATTGATAAAGTATTATATTACAGTTCAGTTTTCTTTAATAATGGATCTCTTACTAACCTTCATTAAAAATTAAAATCTTGTGTGTATGTTGAACAGGATTGCCTGCATGAATGATGGGGTACCGTAGAGGAAATTATCAGCTGATGTTATAACTGAGAAAGGAAAAATCTATGATGTCATTTGGAATGTCATGCACAGTGAGATTGGGTGATATTCTCTGAATAGGGAAAAATGCAATTAAACGATGCCAAGCCTTCAGTAAATCAGGGGACATTCTCATGTAGGGTAAACATGGTCACAGAAAAGAAACAACCAAAAGTCAGTGAATGTCAAGAGCCTAGAACTACAGTCTACATTGGCTGTGTATGCCTCTTTTTCACAATCTGGTTTTCTTTTTCTTTTCTGTTTTTTTTTTCCCTCTCCTTCTCTCTCTCTCTCTCTTTTAATTTTTTAATTTTTTATTTTTTAAAGCTTTTTTTTTAAAGATTTTATTTATTTATTTGACACAGAGAGAGAAATTACAAGTAGGCAGAGAGGCAGGCAGAGAGACAGGCAGAGGAGGAAGCAGTCTCCCTGCTGAGCAGAGAGCCCGATGCGGGCCTCAGTCCCAGGACGCTGAGATCATGACCTGAGCCGAAAGCAGAGGCTTTAACCCACTGAGCCACCCAGGTGCCCTCTCTCTTTTTTTATAATCTGGTTTTCTTATTCACTTTAATTCACTATCCTAAAATTATCTTTTTCTTGAAATTATATATTAATAATAATTGGCAAAAGAAAAGAAAGTTGAGAAAATCTAATTTGAATTTAGCCTAACACTAATTTTGTACAAAAGGCAAACCAGAAAAATTTCATAGATATTAATGTTCTCACTGGTATTTATTGATCTACATAGTGTTGAAGTCAATACCACACCAGTTTGCTTCTGAAACTATTTACCAACATTCTCCACCTTATAGTAAACTTTCATACTTCTTTCTTATTATTAGCTTAATTCTTATAGAATTTTTTTTAAGATTTTATTTATTTATTTGAGAGTGAAAGAAAGCACGAGAAGGGGGAGGGTCAGAGAAAGAGGCAGACTCCCCACTGAGCAGAGAGCCTGATGTGGGACTTGATCCCGCCACTGCAGGATTATGATCTGAGCCGAAAGCAGTCACTTAACCAACTGAGCCACCCACGTGCTCCTTCTGATTGACTCTTTTGTTAATTATGCACTTGCATAATTATAATTAAATATATAAAATATATTTAAGATTCTGGTTGTAGATTTTCTGCAATTAGCAAACTATGGCCTTCTATGCTGTTTAAAGTTGACAACTGTAAAGATATATCAGACCCTTCTGGGTTAGAACAGAAGAAAATACAAACTGGTAATGGAGCAATACTAAAACCTAAAGAAAAAAGTTCAGAAAGACCTAATATTTTCCTCTTAAACATTCATTACCATTAACTATTCCTCTTTGCATTAAAAATAATTCAATAGAATGCCAATATGATGTTTTCAATATTTTATTACTCTTTCCTTTTCTCTGATTTTTTTCTCCCTTTGAAGATAAAAGAGGTATTTTAATTGGGATGCAATGGGAATAAATTCAGAATTAGCATATGTTGGTGTTCAATAAATGCAGTTTTATTTATAACCTTTTCCTGTTTGTTTCAAAGATTCAGGAAAAAAACACATCAGAGGCAAAACAAATATTTCTAAACATTTTATATTTAATGATATACTGCCTGGAAATTCACTCTGATGTATGTTTGTGTATTTTTTTTAAATTCTTAAAGCCTACTTATACATCTAGATGGGAAACAATATCAAAGAATATGTAAACGTCCCCTCATTGCTTTACATGGACTAGAGAGAATGTTTCTCCACCTGAGACTTAGGAGAACTGGTCTGTAAAATACTCTTATAAAAAAAACCTAGATTGAGTCAATAGGTGCCCCTGGCACAGTCTGTGGAGATGGAAGCCCAAACTAGCAAGGCTATCTGTAAAACTCAAAGACTGTAGCTGACATTATTAAGATTTAGAAATTTTTTTCTAAGGCACTTACACAGAGAAGAATAAAGTGAATTTAAGCATTTTGAGAAATTATAGAACAACTCAAGAACATTTTTTTCACAACTTTGAAAGGCAGAATTGAGGTTAACAACTACAGAAACATGTCTTCTTATTTCTATTATACCAATTTAGAAATTCAGATAAGTTAGTTCTGAATACTTACATGCAGAAAACTATGATATGTTGGCTATATATTCTCAGTTTCAAAATGCATGCAAACATCTAGATTTTTTTACTTCCCACCTCATTTTAATATTTTACATTGTTGGACCTTGGAATATCTTAATGGTGGGCATCTTTGATTTTATTGATGATGGGGGGAGACAGCAGGCCATTTAAGGAATATTAACAGACTTTTAATAAGCCATGACAAATTAAATACAACAAAGTTTTAATCTTTAAACTTTATCTAAAAATATAGATTCAATTTATCTATATGTAGACATACTAGGGAAAATAATTTAAATTATATGAAGTCATAAAGAAATAAAAATCTTTACAATACAATTTAGCTAATGTACCAATGATGTGTTTCTAACTGTATTCATGACTTGGGTGATTGGATCTCAGGAGGCATTTTGACATAGATGCAACATTATATGTAGTTTCTAGGTTTTCCAGTTGGGTGATTTATCAAAAATTCCATACACGTTCAATTAAAGTTGGAGAAAAGGAAACAAATACAGTAGTAATGAAAGAAAAACACATTACAATGAAATTAAGAAAATCAAAGTTTACTTGATGTAAATAAGCAATTTAATTTAATTTGTTAAAGGTGTTTTACAAGGACTTTATGTGTTCTTTAAGAGATTTAGAAATGTATAAAGCTTTATATAAGGTTTAATTGAGCTTAAAAATTTCTAGCTTTTATTTAGCTAAAATTAAGATCTGTCTCTAGAACTATCCTAAAACTTGTTTATCATAATCACTGTATTATTTCAAATGTATATATACATTTCTAAAATTTTAAGTATAAAAATAGTTATAGAGAATATATGTTCTCACATATAATATTAGTTTTCCTGGAAGAGAATTGAACATGTTCAATTTTGTGAAAAGGTAAGTGTAAAACACTATATTTGCACCCTTTCTCTAAGATTGAAGAATTTCCCTTTCTAAACAATCTTTCTGTTTACCCTTCTGTATACTGCATTCTGTAGTACCTTTTTGTAGTACTATCAGCAAAGAACAATCATGTTTTTTTTTTAATTTTTTTATTTTTTTTATTTTTTTTTTTTAAAGATTTTATTTATTTATTTCACAGCGGGAGANTATTTTTTTATTTTTTTTATTTTTTTTTTTTTAAAGATTTTATTTATTTATTTCACAGCGGGAGAGAGATCACAAGGAGGCAGAGAGGCAGGCAGAGAGAGAGAGGGGGAAGCAGGCTCCCTGCCAAGCAGAGAGCCCGATGCGGGCCTCGATCCCAGGACCCTGAGATCATGACCTGGGCCGAAAGCAGAGGCTTTAACCCACTGAGCCACCCAGGCGCCCAAGAACAATCATGTTTTTATAGAGGAAAAAAATAGGAGAGATTGTGAGAATAAGTCTGACTTAAGCCAGGAAAAGGCAATTGGATGCAGCTCCTTGAACATTTATAAAGTCATATTAGCCAGTGCTATAAAAATACCAAGTAAAGAATAAAGTGCATCTAATATTCTTTCATAATTTGATGACCTGTTTAATAGCTTGAAAGTAATCGATAATTTTATTACAGAAAGAACCATGGTCAGAAAAAACCCAGACCTGCTAAATATTCTCTTTCATTAAAAAAGTGCAAATCAACTGTGTTTCTGTTGTATAGTGTCCAAGTAAAAGTGACGGTCATTTCTAATTAGAATTACTGGTTCAGTATTAAACATGGAAGGTAAATAAGAATACGCTCTAAGGGGCGCCTGGGTGGCTCAGTGGGTTAAAGCCTCTGCCTTCAGCTCAGGTCACGATCCCAGGGTCCTGGGATCGAGGCCCGCATCCGGCTCTCTGCTCAGCAGGGAGCCTGCTTCCCCCTCTCTCTCTCTCTGCCTGCCTCTCTGCCTCCTTGTGATCTCTCTCCCTCTGTGAAATAAATAAACAAAATCTTAAAAAAAAAAAAAGAATACGCTCTAAGAAGTTGGCCCTGGGCCCAGTATTATAAATATTTAAATCACTGATTTCTATGATAGAATATAGTATATTTTAAATGAGTTTATACATGACAGTGGCCTAGAGGGAAAGGATAACACCTTGAGTGAGAGGATTACAGTCAAGAATAATCTTGAGCATTTGAAAAAATTAGTAATTTCCAAAAGTGATAGATAGATACATAGACAGATCCTTTATTTTCTTTTATCAATTTGAATGTTTCATGACTAAGATTAACTAAGTCAACTAGAAACAAACAACTGGTAGGAAGAAACTTTAATTTTGGGTATTAGCCAGTAGAACTATCAATTATTGTCCCTTAGCATTCATTCTTAAGTCAGAGTTTGTATACACCCATTATTGCATTATTTATCACACTGCATTATGATCATTCCTTTTTTACTAGTCCTCAGGAGTTACAGGAGTAATAATGGTACTCTAGGAAAGGCTTGATTCACTGCTTTAAGCCATAGGGTTGAATCTCATTATAGAGAAGTTTTGAAGAACTGGGCTGAAAATGAGCTTTTGTCATTTTGTTTTGACTTAGTTTGGTTTTATCTTTCTCTGGCTTCTTTAATACCATAGAATCCCTAAAACATGACCAAAAGTGACCACTGATGACTGCCACCCAGCCGCCACCCAGAAACCATAATGCAGAATATGGGGAAGAACAGAGAGTGGTAGTAATCTTTACTATTTAGGCAGCCCAGTCCCCTTTTCTGAGACTGCATAAGCACTGTCATTCTGTAATATTAAGACTTTGATAAGAACATGGTGGTTGCTTATTTTGAAACCTTAGAAATACTACTCTGCATTATAACAATAATATTGAATTGGAGCTCGTTTGCAAAGTAGAAAAGAGAAAATACTACTGTATTATTGATTTTGTTCCTCCACAAACCCATTATAAAATATGTTGATATTTCACTATATTTTATTTTTATTTATTTTTATTTTTATTTTTATTTTATTTTATTTTATTTTTAAAATACTAGTCTTTTGTATATAGTTTTATTGTGATGGTGTTCTTATATTCAAAATAATGAGAATAAATTAAATTTAGAGAAATACATAGTGGTATTAAAATAAAATTGTAATAATTTTAAATGTTATTTCATGAAAGATACTTTGTATTTTATCATTGGTAACATCCAAGTTATTAATGTTCTTTTTGAGTTAAGAGGTCAGCATAGTCCTTTTTGTAGAAGCAAAATGAACGAATACATCCAATATTGGAAAATATAATTTTTCCATATTTTCTAGGACAGATTTCTAGTGAATTTGTTGTTGCCATTACAAAATGGAATGTTTTCTATCAAAGTTGATCTTGCCACTCCAAAAGTCAAAATTCCAAAAAGAATGTAGCATTTTTGTCAGTTGTTTGCTAAATAACTTGCTTTTAACATTGGAGATTGCCAGGTGCCTGGGTGGCTCAGTCGTTAAGCATCTGCCTTCAGCTTGGGTCATGAACCCAGGGTCCTGGGATTGAGCTCCACATCGGGCTCCCTGCTCAGCGGGAAGCCTCCTTCTCCCTCTCCCACTCCCCCTGCTTGTGTTCCCTCTCTTGCTGTGTCTCTCTCTGTCCAATAAATAAATAAAATCTTTAAAAAAAATTTGGAGATTGCCTACTCCCCTCTACCTTTCCTAAATTTCCCAGGCAATTTGAATTCCTTGAATAAGATGCATATAAGAATAAAATATTTTATCTACCTGTTAAATTTTATAACTCTAACAAAGTGTCCTGTGAAAGTTTCTCATCCAACTTGTTTCTCGAATTAATCAGAAAAACCTAGGCTATATGTGATAACACATAAATACTGCAGTAACAAAGGCTCAATACCATGAAGGCTTATTTATCAATCAGATTGCAGTTAGATTAGACTTTTCTGGGCTGCTTTCCTTTAACCTTAGACCTGGGCTTCCTCTATCTTATTTTTACTCTACATGGTCTGTTTGGGTTTCAAGAAAGCCTCAGGAAGGAGAAAAGATTAGAGTATTGTACAGGATGTTTAAAGGGTTACAGAATACAGGTTACAGTTACAGGATGTTACTTAGTTTACCTCCCATTGATACAGGTCAAAGCAAATGGCCTCTGACCTAAATGTGAGGAGAAATTGAAAATACAACCTCTTTCTGTGTGAGCACAGGAAACAAATATATCATACTACATATAGAACATTGTCACTACCATATATACAAATAAACTTATTTGAGGAATAGAGTGCAACTAACTTTTCAATGTCCATGTGGAGTATATGATGATTTTTAGAATCATATTAGAAAAGCATAAATAGAATTGAGATAAAGTATGTCTGAGATGCATCATTTGTTTTGGCCATTTGGAACACTGTTCATTTAAAAGACAAATAAGCAAATAAATAAAATCAATCACCAAAGGAACTAAATTACTATCAGTTATCTAATGACCTCAAAAATATGATGCATTAGCATGAATCAAATCCACACCAATGCACAGTATCTGCAAATTGTCAAAAGACAGAGAATTTTGAAAGCAGCTATCATGTATAAGGGAGCACCCATGCTGTGGATTAAATGTTTATGTCACCCCAAAATGGATACATTGAAATCCTAATTCCCAATATAACGGTATAGGGAAGTGGAACCTCTGGGAGGTGATAAGGCTATAAGGGTAAGAGCATTCATGAATGGAAGTAAAGCCCTTACAAAAAAGACCTCAGAAACATCCTTCATTTTTAATTCCTTGATCCTGGACTTCCCAGCCTCCTAAGCTGTGAGAAATAAATTTCTGTTTTTTAAAAGACACCCAGTCTATATGGTTCCATTATAGAAGCCCAAATGGACAAAGACACTTCAGAAGATTCTCAGCAGATTTCTTAGTAGAACCTAGCAGCCCAGAAGGGAGTAGGAGGATATATTCAAAATTCTGAAGAAAACAAAAAAAGAAACAAACAAAAAAACCTACCAAGCAAGAATAATTTACCTGGCAAAACTGTCCTTCAAAAATGAAGGAGAAATAAAAACTTTCACAGACACATTTAAAATAGTTCATCACCACTAGACCTGCTTTATATGAAATCCTGATGGTAGTCATTCAGGTTGAAACAAAATGAAGCTAAATAGCTACACAAAAGCATCTGAAAACATAAACCTCACTGGTAAAAGTAAACATATAGACACGCAAAGAATATGATGCTACTGTAATAGTAGTGGATAAATCACTTTTAAATCTGACATAGAAATTAGAAGACAAAAGTATAAAAACCTAAAACTATAATAATATATTAATGAATATACAATAGAAAAAGATGTAATTTGGGATATGAGTAACAAAGTGTGTGGGGGGAGAAGTAAAAGTCTGTTTTTGTATATGCCTGAACATAAACTGTTATCTTAAAATAGATTGTTATAACTATAATAGATTGCATATGCATATCAAGAAGCACATCATATAATGATAAATGTGTCAAAATCAGGAAGATGTAGCAATTATAAACATATACGTACTCAAAATTGGAACGTTCAAATATATGAAGCAAACAGAGCAGAAGAAAGACATAGACAGCAACATAATAATAGGAGAATTTAGACCTCACTTTGAATAATAGTGTACATAGACATAAGGTCAGTAATGAAACAGATGATTTGAATAACACTATAGAACAAATGTAACAGATAAATACTGAACATTTCAGCCAACAGCAGAAAAGTACACATTCTTCTCAAGTATATATACATTATTCTCCAGGAAAGATCATATGTTAGATTAAAAGTCTCACCAAATTTACAAAGATGAATTTATACAAAACATCTTTTCTTATCACATGGAATGAAACTAGAAATACATAGCAGAAGGAAAACTGGAAAATTCACAAATGTGTGGATATAAAACAATATACCATTGAAGAATCAATGAATCAAAGACAAATCAAAGGGGAAACTAGAAAATATCTTCAGATAAAAGAAAATTAGGGCACCTGGGTGGCTCAGTGGGTTAAAGCCTCTGCCTTCGGCTCAGGTCATGATCTCAGGGTCCTGGGATTGAGGCCCACATCGGGCTCTCTGCTCAGTGGGGAGCCTGCTTCCTCCTCTCTCTCTCTGCCTGCCTCTCTGCCTACTTGTGATCTAATCTCTGTCTGTGTCAAATAAATAAATAAAATCTTTAAAAAAAAAAAAAGAAAATTAAAGCACAACATACCAAAACTTATGGGATGCAACAAAAGGAGAAATAAAAGGTAAGTTTATATCATTAAACACTTATTTTTTTTAAAAAAAAGAAGAAAGATCTCAAATAATCTAACTCTACATCTCAAGGAAATAGAGAAAGAAGAACTATGTCCAAAGGTAGGTGAAGGAAGGAAATAATGATTAGGGCAAAAATAAATGAGATAGAGTGGGAAAATGATAGAAAAAATAAAACCAAATGGGTTTTTTTTGTTTTGTTTTAAAGATCAACAAAATTGAAAAACTCTTCATCTAGATAAACAGAAAAAAAGGGAAAGGACTCATTAAATCAGAAATGAAAGACATTACAACTGATGCTACCAAAATAAAAAGGATTGTGAGAGTCTGCTTTGAATAAGTATATGCTACAAACTGGATAACCTAAATGAAATGGATAAGTGCATGGACACATACAACCTATCAAGACTCAATCATAGTGAGATAGAAAAATCTGAACAGACCTATAACTAATAAATAGATGAATCAGTAATCAAAAACACCCTTAAAAGAAAACCCAAGAGTAGATGTCTTCACTAGTGAATTCTACCAAACATTTAAGAAGTAACACCAACCCTTTTCAAACTCATTGTAGAAGGTCGGCACTACCATCATATCAAAACCAGTAAAGAACACCACAAGAAAAGAAAAATACAGGCTAGTATTCTTGATGAATATAGATGAAAAAGTCCTCAACAAAATACTAGTAAACCAAATTCAAAAGTATATTAAAAGGATTATATATTATGACCATGTGGGATTTACTCCTGGGATATAAGGATGGTTCAACATATGACAATAAATGTGATATATCACATTAACAAAATGAAGGATAAAAATAATCTCAATAGATGCAAAAAAGGCAACTGATAAAATTAAACTCACGTCCATGATAAAAACACTTAACAAATTAAGAATAGAAGGAAATTGTCTCAATACAGTAAAGGCAATATATGAAAAGCCCACAGCTAACATCTTATTTAACAATAAAAAAAATAATGCTTTTCTTATAAGATCAGGATGAAGGCAAGTATACCTACTCTTGCCACTTCTATTCAACATAAGTCCTAGCTCTGGCAATTAATTAGGCAAGACAAATAAATAAAAAGCATCCAAACCACAACAGAAAAGGTAAAGTACTTGCAAATGACATGATCTTATATGTAGAATACCCCAAAGATTCTACAATAAAACTGTTAGAACTAATAAACAAATTCAGTAAAGTTGCAAGATGCGATATCAACATGTAAAAACCAGATGTTTCTATACACTAACAATGAAGAGTCTAAAAGGAAATTCAGAAAATTCAATTTACGATAACATCGAAAAGTATAAAATATTTACAAATGAACTCACACAAGAGGTAAGAGACTTATGCACTGAAAATTATAAAACATACCTGAAAGGAATTAAAGAAGACACAAATATATGGAAAGACACTTCACATCCATAGACTGGAAGACTTAATATTATTAAAATGTCTATAGTCCCCAAAGTCAACTATAGATTTAGTGCAATCTTTATCAAAATAACAATAGCATTTTTATTACAAAAATAAGAGAAGCAATCCTAAAATTCTTATAAAACCACAAAGAATCCAAATAACCAAAACAATCTTGAGAAGGAGAAAAAAGCTGGCAGCCTCATACTTCTGATGTTGAAATAAAGTTCAAAGCTAAAGTAATCAAAACAGTATGGTCCTTACTGGAATAAAGTTATTAGACCAGAGGAGTATAATAGAGATCCCAGAAATAATCCACACATGTGTGGTCAAATAATCTTCAACAAGATGCTAATAATATACAAAGGCAAAAGGATAGTCTTCAACAAATAGTAATAGGAAAATTGGATATGTGTCGGAGAAGATCATCAAGAAGATATGACTGCCGGTCGACTCATGAGCTGGATCTGGGCAACTGGAGGCTACTCACCTTCTCCCTGTCTTTGCAATGTGTGTTCAACTTCTCTTCCCTGTACTCAGAAGCTGTTCCAGGGATACACCCTTGAGATAGAAATATGATGTTGAGGCTATCAGAACTGGGTATGTGATTTAACTTAGTTAAGGTCTCTATATAAACTTTCAAGTTTCTGGCAAGTGGGGGTGGAAAACTAGTTGTGTTGCAGCCACCCAAGACAAGCCTGGTAAATAAACTGCCTTGTTCATTAAAACTGTCACCTACCAATCTGGAGTGGTCTGCCTCTTCCTTTGGTCTCTCCCTGCCTTCTGGTTTCAGATTACCCTAGGGAGGCCCCCCAGGAGGTGGCAAACCAGTAGCAGCTACATGGAAAAGAATGAAATTGGATCTTTATCTTACACTATATACAAAAATCAAGCTAAAATAGATTAGGGCTTAATCTTAAGATCTGAAGCTATCAAACTCCTTGGAGAAAAGGGATACTTGGTCTTGGCAATGATTTCATGGATTTGACACCAATAATACAGGCAACCGAAGGAAAAATAGACAAATGGGACTATATCAGGCCAAAATACTTTACACAGAAAAGGAAACAATTAAAGTAAAAAGGTAACCTATGAAAGGGAAGAAAAGTATTGGCAAAGTATGTATCTGAAAAGAGGTTAATGTGCAAAATATATAAGTAACTCCTACAACTCAGTAGCAAAACAAACAAAACAAACAAACAAAAATAACAACCAATTAAAATATGGGCAAAACACTTGGATAGACATTTCCCCAAAGAAGACACACGGATGGGCAAAGGGTACATGAAAATGTGATCAATATCACTAATCATTTGAGAAAAGGAAAGTAAAACCACAACAAGATATACCTTCACACCTTTTAGGATGGCCATTATCAAAACAACAATAAACAAAAAACAAAAACAGAAAATAACAAGTGTTGTTGAGGAGGTGTAGAAATTGGAAACCTTATACACTATTGGTGGAAATGTAAAATGGTTCAAAGAACATGGAATTTCCTTGAAATTTTGAAAATGGAACAGCCATGTGATCCGGGAATCCCACTTCTGGGTATTTATCCAAAAGAATGGATATTAGAATATCAAAGAGATATATGCACTCCCATGTTCACTACAGCATTAGGTAGAAACAGTCTAAATGTCCAGCAGCAAATGAATGAATGGATAAAGAATATGTGTCATAAACAAACAAACAATGGAATATTTTTTCATTATTGAAAAAGGAGGAAATTTTGTCATATGGTTAAATCTTGAGGAATGTATGGTAAGTGAAATAAGCTAGTCACAGGACAAATACTGCACAGTTCCCTTTCATGAGGCATCTAAAGTATCAAATTTGTAGAAGCAGAGAGTAGAATGATAGTTGCCAGGGGCTGGAGGAGTAGGAAATGGAGAATCGTGGTTCGGTGGGTATAAAGTTTCAGTCATGCAAGATGGAAAAGTTCTAGAGTTGTGCTGCACAACGTTGTGTTTTTAAGTTAATACTGCAATGTAAACTTAAAAATTTGTTAAAAGAATAGATATGTGTTTTTACCATAATAAAAAATAGTATATTTAGATAAATTGAGTTTTTTTTTTTACTATGTATTAGTTATTAACTAAATACTTAGAGTATCTTTATTTGTACTAGGACTCTAGAAAAATATAAATTTTGTACTGAAAGTGCCATTATATGAAAGTCAAGCACTTTTACTTTATTCAGTAACCAGTGTTCCTTTGCATTAAAATGTTTCTTTAGGCTTATAAAATTTATTTCCTGTCTTTTAATTAGAACTTTATACAGGAGTTTTTAATATTTGCTTCTTTCTCAATTGAATATTTTATTGTCACAGACTTGGGATCTTGAGTGATTATTTCATTTAGCTTGATTATTTTCTTGTCCATGAACAATTTGTGGAGATTGGCTCCAACACAAGATTGAGCTTTAAGTACAACATTAAATCTTCAGGACACTCATAATATCATTTTGTTCAGCGTCCCTTGACAATTATCAAAATATGATTCCCCTGCCCCACTTAAGACCTAATATCAATGTTATAATATAAACATACCATCAGTGGTATGTACAGCAAACAGGTGGTTAATTCTGTGATACTATTTTCAACAAATGTTACTACTTTTTTTAAAAACATTTTTATTTTATTTTATTTATTTATTTGACTAGAGATAGAGAGTGAGCACGAGTAGGCAGAGCTGCAGGCAGAGGGAGAGGGAGAAGCAGTTTCTCTCTGAGCGGGGAGCCTGCCATGCAGCTCAATCCCAGGACCTTGAGATCATGACTTCACCTGAAGGCAGCTACTTAACTGACTGAGCCACTTAGGCATCCCTAAAAATATTTTCTAACCAACTTTATATTCAAAGTTGTATTACTATACTTAAATTTATCCATTTGTTTAAGTAGTACTTGAGAGCCTATTACTGTCAAGCAATATTTGGGGTTATATGAGGGTGAATGAGTTAGTAGTGTGTTTATAGTGACCAATGAGGTGACATGGAGATATACATTCTAGTTCAAAGGCAATTATAGCACCAAACTCTGAAATGAAAACAGAGAAAAGGAAGTGGACTATTTAGAAATGTAGCTTTATAGCTCGCAAGGATGATGTTTTGCAAGGCATATTAAGATCTGCTATAAAGAATTATTTTATTCCTAGGCTATAATAAAGTCCTTTAAACATTAGAAAAGTTAAGGTACGTAATCAAATGTTGCAAAAAAATATTTCAAAGTTCACTGAAAAGGGTGCCTGGGTAGCTCAGTGGGTTAAGCCTCTGCCTTCAGCTCAGGTCATGATCTCAGGGTTCTGGGATCAAGTCCCGCATCGGGCTCTCTGCTCGGCGGGGAGCTTGCTTCTCCCTCGCTCTTTGCCTGCCTCTCTGCCTACTTGTGATCACTCTCTCTCTGTCAAATAAATAAATAAAATCTTTAAAAAAAATTCACTGAAAAAATAATGTGTGCTGTGGTGAAATCAGGACCTGACCAGTAGGGAGCCTTTTAAAAATTATCTAAGTAAAACCTAAATTATGGTTGATGAAAGTGTAATTAAGCAGAAGGATCTGACCAAGGAATGAAAGAAGTTCAGTTTTGGACCTAAAAATACTAAAATAGGGAAGAGGCCTTTGTACCCACTTTGCTTCAGTAGATAGAAATTGCCAGGGTGCAACAGTTTATTCATTTGCGAACCTACCTATTTAATAAAAGTTGTTACCTGGAAGTTAGTATAATAAGAGGTAAAAGGCCATTTAGATAAAATTAGGGAAGAAAGTACAATAACAAAATTGTCATGAGTCTTTACATTTTTATATTATGCCATAATGTTTGTCATATCTATTCCTTTGGACTGTATCTGTTAAAAAATATAGACAACTCCCCTTAATATCATAATGAAAAAAGAAAAGTTGTAATTTTATGCCATCAACGTAATCATAAGTATATAAGAGAAAATGAGTTACCTCAGAGTTGGAAGCATTGACTTGATTATGTCTATAATGTTGTCTATGCATGAATCTTAAGGTCTATTCCTTCAGAACTGGGATAAAGGGCTCTCTCCAGCTTATTGTGAACTTTGTACCTGTTAAGGAAAAGTGACCTCATCAAATGTGTCCTGAATTAGCAGTGCAAGTAACATGATTTTACTCTTTCTTCTCTTGAAAAGAAAACAAAAGAACTTTGTTGAAAATTATTTCTGACCATTATCTATCTCTGAGTTCTGATCATACTGATGAAGTTTAGAACATAGGTGAGGTTCAGTGGGGTGGACCCTGGAGCCAACGACCAAGAAAGAATTCTTGAGACGTCTTTGGTGCAAAGTGGTGGTGTATTAAAGCACAGGGACAGGACCTGTGGGCAGAAAGAGCTGCTGCCTCGGGGTTGTGAGGAGTAGTCCATGATATACTTGCAAGTTGGGAGGGGCTTAGGGATAGCTTAAGTCTCTAAGGAATTTTGGAAGCAAGGTTGCCAGGACCTTGAGGGGCTAGCTGTTGTTGGGAAAAGTCATTTATTACCTCTAATAAAACCTTAGTCATGAGACCTTTCAGTTGTTTATCGGTGGGCCATATGCTTGGGGATGACTGCCAGCAAGTATCTTGGAGGGTTTAGAGATAAAGGAAGTTTCCAAAGGAATTTTTATATGTTAAAGTAGACTTATGGGATCCTGGTTGGGGTGGGGGGCCATCAGGCTAGGATTGCCTTTTGCCCTTAGCAAAGTATTAAGGTGGAGGCCGTTGAGTCCCTAAAGGAATGTCACTCTGCCTGTTTCAAAGACTTGTCCATGGACTCTAGGTAGTAAGGAAATTTAATAACTTTTCTTCTGCCTCCGTTTCCCACACCAATATTCTGGCTTTAAAATAAATTATTAAGAAGTTAGCAAAAGTAAAAGAGAACCTCGCTGGAATTTGTCTAAAAATTCACCTAATATAAGGAAGGATATTAAAGAGAAAATGTCTTATAGACATTTGGTTCAGAATATTATCAGGACATGATATAAATAATGAGAAATAATTGATAACTGAATCCATGAGAGGAGAAAATATTTCCCAGGGAGAGTGTATTGAGCAAAAAGAGAGAATAACATGAGAAAATCCTAAAAATTATGAAGTTTAATGGATGAGTATGGGGAAAGTACCATAAGTAGGAGACTTAGATGTTCTAACTAGACTGGCATAAACAAACCAACAAACAAACAATCTCCACAAAAACAGGAGAGAAATAAAGGAAAAGACTTAGTGGACAGCTTTGCCAAATGCTGCTGAGAGATGCTGCAGTCTGAGCAGTGAATTAAACAAGGCAGAAAGAGTTGCAGCTGGGGGGTTGAAGCTGAGTCAATGTTTCATCATGTGTAGCATGACTGATACGTGATATGATAAAATAGACATAGAAACAGTGGGATATTCTTACAATAGCTACGAGAAAGAAAATAATGGCTCAATGTTGAAATGTGGTACTTGGGATCATTTAATGGGTGTTATTTATTTGCTTCATTTTCGAAAGAGGTTTACATTATTTGAGAAATATCCTAGTTGAGAGGATTAAATGCCAGATAGAACAAGGGAAAGAAAGCTCAATTTAGCAAGGCACAAAAGAAACAAAAAACAAAAAACACGAAAATGCTAAGCCTCAAAATATAAATAATGTGTTACATTTAAATATAACAGAAGGGACAGGAGAAATAAAATCATTTCTAGAGATGTAACTTTACATGTCTTATGGCAAGAAAATAAGAGTGCTTCTGTTTAACTGATATTTTAATTGTGAAATAAAGGCATATCTATCCATGAAAGTATGCGGTTGATATATCTGGAGCTATAGGGAGAAGTTTTAGGAAAGAACAGTAATACACACTACCACTATAGTGATTTTTCTTTTTTTTTCCAAGTTAAAAGATGTTAAGTGTGGTTTTTGCTGCCTTTTCTAATGTGGAAATTGGTTCATAGTGATGATGGAGCAGAAGGCAAGCTGAGGGCAAAGCCCAAGCTAACAACCCCCTCCCCCCATCTCCAGGTGGGATCTGTGTGACATTCCTCAGGCACTCCTGGCTGCCCTAGAACAAAGGATAGGGGAAAACAAATGGTTAACTGATAGATATCACAGTCATGCAGGACTTGAGTATCCATCAATTTGCAACTGTCTTAATGCTTTACAAGAAAAAACCCATCCAGAAACCTATGGACTCAATTTCCTGGAGTCCTAACATCACTCTTTCCTTCATAGGATAGAAAAATCTTATATAGTCAGTCACTCCTCACAACCCCAGTGCAGCTATTTCTGCCCACAGGTCCTGTCTTCATGCTTTAATAAAAACACCTTTTTGCACCAAAAGTGTCTTAAGAATTCTTTCTTGACCTTCGGCTTTGAACCCTACCACTTCAAACCACATCAACAGGATGGCTATGTAATCCCTCCAAAGTCACATAGCCCAGGAGGAGACCAGGGTCTGTGTACCTTACCATTATTCTGTAGGAATAGACTTAAACATTTTCTAGTCCAAGGGTTTTAGGAAAGTGATGTAACTTAGTGGGGAGAAAACCAGGTGATAAATTGGATAACTCATGCCAAAGTCATAACACTTTAATTAAGCAGCTTTGTGAGATCCAATCACTTGATCTAGTTAATGTTTTGGATATCAGTTCCTTTAATTATAGAATAAGGCATTTAGATGAGATTATCTCTAAGGTCACTTCTGATTTTATGATTTTGCGAGACTGTGATATAAGGATCATAGAATATGTAAGTATTGTCGGCTAGTATCACGGGATTAGATAATAAGAATGTCACTTACAGCATTTCTCCAGACACAATTTCTCCTGAGAATTGCTTTGATTGTTAACAGAATGATCTTATAATAATAAATAGTAATAAAATGCTTCTCTTTCCTAAGTATTGTTCAAAGTTATAATAACATAAATGAATTAACCAGCTTTGGAAAGGTCACTTTTCCAATAAATGGCGAATAAAAAAAAAAAAGGTTAATAAAATGATTCAGACTCATTTACTATTACTTACAAGGGTTATTCTGTCTGACATCTATATGTGTATAATTATAGCCAAAGCCTTAAAATTGTACAAAAAAGCTTTTTGCCTTTTCCCCCAGTCAGCAGAGCAAAGATTTTATCTAAATGCTGCATTTTCACATGTTTGAAAGCAACCTCTCTTTTCATAAATGTGCAACTGTTTTAGTTGGAAACACCTGCAGCTGTGCTAGATATTTTCTGCCTAGAGATGTGCGATAGGCAGAGAGAGTGAAAAATCTAGAGTGGTTTCCACACTGGGAAAGGGTGTCTTGCCTGGGGTTGAGAGCAGGTTCCTGAAAATAGGAGCCGAGGGACGCCTGGGTGGCTCAGTCGTCTGTCTTTGGCTCAGGGCATGATCCCAGGGTCCTGGGATTGAGTCCAGCATCGGGCTCCCTGCTCAGTGAGAAGCCTGCTTTGCTTCTCCCTCTCATTCCCCCTGCTTGTGTTCCCTCTCGGTGTGTCTCTACCTGTCAAATAAATAAATAAAATCTTAAAAAAAAATAGGAGTCTGTCATAATAAGTAAAAAGAAACAAACAGAGGCATGATTCATATTAGGACTGGTACACAGATACAAATTTAGAATCCAACTTAAAGAACAAAGAAACTGATACCGCCTGTTACCTCTTCCTGCTTGCTGCCACCTGGGTATTTCATGAGGAGCTGGATCAGCAGCAAGAGTGAAACTAATGGATGATTTCCATTATAACCCCTAGGAATGCCTTGGAGCTTCCTTTGAGGACACTTCTTAGTTTAAATTCTTTTTGCAGGAAAAAAGAAAAAGAAATTGGATCCCAGCTTGAAAGAAACTGTGTTTATTTAAGATTTGTATATATATATTTTTTGTGAACTCCAAAATTGGTACAAAAGTTTTTTTGTGAGGAAATTTTACTAAGTTACATGGAGAATGTTCATCTTTGGAAAACAGAAATGTAAGGTACAAGATTTAGATCCAGGGAAAAGCCTCAGAGGCAGAGTAGTGAGACTGACTTGAACAACACCTTGTGTCAGCCATCCTGTTCCCCGACTGGGCAGTCAGGGAGGTGGAAATAGAAAGAGACAGAGGGATAAAGAGGTAGAGATGGAGTTAGAGAGTTGATAGAGAAGGATAGAGATAGAGAAAGAGATCGAGATTGAGAGAAACTAAAATATCTCAAATTCTAATTATATAGCAGGCACGGGGAATCAAAAAGTGGGGCCTAGACCCTAAGATATTCACAGTGAATACTGTGTAAGACACATGGACAGATAAATTGAAAATCTGCGGTTGATTTTATTGTGGAAAACTAAAAGGGGCGCACAATCTAGACTGAGTGAAATCTGATGTAACGGTAGCATGATTTTGAAAAATGGGCCAGATTTATTCAGCTAAAATTGGAGGCGTATTTCTGAATTTAAATATTTAGTTAAAACTTTCTATAGAATTCCCTTTCCTTCCCCCAGTTGCTAATTAATAACCAATGTACAAGAAAATGGAGGTTAGGGGCGCCTGGGTGGCTCAGTGGGTTAAAGCCTCTGCTTTCAGCTCAGGTCATGATCTCAGGGTCCTGGGATCGAGGCCCGCATCGGGCTCTCTGCTCAGCAGGGAGCCTGCTTCCTCCTCTCCTTGTCTCTCTGCCTGCCTCTCTGCCTACTTGTGATCTCTCTCTCTCTGTGTCAAATAAATAAATAAAATCTTAAAAAAAAAAAAAAAGAAAATGGAGGTTATTCCAGTTCAGTAAATAAAGGCATAGGAGATTATATAGTTGAGAATAGGAAAGAGAGGAACAGTTCCACTCTATTTCCGTGCGTCTGAGCCTGTTCTGATAAGTCAGTACAATACTTGGAATTTTAACCTATACTCCAAAAATGTAAATCTGGATTCTGAGTAATCTGTATTTTTTTCTCTTCACACAGGAATGATAGGCAAAATAAGTGAAACAGGAAAACATTCCCACTTGTGCTTTCCCGTCTTCCTTGTTGGTGAGAGAGACCAGGTGGAGTGTTAGTGAGGGACCAGAACTTTGAGTAAAAAGCCATCTCAGGTCTTCCAGCTTCAGCAGTTAGAATCAGTTCATTGAAATACCACATATCTTGCAACAGAGACCAGCCATCCTGCCAGACTCTATCTGCATTCCTGGTCTACCAAATGGTGACAAAAATAAAATGTTTACTGTTCTGAACCTTTAAGTTTTAGGGCTGTTTATACAATAATACATATTTAGAACAGTTTACTTTAATCAATAGACTATTTAAAAATAAGAGCAACAAACAGATATTTTCAAATATTGTTTTTTAAATGACAAAACAGTATCAATCATTTTTGGTCAAACTACTATCTAATCAAGATTGAATTAAAGCATTTAGAAATGGAAAAAATAGGATAGAGAAGGACTAGTTATGCACATTCATCCAGAAATAATGATGCTACTGAAAATTCTGATATAAATCAGAATTTAAATTATATGAACTTGGAAAATATTAAATAATAACTAAGCAAAATGATAGTGAGGGCAGAGGAGATTAGAGATTTAGGCAATTGCTATTATCATCACTTTTCTAAGTAAAGAGTCAATTAAACTACAGAGCTTTCAAGAATTGTAATGACTACAGCACCTGAATGCCTTTCAGACATTCTTAACCTTAGTGAGTCTGTCGCAAGTGGTATTCTTTATTTAATAGGTATATTTACTTAAATATCAACAATTTGCCTTTTTCATTTTAGCAAATATAAAGATTATGCTACAATATTCAAAATAGTAATATGTACATTGAATAATGTCTGTAGCTATGTTGTCCAGTGCAGTGGACACAATCTACATTTGACTATTAAAATTAAAATTAAAATCAATGAAATTAAATAAATGTAAAATGCAGTTTTTTACTTTTGCTAGCCACAACTCAAGTGTATAATAGTCATATACAAGCATATCTCAGAGGTATTGCAGGTTTGGTTCTAGATCACTGCAATAAGCTGAACATTTCAATAAAAGGAGTCAAATGACTTTTTTTTGTGAATCCCAGTACATAAAGTTATGTTTGCATTATACTGTACCCTATTATGTATGCAATAGCATTATGTCTTAAAAAATGTACATATCTTAATTAAAAATACTTTATTGCTAAAAAATGCTAATCATCATTAGGGCTTTCAGTGAGTGGTAATCACTGATGACAGATCACTGTAACAAATATAATAATAATGAAAAATTTAAAACTAATGCTAGAACTACCAAAATGTGTCACAGAGACATGAAATGAGCAAATGGCATTGGAGAAAAGAAGCTGATAGACTTGCTTAAATACAGTTGCCACATATTTTCAATTCGTAAAAAACATGGTATCTGCAAGGGACAGTAAAGCCAAGTATAATAACACATAGGCTGCTATGGCTAGTGGTTACCATCTTGGAAGTGTGGATATAGAGTGATGTCCCTCTAATGTTTAATGTTAATAATAGTCACTTGTACTATAATTTGGGGTATTACTAATATTTTTACCTTTATATTTGTATTTCCTAAATTGTTTGAATAATTTTTGTTATTCTTGTATCACTTTTTTTTTACAAAAAGAAAGCAGAAAAAAACTCAAAAGGAAGCAGAAACTAGAATGATTTTTCTTTTTTAAAAGTCTAGAAGAAAATAATAAAATATGGAGATATGGAAGATTACGATCTTTATTTTTGTACTGTTAGCATTTTAAACATTTTTTTAATACACTATGGGGTCCACTCAATTTTCCTGTAAACTTAAAACTACTCTAAAAAATGTAATCTATTGAAAAATGCAATAGGAAAAAGAGTTGGGAAAATATTCTTGGTAAAAGTAACAGCTTTTGAAAAACATGGAAATGAGAAAAATCATGGTGTATATGGGAACCTAACACACTTCAATGCAATATCTGGCTAGTTTAGCTTCTCTTTAAAAAAAGCAGCAGCAGCTGCTTAGCAATATGACAACCAACCTATGTGAGCACCAGGGATCTTGGCATTAAGTCTCTTCAAACTATAAAAGAAGCAGAGGTGAAAAATAGTGATTGTCATCCACTCTCTGAGAGGCCTGATTGTGAGGACCATTACAACACCACTGAGGAAAGAGGAGAATTGGGTTGGGGGTATATTTTGAAGAATGACTGCCAGTCGTACAAGAATTTAATTTATGGTGACAAAGATAAAAACTTACTTTCAATATTTCTATCGTGTCCATATATTTCATGCCCAGAATTATATGATATGGAATAACGCAAACCACATGAAATAATTTAGAACTTAGTTTTAAAAATTTTTGTGGTGAAATGGGTGAAATAAAGAAATCATTTCTTTATTTAAAATCCTACGAAATATAACCATCTGTCCGCTCTTGATTCTCAGCTCCGTTACCCCCATGTCCCTCTGATCTGAGCTAGTCGTTCTCAGTGGATTTCATACCCCCTTGGACTACAATAAAGAAAGAAGAAACCATTTAACTTTGATGTAACCTACATATTTCCCATCTCTACCTCACCCTACACAGACACAAGAGAGTGATCTGCAATTTTACAGATGATGATTCTGGGCAAGCAGTGATACTGTCTAGTTAATAATTTCCTCATCTTTGATGCAGTCTTATCATCCAGTTTCTCCGTAGATGGTAGATTCTGTCTCTGAAAGCAGTCCCTCTGTTTTTCAAAACTGTCCATTCAATCGTTCATTATTGATATATTTCTTACAATTATTATCATTATTACTACTATTAGGTGTTATTATTATTATTGTATAATAATAATATATAACTTATTTTAACTGTTACAGTTATAAAACTGTTATGTTATAGTTAATATGATTATTGCTGTTATTATATGTTTTTGCTAATAAAAGATAATGTTCTTAGAAAAGAGTACATTCACACATAGTATTTTTACCCCTAATTGTTCTCATGTGAACATGCATACTAATATTGTCAGCAGTAGTAGTTTTGAGTACAAAATATGAGCTATATTGCTTTGAATGAGTTTGTATTTGTATTTCTTGTTCTGCTAAATTAAAACTCACTAGTCATTATGTGTATCCTGGCATCAAACACATTATTTTAGTGCACGAGTAACAATGCTAATAATGCTAATAACAATGACAACAGCAACTATATAACTTTAAAGACCGAAAAGAGAGTGCAATGTGGCAACTCTCAAATTTCCTCTCACTAGCAATTAAAACTCATTTGGGAAAGAGAAAGTAGCCAAACAAAGTTAGATTCAGAGTGCTGAGATAGAATTTGTTTTAAAAAAAGAGAGAGAGTATTGATTTACAAGGCCAACATTATGGAATAACTGTTTTGATTTCCAATTAGCCTACTCTCATGACCTTTTTTTGTAACTGGTACTCGAAAAAACAGTCTCTATATTTGCATTAAATACACATATGAGGCACTAGAATCAGATATGTCTATAAATTTGATCTAGTTTTATAAAATGTTTAGAGATTTTTAGAATTAATATTGATTCTTGGAACTCAGCAGATCTCTGAAAAGAGTTTTGCTAAAAAATAGTGAATTGAAAAATAAATATTTCTCTTTAACTTAAAATCTACTCATAGGGGCACCTGGGTGGCTCAGTGGGTTAAAGCCTCTGCTTTCGGCCCAGGTCATGATCTCAGGGTCCTGGGATCGAGGCCCGCATCGGGCTCTCTGCTCAGCAGGGAGCCTGCTTCCCCCTCTCTCTCTGCCTGCCTCTCTGCCTCCTTGTGATCTCTCTCCCTCTGTGAAATAAATAAATAAAATCTTTAAAAAAAAAAAAAATCTACTCATAGAGTACTGAATGAAAGAGTAGTGTTGAAGAGTGGTTTGGGATTAAATGGTTAAGACTTCATTTATCTTACATTCTCTTTAATATTTGCAATAAAAGTGAACCTTCTCATTAATCCAAATAAAATGCAAGCAAGGGAAATTATAAAAGTTTATAACTTGGAAATATAGGCTTTCCTTATATCTATTAAAAATAGGAAATCTTTTGTTTTGGTTTAAATGTGTTACTTTTAGCCTAAGTTCTGCATTTTCTGAGAGTAACTGGTGAATGTTGCCAAATTCAGTCTCTACAATACTTTGGCACATAACAGTACTGCTATGTGTGAAGAACAACCTAGGAGACATACTGCAGAATTACTGTAGCTGTGCATTTGCTATTCTGCTCCTTCTATAGTCAGAGTAAGAAGCAAATTATGGATTCATTCATAAGTCAAATAGAGTTGAATGCAAATCCTACCTTTGCTGCTACAATGCTCCATAATCTTAGATGAGATCCTTGATCTCTATCAGTCTGTTTCTTCTACTTAAAAGAAAATGGGACATTTTGAAAATATTTAAATTCTCATTAAATTGCCACTACTAATTCAAATTCTTTTATTAAACTTCTATCACTCAATTAAACAAAAGATGACATTTACACATTACTTGGAATTTTCTCACCTTTATAATTCAGAAGACAGACTCCACCCTCATCCACTCTGCTCCAGTGATAGTAATTGCCAAGAAAATTGCAATGAGGAAGATTGTGAGGGCACAGCTTCCTTCAAATTCAGCAGGAGAGAATATGATGATTAATTAGTGATGTCTGAGGGTCCAGTAGGGTTGTATATTTGCAAGCTTTGTAACCATCAATCATGGTCTTGAAGTGTTTTTTATACATAGTGTATAATTTCCTGTTCAAATAGTAAGTTCTACTATGATACAGCAAGAAAAAAAAAATTGATTTAAACCAGAAGGCTTAGATCCAAGGGACAATACGCTCTTACTAGTCCTTTGGTTTTGGTTGTTTTGATTTTTTTTTTAAGATTTTATTTATTTATTTGACACAGAGAGAGTGAGATCACAAGTAGGCAGAGAGACAGGCAGAGAGAGAGGAGGAGGCAGGCTCCGTGCTGAGCAGAGAGCCCTATGTGGGCCTCGATCCCAGGACCCTGAGATCATGACCTGAGCTGAAGGCAGAGGCTTTAACCCACTGAGCCACCCAGGCACCCAGTTGTTTTGATTTTTGTTGGTCCTTTTTCATTATTTCTAAAATAATATAAATATATCTATTGATAATACTGTTATAGGGCATAAATAAATAATTTATGTGAAGGTACTATGTCAATTATAACATTTATCTTAACATTACATATCCATTATTTTATCATATATGTCATATTTAGACTCTCCATTATATTTAGTATGAGTCATAAATTTCAGTTGAATTTTTTTACAACTGGTAAATGTAGGCTATTTTAGTTGGCTTATAAAGTCTTTAGTTCTTTAAAATCACTTACTTCTCGGGATGCCTGGGTGGCTCAGTCAGTTAATCAGCTCCCTTCAGCTCAGGTCATGATCCCAGGGTTCTGGTACCAAGTCCTACATCCAGCTCCCTGCTCTATAGGGAGCCTGTTTCTCCTTCCATTTGCCTCTGTTTCTCTCTCTGACAAATAAATAAATAAAAATTTTAAAAAATAAAAAAAAATAAAATCATTTACTTCTCAAACCATTATAGCATTTTAATGAAAATTACTCTACATTAAAATGAATAGGAAAAATAAACCATTATTCTGGATCATAGGATGATAATAGGCATAGTTACTATTAAAAGGGTAAGTCAGATATTTACATTCACATGATTTCATTCATATTTGAATACACTTTATATTGTAATTAATTCCTATTTAAGTGTCAAAAGCATTTCATCGGGCGCCTGGGTGGCTCAGTTCGTTAAAGCCTCTGGCTTTGGCTCAGGTCATGAACTCAGGGTCCTGGGATGGAGGCCGGCATCTGGTTGCCTGCTCAGCGGGGAGCCTGCTTCCTCCTCTCTCTCTGCCTGCCTCTCTGCCTACTTGTAATCTCTCTCTGTCAAATAAATAAATAAATCTTTAAAAAAAAAAAGGCATTTCATCTTCTTTTATTTTTAGATACTTGATTTTCAAGCTTCTTAACTTCATGTCTAAGGGAATCAAATATATTCTCTATGTGAAAATCTGCGTCCAATGTCTCCACATTTGGATAACAAGAACACATTTTAATTACCTTTTTTAAAAATATGGGTAAATTGTAGCAGTACTTAAATTTATACTGTAGAAAGGATGCCACACCTAGAGTTTCCACTCTCACAGATTTTTTCCCCCTCTGTCACTTAGGATTATTCCCTTTCTTTTGCCCTCTAAATGTAATTCATTAACAAATAACAATTTGTACCTCATTTGTATCTCTTCAATCCATTCATTGCTTTCCATATTTAGTACCTGTGACCTAATCCCCAAATTACCACTATTTTTCTCCTGGACTATTGCAATAACTTCCTAATGGGGTTATCAGTATTTCCTCTGGCCAGTTTCTGAATCCATTCTCCACAGTGAAGTCAGATCGGTCATTCAAATAAATCAGATCTGATCTTGGCACACTCTCCTGCTGAAAAATGGCATTTTTGGGTCTTACGTATGTCTCTAACCTTATCCAGTCCCATACTGCTTTGCTCTCTCTTCCCCAGCTGTGCTAGTCTTCATTTCCTCATACTGTGGTGGCCACATAGATGGTAAATGGAAGAATTGAGTATTGAACAAAAACCCCACAGGACTCTAGCTCCAGAAGCCTGCTAAGAACCTCTATGACATACTGCCTCATGGGGTAGAGAGTTAGTGAACGTAGGCTGAATGAATAGCTGTCCTGTTTTTCAGGAGAGTCACAAGCTATGATGAAACAAATGTGTGTTTCTACCCATACATTTAAAAATTGGATTTTCAATAATTTATTAATATATTGTTTAAGTTGAATAATATCATTTATAGCCTCTAAATATGGTGAAATTCACTTGATATTTTTTATGCGGTATAGTGCAAATAGAGAGAATGTAATTGTGTTTGCATAAGTATGCCAAAAGTTACGCAGCTTCTGTACGTAGGCTAAAAACTGCAAATATTTGAAAGCTTCCCTACATAGTGAATAATATTCAGATGTTCAGTATAGGATTTTAATGGTGTTTTCTCAACATCTTATTCAGACAGAAATTTAACTCAATAATTCTCTTGTTGATTAATGAAAGGTCAGGTTATTTTTCTGTCTAACCTGTGATTTTAGTTAATGACATCCTTCTTCATACAGAGTGTACCTACTTTGAGATAAGCACATAGACTTTATATATATAAGTATAAATAAAGAAAATGTTCTGTTTTCTGTATACTTGGTCTACTGGGAGAAACAGAAAAGGTTAAGTGCAGTTTGATAAGGTATCAAATGGAAAATAATAATTTATTCATGGAAAATTTTCAGAACCAGTAAGTGCTAGCCAGTTGAATACTGGAAAAAAGCATTGTTTTTCTTCCTTTGTAAAGCCATAGAGTTGTAAGAGTTTTCATTTGGAGACCAAGAACAGTTTAGTATGCCTCTAGAATAGGATGTGATTGATTAGATATTGCAGAGGTAGACAAGATGGGGATAGAGATAGTAAAAAACTAAGGTAAAAAATATTAGAATTAGTCAGATCATGAAGAGGGTTGATATTGTAAGGATTGTCAACTTTTTTCTGAATGTTAATGGCTACATAAGCATGTAAGAAACACATGACAAATTCATATTGTCATTTTGGTAAAATCATCTTTGGGAAGGATGTAAAGATAGATAGGGACAAGGGGGATTTTTTCCAGTATGAATAGCAACTAGAAGGCTATTGTGGTAAACCAAAAATTATGAGCACTGTACTAAGGTTGTTGCATTAGGTCTGAAAAGAAACAGAAGTATTCAACCTGTTACGGTGGCTTATTGAAAGTGAGTGATGAAGGAAAGGAAGAAACAAGGGTTAATATCAAATTTTGAACTTTCATAGTTGTTGGAATTGTGATGTGATATTTTTCTGTCTTATTGTCCCACAAAAACTGCCTTGGAATCTGTACATAATGGACCTTTCATTTCAGGGGGCTTTAGGCATCCTCTTTAATATAAATGATTTGATTTTAAATCTCAAAATAAATGAAGCATTAAAACATGAGACACATAAAAACTGCATTTTCAGATAAGGGCATTTAAGAATAAAGAAAGTAACCTCTGAGAGTTACATAGCTAACAAATAGCTCAACTAAGAGATAAATCCAGATCCATCACTCTCCATGGAATTAATCACTATTGATCGTTTGCTGTGTGAAAGATGAAATGCATCAAACAATTAAGGGGATGATTTTATTCAGGTTATTACAGTTGGAATTTCCCTTAATATTAAGTATCATCTGAAAGAAAATGAGGGAGGACTGGGGTTTATGTAGCCAATTAACAAGGGAGTCATCAGAGAAATTTAAGGGAGTATGGAGGAATGATGAACAGCAATCTTACTTGAAGGGTGGAGGCAGCAAATTCACAGAACATGCAAGAGCAGGAAGGTCTTTTGTGATTAGCTGTTTTTCAGCTCACGAAAGTGTAGGGGATTTCTTGACCATAGCTGCTTTCCAGAAACACAGGCACAGATAAAGTTCAACTTCACCATTTGTTATTCAGTTGAAATGATATGTTAAAGCAAAAAAGTTATACAGTAGAGATAACTTAGCAGTTCATGCTGAGTAGAGGATGACAGTATTTTTTTTAGTAACCCCAATTAGTAGAGTTACTCTATGTAACATAATGAATATGTACATAATAGTTTATTCCAAAATCTCTACCTTTTTTTCTTACTTTATTTTCCCTAGGTTTCAAAACATGTTTCGTGCTATGTACTTGAAGTTTCTGTACTTATCTTCTCTAGGAACTCAAAAGTCCAAATGCTCAAAACCTAACTCATTATCACGTTTTTCCAAACATGCTTATTTTATATTCCTTCTAAAATTATTCATCCATTCACATTAGAAACCTCAGAGTGACCCAAGACTCCTCCCAATCTCTCACCTCACACAGAATCGGTTGAAAATATCTTGTTCATTTTATAGCCTAAATTGCTCTATAGTCTATTTTTGTATCTCCACTGCAATTCTTTCGCTGCTTATTTTGACATTTGCCTTGTCTTCTTACTCTTATTGTGGTCCTAGACCATTGTATCTCATCCAGTTTGTTGCCAGTTAAGTAACGATAGAAAATAGTTCTTGCTTGCTCATTAAAAGAAGGAAAACAAGAATACATAATTTTCCATTTCTTATGAGATTTAGCCACTGTATGTTGTGTGCATTCTTGCGTAGTCACAAAGACCTTCATGCCATGGCACCAAATGTTTTTCCTAGCCTCCTCTGCTCTCACTTCACATAATTTTGGACCCTTACTCTGGCATCAATATATACTTGCATATGCCTTCCACGGTATGTTTCCCATTCCTGGTATACAAATGTCCTTTTCATCCATGTGGGGAATGCCTATGCATCCTGTAGGACCCAGCTCACAGTTAACTTTCTTTCATATGCCTTTGAAAACTATTGCTTTGGATATAAATTTGTAGGTCTATTTATTTTCTAATATAAGCCTTTATTTTAGCCTCTTCGTCTCTAATCAATACTGTGAATTATTTGAAGGCATAAATTGTAGGCAAATACAGTATAAGAAGGTAGTCAAAGGCCTGGTCTCTAGATTACGGTGATGAATTCCACTTTCGACCTCAGTATATATTAATTGGGTAACTTGGGGGATATTGCTTAACATCTTCTGATCTCAAATTCTTCATCTATAACATAGGAAAATTAATTAAAATTACCTTATAAGCCTTTAACATTGCTTCATTTTGTCTATGTGTATCAGTTAAATAAATGCTCATTAGACAAGGTACTTACTATAGAAGTAGTGATATTTTTGGCATCTTCATTATTACAATTGTTAATTTAAAATTTCTAGCACCTAATATAGTATCTACTAATAATAACAACAATAACAATAGTTTTATTGTTCTGTAATGATGTATCCACTGGTGTGCTTTGTAACATTAATACATTTAATACTTGCAACCACTTTCTGAATTCTGTTTCATTATATTATCATTCCTGTTGGCAGGTGAGGAAACCAAGGCATAGAGATGTTGAATTGTGGAGGATTTAAACTCAGGCAATCTAACTTCAGTGCCCTTATAAATAATTACTATAGTTGAATGCCTCAGTATGGAATAAAATATTAGATTATGAATGACTTTATCAAGTGTGGTTTGAATAAGACCAAAATTGAATGTACTAAAACCTAATACCTATACTTCAACTATTAAGTTGCTAGTTTATGATACAAAATTAAAGATATTACCTCTAATAGAGGCCACAATTATAATAGGTTATACAATGCAGAGGGTCCAATTTGTTAGATTAGATACTTAACTTGGATCTCAAATAGGAATTTAGGATAAACAAAGAAACAGATCAATTGCAACCACTTAATGTGCAGTGGTTAGTCTCTGTGACTGAGGACCTAGGGATACTGAACAATTCATGTCTGAAATAATACCTTCTAAGAAAGAAGAACCATCAAATTTGAAAAGTGGTTCTATTTTAGAAAATGAAAATTTTCAAAAAATTAAATAAAATTTTTTGGAAATAATGTTTTGCCCATTCTAAAATTGAAACTGTTTAGTTAGGATATAGTTTTATTCATTATAAACAATAGTGAGGGGCTCCTGGGTGGCTCAGTTGGTTAAGTGTCTGCCTTTGGCTCAGGTCATGATCCCAGGGCCCTGGGATCAAGCCCTGCATTGGGATCCTTGCTCAGCGGGGAGTCTGCTTCTCCCTCTCCCTCTATCCCTCTCTCTTTCTCAAATAAATAAAATTTTTAGAAAAATATAAACTATAATGAATATTATATATAGTATATTATAAATAGTTTTATTCATTAAAAACTATATACAAATATACAACATATAATTATCCATTATATTAAGTTTTAGTTTGGTGAAATTCATTCAAAATATTTTAAACTGATGTATTGAAATATAGGGTTTGTAAAGGTAATTCTTCATTTTATGACTATATTTAGACAGATTTATAATATTATAATATATAAACCATATTCTTACTTTTACATATTATCCTTGATTTCTCAAATTAGACATGTGAAGGACTGCATTATTTTTTTTTTCTAAAGATTTTATTTATTCATTTGACACAGAGAGAGAGACTACAAGTAGGCAGAGAGGCAGGCAGAGAGAGAGGAGAGAGGAGGAAGCAGGCTCCCTGCTGAGCAGAGAGCCCGATGTGGGCCTCGATCCCAGGACCCTGGGATCATGACCTGAGCCGAAGGCAGCGGCTTTAACCCACTGAGCCACCCAGGCGCCCAGGACTGCATTATTTTAACACTTGTAGAGATTGGGAAGAAAGAATAAATACTAACCTAATTATCAGCTAACCTAATTATCACTAGTTTTTTAAGGCCTTTTACCACTTAAATGAATCATGCATGGTAATGTTTATGACTTTGGAATCTTTTAAAAGCCAAATAGTCATCAATCAACTCTATCTTCCATGTGTACACATAAAATTAGCAACAGACCCTTGTTGTATTTAAACTCCTAGTATACTCATACGTATGTATCATATTTATTTATCTTATCAACATTATCACATTTATTCCTCTCAACAACCCTCTTAAGCAGCTCATATTTGTATTCCTATTTTAGAAATGAAGAATCTGAGCTTTAGAATACTGAATTATGACCAAAGAACACATATCAAGTTAATTGTTAGAAACAGAACATGAAGCCAGATACTTTGACTCAAGAGCACTAAAGGTTTTATTGAATCCTTTTATTTTTGAGACATGTCATTTCAATTCTTATTAAATAAGGTATCACCTTATTTATTTTAAATACATATTAAACAAGGTAAGTTGTAAGTATGCATCTTTTCTGTGAATAGAGTGAATAGGAACACTGCATTATGAAATCTTGGAAATCTTGGAAAATAGAATAATAATTCCAAAGAACATCTATAATGGTGTTATATTATCTATATTGGCCCTTTGTTGAACTGGAATCTTGATTATTTGAAATGAAGAAAAATGTTTTTCTTTCCAATGCTTAGTGGACTTCTTTTTCTTTCTTTGATTCATAAATTTATTCAAATGTTTGTTCATTTATTCCATAAATACATTTGAGTAGATAGTAAATGCCAGACACTCTGCTTGAGGGTATGCAGTGCTGAATGCCTCATGGTATCTGACTCTAGCTGTTCTTTATTTCATATCTTCATAGAAAGCAAACAGGTTATTTAAGATTGACAGGAGTAGAATTTTTGTTTTATTTTTTATTTTTATTTATTCATTTTTTATTTTAAGTAAGCTCCACACTCATCACAGAGCCCAACATGGGGCTTGAACCCATCACTCTGAGATTAAGACCTGAGCCAAGATCAAGAGCCAGACTCTCAACCAACTGACCTACCCAGGCCCTCCAGGGTAGCATTTTTGAAACACTTAACTAAGTGTTGAATTGTTGCTGTGAGGAATAATAATATTCAGCTTCTATCCAAATTAGTTTTTGTTTGTTTTTTGTGGATTTTTTTTGGTCATCTTGGCTCTTAGTCTTTTCCTTATTTTCTCTTCTGTTGCCTTTTACCCTGCATTTGGATGGTTGCAGTTTTATTGAACTGTTATGCAGAATGAAAGAATTGTTATTTTCTCTCTGAAAACTCAAAGTTTATATATATTCTTTTGTTTGAAGTTTTAATTTTAATTCTAGATAGTTAACATAGAGTTTAATATTAGTTTCAGGTCAAAGGCTTATCTATGAGCCTTCTATATCTCTATTAGAGAGAGATGAGCAGGAGGAGGAGTAGAGGGAGAGAGAGAGAGAGAGAAGCAGACGCCCCACTGAGTGGGGACCACCCCCCCACTGCCAGGGGGCTTGATCTCACGATCCTGAGATCACGACCTGAGCCGAAATCAAGAGTTGGGGGGCTCAACCAACTGAGCACACAGATGCTCCTAAAATTTATATTTTAATCCCAACAATGTATTTTCAACATGTGTAACATCCTCTCTGCTCAATTTCAGTTGCATCTGTTTCTAAGGATGGTTCTCTCTAATCTAGGTACTCTACCCTGGATTTTGTTCTTGATGTAGTTTGAAGAACATTCTGATACCTAGTGAAAAGAGAAGGGCTTCTAAAGCAAATATTACAGAAAAAAATCCTGTCATTCTAAAGACCATGCAAATTCTTTTCTCTTCTTCTACAGCAGTTAAGCATTTTTATTATTTAACAATCTTGTTCCCATTACATCTAGGTTATAGTGGAGCAAAGATTTATGAAAAAGACATATAAAATAAGAATTTATAGATGAAAATAAAAGTGTTGTTGTACCATAGAGGTCAAAATTCTTAATGATTATTTTAGTATAGGGAAATATGAATATTTAAACTAAATATAAGAAGGAAAATGAAAAAGTTATAATCAGACATTCTAACTTCTAATTAAATATTATATATTACCCTTGAAATTAAACAAAAAGCAATAAATCAGTAGGCATATGCAGATACTAGATAAACCTAAGAAAGTTTGCTAAATTAATTATTCATTGGCATTGTGCAAACAATAATGAATCAGAGAACACCCTATTTAAAAAGTAAAAACTTTATAATTTGTTCTAAGATGATAATGAGCCAGTATGGAAACTAAGTATTTAACATTCCTCCTACTTCCATTACATACAATTTTCCTTTTTAGGGATTTTTTTTTGGCTATTATAATGTAATTGACAAGGGATCAATAAGTAACCATGGTATAAAGCACTGTCTTCTTAAGATATTACCAAAATGTGTGCTGTGCCACATTTAAGAACTTTGAGATGCAACTGGCAATTTAAAAATCACTATGTAAATGTATCATTCTTGCTAAGCAATTAATTACTTCCATTCCATTTAACTGCAAATAAGAAATGCAAATAAGAAATAATTTGGCTTTGCTCAGCTGTTTGAATATTTTTGTTTAAATGTTTTATTTTTTATATTGTTTTAAAGATCACCAGAAGTAAAAATAAAAGTAACTAGAATAATATGTTCCTGTGTTATTTAATGAACATAGAAGATAATAACTGAAAAATACATATGGTTTGAGAACAGTGTTTTTTCCTTTAATTATTGTTTAGAATGCCTTTTACTTTTTTGGCTTTTGAAAGAACTTTGATATCTCCATTTGTTCCTCCTGTTGTAACTCCTTTTCCTGCTCCTCATCATCTCCCACTTTTCTTCCCCTAAGAAAGAGTTGAAAAAGAATGGAAAGTCTCCAATCACCCCAAAGCTGTGCACTAGATTCTTAGTTCTTTATATGGGCTACTTGGTCATGTCGGCCTACTGTGGATTCAAACAGTGGGTGACAGTTGTCAGCTTCATGTTGTGTGATCTTCCCAGCTAGTAAAGAGCCCTGCTATGTTCAGGTGAGGGCATCCTACCTTCCTTGGATGCCCCAACCCCTCATTGTTGTATAGAAAACTTTATTGTTCATTCACGCGATAAATAATATATTCAGTACCTACCAAGACTCAGGCACTCTTCTAGGTCAGAGGGATAAAATAATGAACAGAACAGCAGCCCTTTCCTCATGTAATTAATATTTTTGTAGGTGGAGACAGATAGCAAAAGGTGCAATCAAGCACATTAGAGATTAGATAAACTGTCAGGGAATGCTTGTGAAGATGACATTGTAAGGTGAGAATTAAATGACGAGTAGAAGGAACCACATGAAAATCACAGAAAAAAGTTTTTCAAGTTTGGGAGTTTTAAAGAGCAAACTCTGAGGGAAGAAAAAGTGAGAGAAGGAAAGCCAGTGTGGCTGAAGTTGAATGCATGAGAGATGAGTGGTTAAACGTGAATGCGGAAAAGATGTGTGGGTACAACCCCCGGGCCTCTAAAAGCAATGGTAAAATAATTTCAGTGCCCTGGTTGGAGTGAAGAGTTACCTCTAAAAGGACTTCAGGTAAGTCCTCAGAGAAGACCATCTTCTCTCCAGTGTACGTCAGGAGGAAGGGAAAGTGAGTTTCCCAGTTACCTCCCTGCTCTAACACATACCTCTGCACACATTCACCTCTACTTGCACATGGAGAGTAGCTCTACATATAGACATAACATGCATAGAGAGAGTCCGGTATGGGACTATTCACAAGGGGGTTGTTCTGAAAATGCCATGGGAACAAACTGGGCTGAAGGGCTAATGCCACCTCCAGTCACAATTACTGAATTTTGTGATAGAACACAAACCAAGATTTTTCCACAACGTATCGCTAATGTGTCCAAGTTCCAGACCACAATAGCGGAGGAGCTGGCTCTGTGTTCCACTCTTCATGTATCTTAAGCACCCACCTGAACTCTTAAAGAGTCCATCTTCCAAAGTCTGACTAGCCTGGTTCTGCTAGACTTCTGTGTGCTCCCCTAGAATGCAGTGAGCAGAGGGAGACTTTTGCACCTGAAATCATTTACACCTATTAGTCTTTCTCTTAATGAACACTACTCCAGGAGGCCTGGTGTGGATCCCATGTGGTCACTGTCCTTGATTTCCCCATATTTATGTGTTTATGAAATGACTATAAAAACAGAATTGCGTCAGGAATCAAAACCTTCAAAAGCATGGTCTACCTGGAGACCACTATTGATTTAGCAATAATTGTGATTATTGCAAACTCAGAATACATAACAGATGTAAAAAGAAAAAGGGAAACTCTATCAAATTCTGGAAGTAGAAATTCTTATTAGAAAGAACCTTAATTTGGATGCTATAAAGCAGGTGTTCACCTCTCAGTAAGGCCCTGAGTAACTTCAGAAAATTCTTGAGTTTTGTAACCACTGGCATCTTTAGGAAAAAAAAATGCATTTAAGTCCTTCAACTGCATGATTAAGACTGGAACAGAAGATGCTAAGTGCTTTGCCAAAGGTACAAAAGAATAAGGTGAAGAAAAGAAGCCAGATCGTCCAAGATGTGGAGGTATTTTTTTCTTTTTTTCCAATTTTCAGTAATTTTTTTTTCAGTGTTTCTTGTATCACTCGCTCATGGCTAAAATTAGAGATAGAAAATGCTTATGATATTTTCAGCTATATGAATGCTAAATTAACTTCTTAGGCAAATGCGTTGTTTACTTACAGAACTCTTTACATATTCTACTACATAGGTGAGTGTCAAATAAGTTATATAGGCACAAATGTTTAATTATTGTTTTCATTGAAATTCCAGTCAGGTTGCCTGGAAATAGGTCTGTTTGTTGGGAGAACTCATGAAATTTCCATGGAAATATTCATTCTACCTCAAGTGTTTTTTACCTTCTACTATAATGCACAATCTGAATTGTTAATTTGTTTACATTTGATTTTTAGACGGTAACTATCTGAATCAGTATTTTTTCAGGTAAACTTTTGTGGATATATATTTTTATTTGTCTCTTTATATTACATTTTAATTTATTTTTAATTAGTCTTGGGATGAATGATATCCTTAGTAGATTAATAGTATATTTCCATTAGATCTCTAAATTTGTGATTTGTTTATAGCATTTCTGTATGTATTGTATGTACAACTATATATATCTCTTTATGTATTAAAGTCTCCCTTCTAATTTCCATTATGAGTGCCTTGCTCATATTGACTTTTTTCATCTAAAGAGAACTTTATATTTGCAGGCATTTTTTCCCCATTAATTTTCAGAAGGTTTTCTTTTCTTTTGTATTTAAAATTGTAATGGAATGATATTAATATAAGCACCTCAATGGTTCCTCAACACATTAATTTAATTATGAAAATTTTTCTATTTAATTTATTATATATTGATTTCTTACATAAAATGTTTCCATTTCTTGATTTTCTTTTCTATAATACATAGTTGTCTGTTCAGTATTACCTTTTACTACACTTTAGGTATTTACTTCCCTTGTTAGATTTGCTATGCATCTCAAACCTCACAGGCCCCAAAGCAAATTCAATCCACTTCCTGCTTCATTCCAGTGCTCAGCAGAGCCTTTCACTCTATTAGGTAGATGGTGGCTTGTAGCACAGTTCCACAGTGTTTGATGTAGATTTCTTGTCTGGAAGGCAGATTCCTGTAAGGCTGCATTCCTTAGACACACATTTCTCCTTCACCTCCCAAGCCCCGCCCATTACCAATTACTTCAAAAGTAGTGCCTGGATGGTGCAATCCATTAAGCCATAGACTCTTGGTTTCCACTCAAATCTTGATCTCAGGGTTGTGAGAGCTAGCCCTGTGTAGGAGGAGTCCGCTTGTAACTGCCTCTCCCTCTGTCCTTCCCCTCCACACACCTACTCTCTCTCAAATTAAAAAAAAAAAAAAAAAAAAATTTGAAGATAGATCTAAATTGTCTCCATTTCTCTTCAACTCCATTATGAAATCAAATGTTGTTACTTACTGGCCTGTTATGATGATCGCCTACCTGAGTCTGCACCATCTCCAAACTAGTCTCACAGTGATCTTTTCAAAATGCAAAATTCTGTAGCATTCATCCATCTTTAAATTCTTCATTCCTCTTTATTGTGTCTTTAATATTATTTTACTTTTTTTTAGTTTAAACATGTTCAGTTGGTTTAGTTGACTTTGAAATATATGATCTGAATTATGCTATTATTTTATTGACAAAATCTTTCCTTTATTAAGTATATTTTTATTTTGATCACTTTTTATATCCTATTTTAGACATATGTTGCTTTTGCTTGTTTGTTTTTGCAACATTGCCTGGCTTATTATATACCTTGTTTGCATTAGATCTGTAAATGTTCACATTTTCATCATTAAATAATATGCTTAAACCTATGCTTTTCAAATTCAAATGGTGAAAACTCACCCTATTGATCCCATGTGAATGATAAGAAAAATGGTACACCATCACAACCTTCTTCTTTCTTCATTTCACAACCCCTAACATTTTTTTCTTATTTTTCTATACATTTTTGTCAGAGATCATTATTTTAAAGTAATATTACCTTATTCCATCATATTTAATTAACAAGAATAAGTTCATTAATTAATAACTATATAAAGTTCATTATTTTAATTCCATATTTAACTGGAACCAGTACCCACTGTCAGTATTTTCTTGGTTACTCTGGGCTCCTATTTTGTGAATTCATTATTTTAATCCATCTTTAATTAATTAGTATGCATCTTCTAATGAACTTTGCCCAAAGAGTAAATCAAAGAGCTTGGAATCTGTGTATTTGCAAATGTGTCTTGGTTTTCAATTTAGTCTCAAATTATCATGAAATTCTGGTATCATAATCTCTTATATATGAAACTTTGCAGGTGTTGCTTTACTTTTTCTTGATTTAAATGATGGCATTGAAGAAGACTGAGGCTTCCTTATAATCAGGTTCCAGATTACTGGCTTCACTTTTGGGAATGGTTGTATTGTTTTATTTTGTTTTTTACCAATGAAATTCAGGGTGGCAGAGGAGACTAGTATTCTGCTCGTATCTGTGTTTTTCTACCTTTTCCTGTCCCACATCTAAACTACATATTCATACCCTCTTGTAGTTTGAATTGACCATATGACTGGGTTGTGTCAAATAGAATATAGGTACAAATGATGCATCATACTTGGCTAAGAAAAATTTCTTGTGAGTGATTCTCTTATTCTCTGTTTTCATTCATAAATGACTTTGCAAGTCATATAATTAAAGACGAGGGCACCAAAGATATAAGCAGCCTGGGTCTCTGAACTGTTATGTGGAAAGCTGCTTGGCACACATTGGACAAAATATTTTGTAAAACTGTTACCTGCAGTATTTGGAAAGGCTGACCAATTGCTTACAAAACTGGTAGTTCTAGAGAAAGTGATGAAGATTGATAGAAGGAGAAAGAAGATATAGGGAATATTGGATGTCTGAATACACTGAAAGAAATTTTCCAGCTCAGCTTGGAAGTTTTGGATAAATAGCTGAAGAATATATAGAAAACAAAGCAATACACAAACACACCCACACATTCACAATCATCAGCTGCAATATAAACAGAAAGGTCTACAAGAAAAAAAAATATAATCTTATTTTACTACGTGGTTAGTTATGAGTAGAATTTGCATATTTATAGTAATATAAGCAAAGGACACTTATTTGAGCACACGTTATAATCAAATTATGTAGGAGAGGTGAACTGTGTGTGCAGGGGAGGAAGTGAAAGTTTGACAAAGATAGGGTCAACATAAATAACCAAATTTTAGGAAAAAAGGAAAAGGAAGATAAGATACAGCATACATTTTAGAATTATGAAGGTGAATAGTAGAATAAAAGACTAAAATAATTGGTAGCTGTTGTCATCACGTAGGAGGTTAGAGTAGGTAAAGAGAAGGGGAAATTTGCTCCTGTTATACCTTGTTTTCTGATTTGACTTTTTATACATAAGTAATATAATGTACATGTATTATTTTCATACAAATAAAGTTAAATAAAAGAAAATAAATTATAGTGTTAGTATTAAAGTGATGAATACATAGACGCCGTCTTAGACTTGAAGGAATTTAGAACTCCTGAATTGACTTAATAAAAAATTATTTTTTCATAGTTTTAAAAAGCGTGTTTTACAACATCTAAGAATATTGATGTTCATGACAAGGGTTCCTATGCTCAAATATATTTGGGAAACTACTGTATTTCCTTTCTTGAGAGTAACAATTCAATTCGCTCCATTTATTTATTTATTTGTTTGTTTATTTATTATTTATTTATTTTACGTTTATTTATTTACTTTTTTTTTTTTACATGTAATCTCTACACCAAATATAGGGCTTGAACTCACTACCCTGTGATCAAGGGTAGCATGCTCTACTGACTGAGCCATGTAGGTGCCCCCTCACTTCACTCCATTTAGATGATTATGGAAGTCCATGAGGAAAAAAAAGCATTTCACTTTTGTTTGATCCGTTTTTCTCACAAACACATTTAAACCTACACCACTTTTTTAAGCCTAAAAATTATCCTATCAAACAATGCTTTGTGGGACACTGTATTGCAAATCCTGTTTTTGTGTGTGTTCTTAAACCTACTTATATTATATATCCCAATGATTTTACATAAAAATATTGTCTAAAAAGTTCTGAGTCTTGAAATATAAAAGATTTCTTTTTAAGATTCCATAAACCCTAATTCTATTCCATTCCTTATATTGTCCAGGGATAGAAATAACTTAGTGTTTATACACAGAGTCTGCTGAGAATACTATTTTTAAGCATTTTTTCAACAGAAGCTCAACCAATAAGTGATAGAGAACAAATATGGGGAGCTAGATACACAAACCCGAGCATGACAATACAGTGTGGGTAAGGACTGTAAGGTTCAGACTGGGACAGAACAACAACAACAACAAATCAGTGCCATGTTGACATCAGGGCTACTGAGGGAAAAAGAGAGTGTCAATGGGTTCAGAGGATTCATACCAAATACAGGAATATGGAAGTGAGAGCTGCATTCTGATAGATAGTCCATTCTGCATTTCGGAGTGGCAATATGCAGAGTTTATACCATTTCCTGACATGTGATAAAGTTCTTAAAGTCTTGCTGGTTATGGGAATATCATTTTGTTTTTTCCTTTTGTTTTAACAGTTTTATTGAGGTATATTTTACATACCATATTGTACACCTATTTAAAGTATACAATTTTTAAGAATTATATTCAGAGATGTGCAACTACCACCAAAACAGAACATTCTTCGATTTCAAAATGAAACTATACACACATTAAGAGACATTTTGCATTCTCATACCCACTCCCAGCTCCTGGTTCTGGCAACCAATAATCTAATTTCTGTCTCAACAGAGTTGTATATTCTGACAATTCATGTAAATGTAACCACAATATGTACGGTTTTGTGAGGGATTTTCTTTCACTTAGCATAATACTTCCAAGGTTCATCCATATTATAGCACATTACCGATGCTTCGATTTTTCCGTTTAGTTAATTCACAAATTTCTGAAATGTTTAATTTTAGTTGTTTTGTTAATTTTAATTGTTATTATTTTTGTAGGAGAGTTGATCACTTCTAGAATGATACCCATTTCATCACTCTTGAAGTCAATCTTATTTTATTTTCTAAACAAAAAATTTTTACATGTTTAAGATATCAGCTACTTTTTGTATTATTTTAGTATACTTTATCAATGCATACCACTGCTTTCTTTTTATCTTTTCACTAACATGTAAATAGCAAAAAACAGTCCCAGAAAAGTAAAAGACAGAATTTTGGATCACATAAAAGTGAGTGTGTGTGTATATATATACACACACACACATACACACACACACACACACTATATGTGATCTAGGTATATAATATTTTTGAAAATGCTTACGGTCCTCCTTACAAAATGTAAAAGAAAACTGCTACAGTCTTATTATAAAATGAGCAGTATTTTGGACAGGTTCCCTATGGTTTTCTCTTAAAGCTCTGGGATTTTTAAAGGTCAGCAACCAACTGGTTTGTCATTTGATACATAGGTGACTTGAAATAAATCAAAACAAGGAATGGAAAATATTTTAAAATGAGAACTCTATAGTTGCCATCCAGCAGAGAAGCCTTTATGTGCTTTAGATCCCTGAAAATATAAGAGGAGGTAAATGTTTTGAAAAATATCCATAGGGTGCTCAAAGATAATAAAGTACAAAAATATAATTTGTAAAATACTACACAAAAGATTTATCTAGTATTCAAAATGTAGATCTTTATCTTATGAGCAATTATCCAATGCCTAGGGCATTGCTCAAAGAGAAGTGAGTCCAAATAATGGGACCTCCCGTGTGTTATTTGACAAGAGAACTCTGCAAGGATCATGAAGCCAAGGAACAAAGCTACTTTCATTGGGAAACTTGAACAACTAATTGACTTCCTAGATTAGATTTAACTTTTTTCTTGGATATATAGCAGGGGCATGAAGGTTTGAAATGACTTTATTTCTCTGCTTCAATAATAAATAATTTCATCAATGTTAAGGATCAAAGGTGTACCTGGAATGCAGGTCATTCATTTCTTCAATTAAAAAAAGAAAAGAGAAAAAAAAAAACATATCAAAGCCATACTAGATACTGGGGTGACAAAGTTGAAATTCACTTGTATCACATATGATACTGTACTCAGAGAATATTCAATACCTATTTTGCAAAAGGATATCATAAAAAGGACAATGATTGCAAATACAATATTCTAATACTAATTCTAAAATAGAAATGCCAATTCAAGTCCTAAAAGAGATAAAACTCTAAACTTAAAAATATTTGATTGGATATATATGTATTTAGGAATACATGTTATTACTTTGACTACAAGTTTGTTATTAAAGGATTAATATAATTATGTATACACACACACACATAAACATATGCATTTGTGATTATCTTTATTGTAAGTTGTGTTGGGCTCTTTGAGATGTTAGCTAACAAAAACCCTTCCAAAATCCTTCCCTGAAAGTCAAGTCTCTTTGGCTAAACAAATACAGCATTTTTCTTTTTCTTTTTAAATATTTTATTTATTTATTTGAAATAGAGTGCTTGAGAGAGCACAGGCAGGGAACAGAGGGAGAGGGAGAAGCAGGCTCCCCTCTGAGCAGGGATCTAAGACCCCAGAGATTAGGTTCTGAGCCAAAGCCCAGCGCTTAACGATTGAGCCTCCCAGGTACCCCTACAGTATTTTTCTTTATTAAATTCTTGGCTATCAGGATTATGAGGTAGAAGCTAAGTATGTTTTGTTCATGATCCAGATCCTGGCATAGTGCCAGGGACATGGTAGGTATTCCATAAATATTTGTGGAACATATGAATGAATGAATCATTGGATGAATATATTATTGTAATAATGCTGAATGAAAAATCATAAATGCTATCTCAAATATCCAAGTTATAGAAAGAATTTTACCAAAGAGTTACCAGATCTGAAGGAATGTAATCAGTTAATAATTTCTTGGTAGTTTCTAGAAGAAAAATGCATAAAATCATATTTATATGATCACTTTCACTGTTTTTAGTATATAACCACTGATTTTAATGATTTTCATGTTTTATCAAGTGTTTCAATGACCCAGTGTTGAATTTTTTTTTAATGGAGGGTTATATTTCAAGTTTTTGATTGGATTTATGTCCCAGTTTAGGTGGGAAATTTGAGACATGGCGTTACTTACATGGCTGTAAGAATACTAAGAAAATACATTAAAATGCTAGTATACAATTCAAGCTATAAAATGAGGTGTCTTATCTGGAATTTATTAAGACATAGTATTGGAGAAAAAATATAGAAAATGGATCTCATGTTATAAGCTAACTCCTCTTATCTTTACATAAACTGAATTAAAATTAATGCCAGTAGTTTATCAGAGTACAAGAAAAATAAACCATAATATTGACAAGAAAAAAAAGCAGTCAACAATTTGCAAATTCAGATGGTCTTGTAGAAATATTTTTAGTGGGCGCCTGGGTGGCTCAGTGGGTTAAAGCCTCTGCTTTCGGCTCAGGTCATGATCTCAGCGTCCTGGGATCCAGGCCCGCATCGGGCTCTCTGCTCAGCAGGGAGCCTGCTTCCTCCTCTCTCTCTGCCTGCCTCTCTGCCTACTTGTGATCTCTCTCTGTGTGTCAAATAAATAAATAAAATCTTTAAAAAAAAAAAAAAGAAATATTTTTAGTTATCCTGCCTAAGTAAAAATCTCTTATATTTTCTGATGCAGTTTCCTCACCGGTAAATTGGGTTACTGGACTTCATAGATACCAAGGTTCTTTCCATATCTAATATTTTTAGGTGATTTGTCAGTCACCAAGAATAATTATATATTGAGTCTTTTTACTTAAAATAATTGTAAAAAAGTAGATTATTTTTGTAAAAATTAAGACTTTCAATTTCATTTACAATTTTATTACTAAATTATTAGTTACTAAATAATAAGATTATTTTTGTATTTTATATATATATTTACTGAAGAAAATTTGAAGTATGGGGGTGTCTTGTGTGGCTCAGTTGTTAAGAATCTGCCTTCTGCTCAGGTCATGATCCCAAGGTCCTGGGATCAAGCCCCACACTGGGGTCCCAGATTAGGGGGAAACCTGCTTCTCCCTCTCCCATCTCCCTGCTTATGTTCTCTCTCTTCCTGTCTCTCTCTCTCTCTCTCTCTCTCTCTCTGTCAAATAAATAAATAAAAAATCTTAAAAAAAAGAAGGAAAATTTGAAGACTAATAACAACTAAAATTCATCCTACATACTCTCTCTAGAAATAACAAATATGGTACATAATTTTGCCTTTTTACTCCTTTTACACTGTGTATGTATGTATGTGTGTGATTGTGTGTGTATGTGAACTAGAGAGAGTACATAATTTAATAATAGAGAGAACACAAAAACACTAATTCAAAGGGATACATGCACCCCTCTATTTAGAGGAACGATATTTACAATAGCCAAGATTGTATTTTTCTTCACCAGTGCCTACCTCTCCAGTGTTTTTTTAGAGTTTTTATTTTAATTCCAGTTAACATGCAGTGTTAAAATAGTTTCAGGTATACAGGATAGTGTTTCAGTAATTCCATACATCACCCAGTGCTCATCTTGACAAGTAGGAAGATTTTTTGTGTTCTTTGGTTAAATATCCAGTAGAGCAATTGCTGGATTGTCTACTTCTCCAGTCTTTTCATTAGCTTTTATTACGTTATATAATCGGCTTCCTCACTTCCTCTATCAGAAAGTTGGGTAAATTTTCTTAATCTCTTGTTTTTGAATTTAGTTATGTGAACTGCTTTGGTCAGTGAGATGTATGCAGTTCTGAGTGAAGCAGAAGCTTGAAAACCGTTCATGCATTTACCCTTCTCTTTGTGCTCACCTCTCTCTATTATTAAATTGTGCTTGGACTAGCCTGCAGAAGGAAGAAGAATGCAAATCTGAGAAAATTCTATAGAAGCTGAAAGCTAGTCACCCTCCCACCTCCACCCCCACCCCCGCCACAGTGTTGAGCACACAGCCAAGATCTACAGACATTTATTCAGCCACCTAGCAGGAAGCAGCTGAGCATAGATGCATTAATGGGCCAATCTGAGACATGAAGATCCACAAAAATTGGCCTACAGACTCATGACTGAAAATAATAGTTATTACTTTAAGCCAATGAATTTGAAGTGGTATTTTTGTAGTATATTGGCACATTCTGGTTGCAATGGATATTATTAAAAAATGTTTTATTTAGATCTCTTCAGCCTTTTTAAAAAATAGCTTTATTGAGTTGGAATTAACATACCATAAATTTCAACTATTTAAATGTACAGTACAATAAATTATGGTATATTTATAAAGTTGTACAATCTTTACATTTATATAAATTTACAACATTTCCTTCACCCTAAAAAATGTGTTCAGAGACCTAAGCAACCACTATTCTCTAGTTTTCTGCTTTTTATATTTCCCTTCTTTTGAAATTTCACACAATTGGAATTATACAATGTGTGTTCTTTTGTGCCTGGTTTCTTACACATAGCATAATGTTTTTGTGATCAGCCATGTTGTAACATGTGTCCACAATTTATTTCTTTTAATTTATGATTATTATTCCATTTTACAGATATATTAATGGTTTATCTCTTCATCTCTTGATGGATATTTGGGTTGTTTCCACTTTTTGACCATTGTGAATAATGATGCTATGAAAATTCATGTATAAGTCTTTGTACACAAAATTTCATTTCTTTTGTATATATATCTAGGAGTAATCTTGTTGGATATCATAATAAGTAAATTCTTTGTTAAAATATAATATATAATATATAATAAAATAATAAATAATAAAATAATAAAATAAAATTGTCAAATTGTTTTTCAACATGGCTGAATCATTCTTTATTCCCTTCAATGGTGTGTGTGGGTTCTGATCTCCACATCCTTGCCAACACCTGTTTTTCTTAATTTTTATATATATACATATATATATATATTTATATATTATGGATGTCCTAGTGGATATACAGTCATATCTCATTGTAGTTTTGATGTCCATTTCCCTAATGGAGTGTCTTCTTAATGTGTTTATTAGCCGTATATCTAACTTCTTTAGAAAAATGTTTCTTCAGAAATATATATTATAATTATATATATATATCATATATACATATGGCACATTCTGGCAGTAATGGAATTATAAAATATGTTTCATTTAGATATCTTCAGCCTTTTTAAAAAAGAGCTTTATTGAGTTGGAATTAACATGTATATATTATATATATACATATGGCACATGTAACACGTATATGAAGATGTAAATATCTTATATATGTTATATATGTTACACATGGCACATGTAACATATATAAGAAGATAGACATATGGCTAATAAACACATTAAGAAGACATATATAGATATATATGAAGAAGATATATATATAATATATATATATATTTTTATAATTATTTTCTCTGAGACTGTGGGTCATTTTTTCACTTTCTTGATAGTGTTCTTCAAAGATAAAATCTAGTTAATTATGAAGAAGTCTAATTTGTTATTCTTTCCTATTTTTGCGAAGTCATTGCCAAACCAAAGATTATGAACATACACTCTATATTTTCATCTAAGACTAATAGTTTTAACTTTTATATTTAAGCTTACCACCCACTTTAACTTTTTTTTTTTTTTTGGTATGGTATGAGGTACAGCTCAACCTCAACCTCCAATTCCTTTTTTTTCCCCCATGTGGATAACTAGTTGTTTAGCACAGTTTGTTGAAAAGATAATTTCATTCCCATTGAATTTTCTTGACATCTTTGTTGAAAATCAGCTAACTATAAATGTAAGGACTTATTTTTTGACTTTCAATTCTATACCATTGGTCATATGTCTGTCCATATGCCAGTCCCATACTGTCTTCATTGCTGTAGCTTTGTAGTAAGTGATGAAATTGGGAAATGTAAGTCCTCCAATTTGGCTTTTCTTTCTAAATTGTTGTAGCTATTCTGAATCTCTTGCATTTTCAGATGAATTCCATGTAATCTGCCCAGGACTGAATAGTATAACCCTAATAATTGACACAGGCTGTGTAGTGTGACTCTTAAACAAAGCTAATCAGGGTCTATGTTAGAATTTTGTATCTTAATGTTTCAAGAAAGAAGTCTTCTTTACTTTGTGTCTCTAAGCTGGCTTGATAAAAATCTAGAGCTACCAATGGCCATTGTTACATGCATGAAATAGGACTGGACTATCTGTATTTACCAGGAGAGAAAAATAATAAAATATGTAGAATGATGTTGATAAGAAATGGAGAAGAAATCTTGCAACTATTCATATCCTCTTAACCAATTGAACCTGACTTTTGTTCAGCTCTGCCTGTTCATGATTTAGTTTTATTGAGCCACTCAATTCTTTTTGTTGATTAATTTCATTCAAGATGTATTTTTGTCAAACAGAGGTTTCTAATTAATACAAACACTTCTACTAATTAGATTTCTCTTATGTGTATATCCCATTGATTATTTCATTTGGCATCTGGGAAGTGTGAAGAAAGGCATCTGTGTTAGGTACTGTATAATACTCAGGTCCAAAGTACTTCAGTTTTAATTATGATATAATACTTATATTATAATAAAAAGCTCCATTTCTCATAGTAATGTGAAATATTAATATGATATTAATATGATATAGTAATAAACTAAAAATACTATTTTTTTCTTAGAAGACAGTTTCTTGAACTCTTTTTTTATTATTATTATTTGCCCAGGGGGTACAGGAAGTTACTTAAACTTTGATTCTTAATCAAGTTATAAGTAATATAAATTCCAGATATTTTCAGTTACGTAAAGTATTCGATGACATAAATATTCTGTACAAAAAATTATTTATTTATTTATTTATTTATTTATTTATTTATTTGACACAGAGAGAGCACAAGCAGGAAAAATGGCAGACAGAGGGAGAGGGAGAAGCAGGCTCCCCACTGAGCAGAGGGACTCAATCCCAGGACCCCGGGATCATGACCCCAGGATCATGACCTGAGCCTAAAGCAGTTGCTTAACCAACTGAGCTGCCCAGGCGCCCAATAAATTTGATGTTTTTCTAACCAGTGTTTTTCTTCGTGAAACTTGACAATCAAAACAACTAAGTAAGAGTTTCCAATTTTGAAAAGAATTTGTTGTAAACAAAACCGTATAAATCACTGTATAGCCTTCTACCTGTCAAGATGACTCATTAATTATTATTCCATTTTTAGCTTTGAGCCACTGATGTATAATCAAGAGCTTGGCAGAGAAACTGGATAGTTTGTGAAGCTGTGAATCTACCAACATTCCTATCAGGGCAATGACGAGACAGTTTTAGGACAATATTTCTTTGCAAATGAACATTTGTAGAAAACAGGGCTGAAAAGTTCAACTTAAAAACATCCACTTAACAAACTGGAACAGCAGTATTCTGCCATTATCTTTGCTAACATATTTCTAAAATTTACCTTACAGTACCTCATCAAATATGCAAATCCCTGTTACCCATAGCTTGTTACAATAAACCAAAAATTCTATTAACAACTATCCTACTAAATCCTTTTAAATCATTCATTTCCAGATAGGAGTAATCTGAGCTGAATTCTAACTTTCACTCTTTCTTACTTACGCAGGCCTTAAATATGTCTCTTTTTGATTCTGCACTTTTTGGGGAAAAGGCTAAACTTTAGTTTGAATATTCTTTATATATCATTTCTATTATCTAAATTGAAACCAAGTTTTCTGTATTTCAAACTAGCTCCCTTATTATTCCCAATAAAAGTCATTTAAAATCAAATATCTCTATTCATTCTTTCACTATAACAAATTATCCTCTTATTTCATTTTCTCTGAATGCTTATAATTTTAACCCTACCTACTTTATATTCCCAATAACAGTTTATAAGGGTACCAACTTCTCCACACCCACCCCCCCAACACTTATCTGCCTTTTAGATTATTGCCATTTTAATGGATGTGAAGTGTTTTTTCTTTGTGCCTTTGACTTGCATTTCCCTAAGGCTCCTGATATAGTGCTTTCATGTGCTTATTAGTCATTTGTATATCTTCTTTGGAGAAATATCTATTCAGTTTATTCATTAAAAAAATGAGTTATTTGTGTTTAACTGTTTAGTTGTAAGAGTCCTTTTTACAATCTAGATACAAGTCCCTTGTCAGATACATGATTTGGAAATATTTTCTCTAAGTCTGTTGGTTGTCCTTTTTCTTGTATTTTTGAAGCACAGAACTTCTTAAGTTTGTTGAAATTCAATTGGCCAAATTTTTGTGTCCTTTGTTACTTCTGAAAATTATTTTATTTATATATTTATTTATTTATTTATTTATTTATTTTAAAGATTTTATTTATTCATTTGACACAGAGAGAGAGAGATTACAAGCAGGCAGAGAGGCAGGCAGAGAGAGAGGAGGAAGCAGGCTTCCTGCTGAGCAGAGAGTCCGATGCGGGGCTCCATCCCAGGACCCTGGGATCATGACCTGAGCCAAAGGCAGAGACTTTAATCCACTGAGCCACCCAGGCGCCCTGAAAATTATTTTAAAATATGTTGTGCAGAATCTTAGATTTAATAAAAGTTTATTAATACCATTACGTCTTGATTTTTTTCCACTTCACTTTTCTTTAGGAGTTTTGGAAAACTTTTGTTGAAATGCCCCTATTTCCTTTTATTTTTTATTTTTCTATTTATTTTTTACTTTTTTATTTTTTTATTTTTTTTTAAGATTTTATTTATTTATTTGACACAGAGAGAGAGAGATTACAAGTAGGCAGAGAGGCAGGCAGAGAGACAGGGAGAGGAGGAAGCAGGCTCCCTGCTGAGCAGAGAGCCAGATGTGGGCCTTGATCCCAGGACGCTGAGATCATGACCTGAGCCAAAAGCAGAGGCTTTAACCCAATGAGCCACCCAGGCGCCCTTTATTTATTTATTTTTTAATATTTTATTTATGTATTTGACACAGAGAGAAAGAGATCACAAGTAGGCAGAGAGGCAGGCAGAGAGAGAGGAGGAAGCAGGGTTCCTGCTGAGCAGAGAGTCCGATGCGGGGCTGGATCCCAGGACCCTGAGATCATGACCTGAGCTGAAGGCAGAGGCTTTAACCCGCTAAGCCATTCAGGTGCCCCTATTTCCTTTTAAATATAAGCAGAGGGTAATTTTTCTGCTTATTTGCAAATAATTCCTTGAAGATTCTTTTTTCTTTCAGTAAATGGAGAAAAATTCATCAGTAGCTTCCTTAGAGAGAAAATCACTTTTATTTTCCTTGGTTGATAAAATGTCTCCTTTTAAAAAGGTTTGTAGTTTTAATGTATTAATATTTCTATTTTACTCCAAATCTTATAAATTATCTTTATTGAATAGATCAATTAACTGACATTCTCCCTTTTTAGGCTTGGTAAGTATAATATATTGTAATAAAGAAAAAAATAGGGCACTTGGTGGCACAATTGGTTAAACATCTGCCTTTGGATCAGGTCATGATCCCAGGGTCCTGGGATCCAGTTCTGCTTCAGTCTCCTTGCTCAATGGGGAGCCTGCTTCTCCCTCTGCTTACTGCTCCCCTGCTTGTGCTCCCTCTCTTTGACAAATAAATAAATAAAATCTTTTAAAAAAAACTATAAATCTTAAAAAAAACAATAAACCTTAAAAAAAAAAGAAAAAGATATGTTTCTTACCAGAGTAAATCATAGCATATTTAAAAATATCCCTAACATTTGTGTAACACCTTATAATATTCCAGGTCACTTTAACAGGCTTTGAGTCATTTGACAATCACAAATACCCAACCAATCAAATTGGCCAATGCTTACAATGTAAGAAACTGTGTTTCAGGGGCGCGTGGGTGGCTCAGACCTTAAGCGTCTGCCTTCAGCTCAGGTCAGGATCCCAGATCCCGCATCAGGCTTCCTCCTTGGCTGGAGGCCTGCTTCTCCCTCTCCCTCTGCCTGCTCCCCTTGCTTGTGTTCCCTCTCTTGCTGTCTCTCTCTCTGTCAAATAAATAAATAAATAAAATCTTTTTTTTTTAAAGATTTTATTTTTATTTATTCATTTGACACAGAGAGAGAGATTACAAGTAGGCCGAGAGGCAGGCCGAGAGAGAGGAGAGAGGAGGAAGCAGGCTCCCTGCTGAGCAGAGAGCCCGATGTGGGCCTCGATCCCAGGACCCTGGGATCATGACCTGAGCCGAAGGCAGCGGCTTTAACCCACTGAGCCACCCAGGCGCCCAAATAAATAAAATCTTAAAAAAAAGATTTTCTCTAAAAAAAAGAGAAGGAAACTGCATTTCAGAAATATGATTGTAATAGAGATACTTGAATTTAACATTTTCACTGACTTTCTGGATTCTGTCACTGATTTTGTGAGGTGTTTGCGGAATACTTCAATTTCTAGGACAAAGTAAGGGTTATTTATTAGCAATAAATTAGCCAGTCATCTAAATAAATGTATCTAAAAAATTTCATCTTCAGTTTCTAATCAAATATGGGTGTTAGCTTTGTCATATATTAAATAAATTAGAGGGTAAGTAGGATGATAACTAGGCTGCTTTCAGAATATTGGATCACTGAAAGGAACTATTATCTGGCTAGAAAATCATGCTTATAAATATTTCAAAAGCATGTTCACTTGAGTAATAGAAAAATATTTACCATTCTTGAAATATGACAAATCTTCTAACTTACCTAAACTCAGTTACAAAATTTAAATTTCAAGTGCTCATGAAAAGAGTGGGTGTCAGGGGGGTGGCTGTGTGGAGAGGCAGAGGGAAAGGGAGAGAGAGAATCCCAAGTAGGCTCCATGCCCAGTCTGGAGCCTGATGCAAGGCTGGATTCCACAACACTGAGAACATGACCTGAGACAAAATCAAGAGTTTGATGCCTAACCCGTTGAACCACCCAAGTGCCTCAATGCTCATGATCTTTTTTTTTTTTAAGATTTATTTATTTATTTATTTGACAGAAAGAGAGAGCGAGAGATCACAAGTAGGCAGAGAGGCAGGCAGAGAGAGAGGGGGAAGCAGACTCCCCCACTGAGCAGGGAGCCTGACGCAGACCTCGATCCCAGGACCCTGGGATCATGGCCTGAGCCGAAGGCAGAGGCTTTAACCCACTGAGCCACCCAGGCGCCCTCAATGCTCAGGATCTTAATGCTGTTGTTCCCTTGACTTGGTCTTTGTCCTTGTTGCCCAAAGAGTTGAAGTTTTTCCTTGTGCCTTCTAAGTGTTTCCTGTTCCTTGTCCACTAAGACACTGCATTTAATCATTGTTTGCTTAACAATTTACTTTCCTACTTCTTTTTATATCATCTGTGGAGTAATCCTTCTAAAGATATATTGTTTTATATTTTCATATTTTAGACTCTGATATTCTAAATATCTCTTTGCTTCCTCTGTTCCCACTTGGATATATTTTTGACAATTTGAAATTGTCGAAGCTATTTTTCTTTAAGTGATTTACTATCATGCTAGTATCCCACCTTAAAAACAATCAGAATTGGATGGCCTTCCTTACTTATAAGGAAACTAAAAGATCTTGTTGTGCACTAGATATTTTTCATTGTTAATGTACCATTGTAACAATGTGAACCCAAAGATGTTTCAGTACTCTTGTACTGGTAGAAAATGAAAAATAATAAACCTTTAACATAGGTAAAAGATTATATCTACAGGTAGACTAAAAGAAGTCTACAGGTACTCAAGTCAAGTTGGATATATTGGCTTGGCTCCACAAGCTCTATAGAACCCAGACTACTTCTAGTTCTCTAATCTACAATCCATAAGATATAACTTTATTCTCACGTTCCAAGTTGACTGCTGGAGTACCAGCCAGCCTTATACTTTAAGGTTAGGAACAGAGGTGAAGAGCACAGACCCTCCTTTACGGGCTCTTCCAGGAGATTGCACAAAGCACCATATGGGAGCAGGCAAACCTGAAGCATGGACCAAACGTAGCTGCAAGAAAACCTAGAGAAAGGAGTGTATTTATACAGTTTTATACAACTTAATGGTTGTGTAAATTTAGGAGTATACATAAGCCTTGTTCTTATTTCTGCACCATATAATCTACTTCAAGGTAAATCTGAACAAACTATGACTCTAACCTATATTTTATTCCTTACCTGCTTTTCATCTATTCATATTTTTATTTACATATTAATATAATAATAAAATATATTTATTAAATATTCTGCAATATATTTTTTAATCAAAAAGTATCTACTGCCACTCATATAAAAATTCAAATGCTTTCATACTCTGCCTTTTCTCCTATAAATTCTACTGCACGGAATGCTTTTCCTATTTGATGCATTTGTATTCATCTGTCTTCAGGAACTGCCTTGTTTAGATCTACCAAGAAAAAGAATTATTTCCTCTATTGTATGCCCCACCTCACAGAACATTTCTGGCTTTTTGTAGTCTTTAATATTAAATTGGTCTATTTCCACTATTATGTTCTTTCCATTTGTAGGGCATAAATGCTTTCTACCACATAGAAGCTGTTATGAGCTGCATGTGTTCCCCTCAGAATAAATCATATGGTAAAGGCCTAATCCCCCATACTATAGAATTTGACTGTATTTAGATATAGGGCCTTTATGGAAGAGATTAAGTTAAAATAAGCCTGTAAGTGTAGACTCTAATTTAATCTGACTGGTGTTCTTATAAGAAGAGGAAATTCTGACACAGAGAGATCATGCGAGGTCATAGCAAGAAAGCATCCATAAGCAAGCAAGGAGAAAGTTCTCAGGAGAAGTCAAACCTGCTAACATCTTGACCTTTTAGTTCTAGCCTCCAAATATGTGAGAAAATATATTTCTGTTGTTTAAAGCACTTAGTCTGGGGTGTTTTATTTAACAAACCTAGCAAATTAATACAAAATTCATTTAATGAATATTTAGTTAATGAAATGGTTACTAAAAATCCTTACTTGAGAACATAGAATATATCAAAAAAATAAAGTCATTACTGTAAACAACAGGAAAAAAATCAAGATACATTTTATAAATGTATCACTCTTCTTGACCAGAATGGTATTCAAGAATGTAGCATATATGCTTTTTTATCAGTCTACTTTCAGTTATGGAATGAATGAGTCATGGAAATAAAAGGCACAGAATAAAGAATATAGTCAACGGTATTGTAATAGTGCTGTATAGTGCCACTTGGTAGCTACACCTGTGTTGAGCACAGCATAACATGCAGAGAAGTTTAATGACTATGTTGTTCACCTGAAACTAATGTAACAGTGTATGTCAACTGTACTCAAATAAAAAACTTTTTTTTTTTTTTTTAGATTTTTTTATTTGTCAGGGAGAGAGAGAGAGTATGCACAAGCAGAGGCAGAAGCAGGCTTCCTGCCGAGCAGGAAGCCTGATGCGGGCCTCGATCCCAGGACCCTGTGATGATGACCTGAGCCGAAGGCAGACGCTTAACTGACTGAGCCACCCAGGTGCCCCATCAAATAAAAAACTATTAAAAGAAAAACAAATGATTAAAAGAAGTTTACTTCATAGATCATAATACAAATATTAACTTTCATCTTACCTAATGGGCAATATTAAATGTGCTAATCATTTCTCATCCTTTTGCCCTTAAATTATAACCTTTGACTCTACAGCTTGATCATTATGTATTAAAACTTGGGCATATCAAAACTAGTCAGGAATAGCTACAGAATCTTAGAGGCCCAGTCCAACTGAAGGTATAGAACCCCATGTTCACAAAATATTAGAATTTTAATATGATAGTAAGTGGGGCATTAAGCCAAGTCAACCCCTTCTGAATATAGAACTGTGTGTGTGACTGTACACCTCTCACATCCTCGAAGCAGGCATTGAAGTTTCAAGGTTATGGACTAAGATATAAGCTGCAGTATATCATTAATGAATGACACATTTCTTCCCTCTGCTTGTTCATTAACCTGTTGAAGACGACTTCTTTTTTTTTTTTTTAAAGATTTTATTTATTTATTTCACAGAGGGAGAGAGATCACAAGGAGGCAGAGAGGCAGGCAGAGAGAGAGGGGGAAGCAGGCTCCCCGCTGAGCAGGGAGCCCGATGTGGGCCTCGATCCCAGGACCCTGAGATCATGACCTGAGCCGAAAGCAGAGGCATTAACCCACTGAGCCACCCAGGCGCCCTTGAAGACGACTTCTAAGGAGACTTTCCCCAGTATTACTGTCTTTGCACTCCATTTCCAAATAAACTGGAACAAATGTCCTTTTGCAAAGGACTACATCCTACTTTTCCAGAGTCTTCAAGGATACTCAAATGACTCATATTTCACTCCCCTTATAGGGAATGAGTGTGAATGTGTATATAAAATACGAACAGAAAAATCACCAGTACCATGTGTTATACAAATATAAAACAAATTAAGTAGTATATAGAAAGCTGTAATTTAGATAAATTCTGTTTTTTAGCAAACCATGTTCTACATTTTATCTGGTTTTCAAATATTCGGCAACTTATTAAATTAATTTGATGTCAGAAAACTATTATGTTAATTTGCATTTTGAGCTCATGAAGGTTTTTTGAAGTACAACATCTATCTCTGCCAAGTGCAATGCTGTATGCTCTCAAAGTTGTAGGGTTCTGCATGACTCATTGCCAATCACTTATAAACTGCTACAAAATTGAAAATCCTCACAAAGAGTTCCACCAACAAAATCCTTAATGCTCTGATTATGAAATAGGAACACCTTTAAAGTGTTTACCTCAAAAAAGAACAAACAGAAAGAATGAAAGAAAGTTGTGGTGACTTCGCACACTATTTTCAGAAATAAGTTATCTGGCAGTGCTGCTAAGCTTCTCTGAAAGCAGTTTTCTCATGGTTCCTGGATTTTATGCACCCAACCATAACGAAAACAAGAGACTCTCAACCATAGGAACTGAGGTAAAATAGTATTTTGTGAAAATAGGTTTTTTGTTATTTTTAAATTACAACATATGACAATAAGCCTGAAAGTGACAATTTAAAGATGTATTCTATTGCATATATATAAAAATTTCTTTTACTATAGTTAGAATACAGATAGTCCTCATACTGCACTCTAAGAAGGAAATGTCAAACTTGAATCAACTTGGTTTTAAAAATAAAGAGATTGATTATTTTACTTCAGATATGTCTAGAGCTCAAACAGCCCTCAAACCCAGAAAATTAGGGCTCTGCCTCTGGTTTTACATGATCCTCTGGGTTTTTGCCTTCCTCCATGTCTATTGTGAGGTAGCTGGAGCAGCTGTAGGCATTACACGGAGAACCCCAGAAGAAGGATAGAGGCTTTTCTTCTTTTTCTTCAGTGTCTCTCAACTGGACCAAAGAAACATTCCCCAGGAAGCTTTCAGCAGAGCTGCTAAAAGGAACCATATGTGGATTCATACATCAGTCACTATTAAGATAAAACTAATTATTTGGGGGTAGGCTATCTATCAGCCTACTTTAGGTTATGTTGTAGTTTAAATTTAAAGTCTTACTGGTGCATCAATTTTAAAACAAACAAAAAAAGGATTTCTTTTCTACATTGAGTGGCCATCCTGGCTCAGTGTCAGCTCTGCCTCATGTCATCTGCAGGCTGGGCCTAGAGCTGAAGGAACAGCTTATAAATGAGCAATGACAGAGTGAGAAAGAGACTAAGGGGGATAACTAGGCACTGACTCTTAAGCACAGGTGCACACTTCTCTTCCCTTCACTTTTTATTGTCTAAAGCATTTCTCATGCCCAGGCCTGACATCAGTAGGGCAGGAAATTGTTCTTCTTTAAAAAGAGGTCCCATAAAAAAAAAACAGCCAATGGAAAAAGACAATTCATGTTTTGGCACCAGGGCAGTATATACCAGGAAGCAAGCCATTGCTGTTCACCTCTAGGGTGTCTTTATCTTTCAGTGCTGCTCTTTAGTACAACTGCATTTTGTGGGACAGCACGTAGTACCATAAAAAGGCATAATTTGAGGTCTACTTAGACACTACTAGAATAATCTAGCCATTCAACTTTTTTTGGTGGAAACATAGATGAGAAGGATGTTTTTATTTCTGACACAAGTATTGGAAGGCTATTTTTAACTGCTTATTTCTCAAGTTCCTTAACTCCTGCACATATTTTCTTTAGTTCATAAGATTTGAACTCATTTGAATGAAATCATTGTTTCTTGATTTTGTTTGTTGTTTAAGTAAAAAACACCACACATATCTAGGACTTCTCCTTGTAGATATTGGCAGCATTCCCGTAGTTGTTAAACATAATTGAAAGTATATAAAAAGCAATAATTGTCTTACGTGGATCTACCAAAGTCGTGTACATTTTCTTTTTCATTAAATGTCATTATATTTTATGTTTATTCTACCAAGAGATGTCTCTTTTAGTATTAAACCATTTTAACCCCTTTCTTTCATCATTAAAATATCTACCTACATAAATATGTGTATCATCAAAATTGGGAAAGAAGTAAAAGCCCTTATATTTTTGATGACATATCTATTATCTAGAAGTCATAAGGTATATACAAAATATGAAAATGACTGCAAATGACCTGTGAATTTAGCAAGGCTTTTATACAATAAGGAAAAACTGAGCATGCACCTTTGCAGTTTAAGCTTAGCCATCAGTCTTTGACTTTGAACAAAACTCATGTTTTAAGGTCATTCCTTTTTCATGCCACTTGTGTAGGGATCCAATACTCATGAGAACAGCATTTTCCTGAAAACTGTTTTAGCAAGTGTTGTGGTTTGCTATCCAGGCACAAATAACTGAACAACAGAGAATACATAGCCAGAAAGAAAGAGGAAGGGATGATTGATGGCAAAGGAGATTTTCCCAAAAGGTGACCCTCCTTTGTGTCTGTTTTAGTCATTATATAATCTCTGGGAGTGACATAGATTATGGGATATTTCATAATTGACTTAAGCAAAGTATATACTTTTTTGGAGAAGAGAATATTTCAGGACTGGAGTTAGGGAATGAAGTATCATTTATACTAAATATTTTTTTCCCAAAATATTAGTGTTAATTTAAAATTTTATGCTCATTAAGCATTGTGATTATCCACATCAGAGAATTTTGTTTGGTTGGATATCCTTCTTGCAGGGGAATTTATAGTAATTCAGAAATTTCCATCCTAAATAAGGGAAAGAATTACAATAGATCTCATAGAAATTTTAGACTAGGAAAGGAAAATGAGAAAGCAAATTTTCTTGATTTTTCTCACTCTCTCTACAAGATTTTTCCTTTATATCTCTCTGCATAACGTCTGTCCTGGCACATGTACCTGCCTATTTAGGTTTTGTTAAGTATGCTCCTAACTAGTAGCTTTAGACCCTGGGTCTACAGAACTTTTTTTCAGTGTAGAATCTACAGCATTCAAACAAGTTTTCTTCTTCCATCTTCGTATTTTGGTGAGAGGGAATTACCTAGGTTAAATCTCCTGTCTCTCTCTTCTAAATAACTATGGCTGGGGCAAGGGGTAGAGTCTCCTATGTAATTTTTCCTGCTCTTTCTGTAGAACAAAGTGGGGGTTAGCTCTCAAGAGAAGGAAATGGTTGTAATAGGACATCATTCTTTCTAATTTAATAGACTGAGGCCGATGTTAATAATGAGTGAGAAGAAAAGTACTATGTTATATTTATTATACATATAATATCTTATGGGAGGTAAGAGGTCATTCAGCAGTAAGCACAGGTAATGAGACATATCTTTATCCAATATTAAACCAATCACACCAATTAAAATGGTCTACCGATAAATTATAGTTTATTGTTTCTTACTTTTTTCTCTGTTGATTTTAAGTAAAATTATTCATTATAATTCAGGTTATATGAAGAACAAAATTTGAAAATGTTTTCAATGATTCACAGATTCGTGCTAGTTTTATGGAAGCACCATATAGACCACTAAAATCCAGATAAAAGAAAAGGAAATTATAGGAAAATTTCAACTGATTAAGAGGCTTGGCAATTTCATGAAAGCATATTAAAAATAAGTAAAATAGAGGAGAGATGGGTAGGAAGTTAGTAAGAAAACATTAATATGGTCTATTTTAAATATAAGGAATTGAAAGGAAAGGAGAGACATAGAGCTAACAGAAAATAAGAAAAAAACATTTTGATGAATGGAAGATTGATGATGGAATATTAAAGAATATCACCAAAATCTTAATTCTAGAAAACACAATATGCCTTTTTTTTCTGCGCTGAGACTTTTCTTTTTAAAAAATAACCTCAAATAGACTGTAAAGGAGGTATAAATTGTGTGGTACTGGAAGGTGAAAACTTCTCGTGTGTGACAATGAGACATTTGTGCCAATTGCTTTTAAGAGTCAAAGAGGCAACTTGCATGCTTGATTCAGCCACTCAGATAGATAAAAAGAATTCTCAAACCACTGGGAATCTTGGAGAGTACACTGCCTACCTAATGATGTGGATACTGATAACAAGAAGAATCAAAACATTACCGTCCTGGTCAATAAAACTTATTTCAGGGCATTTGAGAATCCCTGTAGACGGTGGAAAAGAGATTGCATAGTTCTGTTTTTGGTTCTGTTTTTTCTCCCTGTATTTCCAGCATTAAAATTCTTTCTCTTCAATCAGGGTCTACCTTCTTGGTATTTAATTTGGTACAGTACCTAGAGATAGCATACATTGTCAAAAGCACTGTTACAGTTTTATTTTATATGCCTCCTATTTATTGTATTCATTATTTATATTTTGAGATTTTGGCATTTTCTATATGCTTTCCTTGTGAAGACAAATTTACTATTATTTGGACTACAAGACAAGGAGAATTAATCACATGTACTAAGTTAGTATTTGTTGTCTATGAAATTCAAAGTTAAACAGATACACACACACACACACACACACACACACTCAGAAATAGAAAACAGCTTCAATCTACTAGCTGCAGCATGTCTGAAGCTCAAGTGATAATTGAATTTCATGGACTTTAACTTTTTCTTGGATGACGAATATTTCATCCTCAAAAATAATAATTATAAGTAAATGAAATAATTACCTAACCTAAGCACAAGTTGATACAATTCCTTTTTGGCTCAAATGAATATGCCAGTATACATATAAGCCTTTACTGAAAGAATATTACTTTGTGAAAATATCTAAAAATAGAATGTTATTATGACTTATAATAAGAAAATTACCAAAATGATTTTGAGAAAAGATGAACTCATTTTTTTTGTGATTTTTAAACTTGTAATCTATGTTAAATAGAATTTAAGATAAAAATTACATGAAAGTGTTTGAGAAGTTTTATTTGTTGATTCTTTTTTTAGTAGACCTTAGAAATTTAAAATAGGAGCTAGACTAAATTTTTTAAAAACATAAAAAGAGAGTTAAGATTTCAACTTTAAGTGAATGATCACCTAAGGTACATTTCTTTTGTTATCACACTCTGAGCTTCATTTCTATGTTTAGATATCATCTAAACTTGATCACATAGATCTATTACCATCCTTTGAAAACTAAGCCTATAATATCTCCCCCTAAAAGAGCTGTGCTTTCTGTCCTTTAATATAAACTTGAGTGGTGAATTCAATGTAATGATTTATATCCATATTTATTTTAAACTTTTCAATAAAGAAATAACAAAGATAAACCAATTTAAAATTAGAAAAAAAGGTCATTTGTCAAGAGAAATGCAAATTAAACTATAGAAAAATACTAATAAAGTCATATCAGAATGGCAAAATTGAAAAAGACCATCAAAATGTTGAGGAGGAAAAGGAGCCACTGTAAAAAGTTACATATTTTGGTGAAGGCATACACTGAAATAATCACTTTAGGACAAGTTTAGCAGAATGGACTCAAAGTAAATATATACATACAAATATAAAATATATTATAAATTATACATATAAAGTAAATGTGTTATGTATTATATGTAACATGTGCTTAAAATATAGTATGAATATATTATATGTAAAATAAATATATTTTATATATGTATTTAAAATCAAATTATAAGGCATATCTTCTTCTGGGCACATAACCAATATAAACAAGTGCTATGTCTTCCAAAACATGTACAAGTATTTTTAAGAAACATTTATTTGGAATAAAAAATAGATTCAAATGTCCATTATCAATAGAATAGATTATATTGTATTTTTTATAATTAAATAAGATATGGCTGTGAAAAAATGTACAGTATCTCTAAATAAATATAGAGATGTTCCATGTTCAAGGATTAGAATACTTAATATTGTTAAGATGTCAATTCTTCCCAAATTAATTTATAGATTCAATGGAATATTAATTAATATGCTAGCAAGTTATCTTGTAGATTCACAAGGTGATTCTAAAATTTATATTAAAAAAAGAGGCCAACACAATACTGAAAAAAAACAAAGTTAGAGGTTTGATATGACTTGGTTTTGAGACCAATCTACTATAAAACTATGTGATCAAGAAAGAATGGTTTCAGGGAAAAGGTAGATGCATAGATCAATAGAACAGAGTAAGCAGCTTAGAAGTAGATCCAAATAAATAAAGTCAACTGATGTTTGACAGAGGAACAAAGGCAATTCAATAGAGAAATAGTAGTCTTTTCAACAAAGGGTGCTGGAACAGTTGGATATGCAATGCAAAAAAAAGAATAAAGAAAAAAAAGAGAGAGAGAGAGAGAGGAACAGAGTGAGAGGGAGAATAGATGCAGACTTTACATCTTTCCCCAAAATTAATTCACAGTGGATCATAAACCTAGATGTAAAATGTATAACTATATAATATCTAAAAGATGAATAGGAAAAAACCTATGCTTAGAGAGCGTAACACAAAATCTGCTTTGGGTTTGGCAATGAGTTTTTTTTTTTAAAGATTTTATTTATTTATATGACAGAGAGAGAGATCACGAGTAGACAGAAAGGCAGGCAGAGAAAGGAGGAAGCAGGCTCCCTGCTGAGCAGAGAGCCCGATGTGGGCCTCGATCCCAGGACCTTAGGATCATGACCTGAGCCGAAGGCAGAGGCTTTAACCCACTGAGCCACCCAGGCGCCCGGCAATGAGTTTTTGAATAAATACAACACCCAAAGAATAATCCATGAAAGAAAGAAAAAAACGTTAAGCTTGCTTAAAATTAAAAATCTTGTCTCTGCCAAGGATATTGTTAAGATGACAAAGAGACACAGTCTGGGAGACAATATTTGTAAAACACATATTTGATGAAGGACTTGCAACCAAAATGGTTATGCATCTAAAAGATACAAAAAAACTTGTTAAACTCTGTAATAATAAAACACACAGCCAAATTAAAAACTGAGCAAAATCTCTGAAAAGATACCTCACCAAAGAAGACATATAGGTGTCAAATAAGAATATGAAAATATGGTCATTCTTTGTTATTAAGAAATTACAAAATAAAACAGTGATACCTATTAGAATTACTAAAATCCAAAAAACTGACAATCCAAATGCTGGGGAGAATGCAGAATAACAGGAAGTTTTATTCATCGCTGCTAGGAAAGGAAAATTGTAGAATCACTTTGGAATACAGTTTGGCAATTTCTTACAAGGCTAAGCATAGTATCATCATATGATTCAACAATCACACTCCTAGTTATTCATCCAATTGAGTTGAAAATTTAAGTCCACACAAAAGAACTAAAATGAATACTTGCAACAACTTTCTTCATAATTGCCCCAAACTAGAAGCAACCAAAATGTCCTCCAATAAATAAATGATTAAACAAATTATAGTATATTTATATAACAATATCATTCAGCAATAAAAATATGGATAAAACTTAAATGCATATTTCAAGTGAAAGAAGCCAGTATAAAAAGTTACATACAGCATGACTCTAATTATCTGACATTTGGGAAAAAGCAAAGCTATAGAATAAAAAAAAATTAGCCAAATTATGAAATTGGCAGTTGCAAGGGATTCAGAGAAAGAGGAAGAGGAAGAGGTGAAAAGGTGGAACATATGGGATTTTAAGGTAGTGCAACTGTTCGGTGTGTTACTGCAATGTTGGGTATATGTCATTATTCATTTTTAAAAAGACTTTTTATTTATTTATATGACAGAGACAGACACAGCAAGAAAGGGAACACAATCAGGGGGAGTAGGAGAGGGAGAAGCAGCCACTCCACTGAGCAGGAAGCCCGATGCGGGGCTGGATCCCAGGACCCTGGGATCATAACCAGAATGGAAGGCAGACACTTAACGACTGAGCCACCGAGGTGCCCTTCATTATTCATTAAAAAAACTCCTGAACTTTATAACATAAAGAGTGACCTTTAATATGAGAAATTAAAAAAAATCATTTAGAAGCTAGAGGATCCCAGGAATGTATGCAAGCTCTGACAAGAGAATATAATCATACTACTAATATATGAAACAACCTCACTGAAGGGCCAAGAAGAAATGTGCTGACCTAGTTAACGTTGGAATTCAATGGAATTGATGGGATTAAAGGCAAAAGGAACTGCACACAAGTATGTACATTAGAGCATAAAATTGTTTCCCATGGCCAACTGGGTTAACAATTCTGATACTGCTGTACATGTGTGCTGGAATTTAAGTAAGTGGATGGCAGTTGATAGGAATCAGGTTTCTCACTGTTGAGTGGGAATTTATAGATAAGCAAGGAAAGGACGCAACTGTTAGTCATATGGTAATGGATTAGAGTCGAAGTCATTTGTAAGAACTCATTTAACTTATTATAGATACAGATGGTTATATGGGTTAGTGTACACACATGTATCTGCTTGCTCTATCAGCTAAGAAGACATAAAAGAAATGACAACCAATAGCAATAAGCATGCCTACTGCCCTAAAGTTGCTTTCTAACACCATTTTCCAATAAAGGGAACAGATCCTGAGAGAAACGGCTGATTGTGGACTAGGACAAGAAATACCGAAGATGAGCCTGGAGCATCTTTTACACAGAGATGGGAGGAAGTCTTTAGCAAACACATAAAAAAAAACACAATGATGGAAATATGTCAAAGGACATAAGAGTCAAATAAAAAGACTCCTAATGGCCAAAGCTAAGACAATTTGAGTAATAAAGTTGTTTTGGATTATAACCCAAAGTCTAAAAATAATATCTGTGAGTCCCTATTTACATAACTAAATAATTGAATGAATTGTTAAATGAAGTGGGAGAGAAAAATATCCCTTTCAGAAGAATCCCAAATCAATGATGTAAAAACTCCACTCTAAAGGAGGGAAAGCAAAACTCCCCATTTCTTTTTTTTTTTTTTTTAAGATTTTATTTATTTATTTGACAGAGAGATTACAAGTAGGCAGAGAGGCAGGTGGGGGTGGGGGGGTGCGAAGCAGGCTCCCTGCTGAGCAGAGAGCCTGATGCAGGGCTCCATCCCAGGACCCTGAGATCATGACCTGGGTTGAAGGCAGAGGCTTTAACCCACTGAGCCACCCAGGTGCCCTTAACTCCCCATTTCTTAAACGGTGCATGGTGACTGCCTCCCAAAGAGTACATTATCAAAAGGGGAAAAGAACAACTTTACAGGGAAGAAAATTGAGAAACACTATGCCAGTCAGGTGATCAAAGTTAACACCTATAGTGACATCATGTTGATAGTATGTACCCTTAGTATGATGAGATAAAAATGACACCTTACGTTGATGGTCTTCCTCTCAAGAAAATATAACCCCAGTGTAATGATAAAAAAATTGCAATAGAGGGGTATCTTACAATATCTCTGACTAATATTCCATATAATAGATAATAATCAAAATTATCTAAAACAAGGAAAGTTTGAGAGACTGTCACAGCCAAGAGGAGCTTACGACAACATAATGTAGTATCCCAGATGGGATCCTGGAACAGAAAAAGGACATTAAAGCTAGAACTAAAGAATTCTGAATAGACTATGTGTTGTAGTTAATAATAATGCATTGATATTAGTTCATTAAGCAAGTATACCATATTAATGTAAGGTGTTAATAATAGGGAAAACTCTGTGTGGGGAGTGGGGAGTGAGTAATATGAGAAATCTGCATTATCTCTTTAATTTTTCTGTATATTTAAAGTGTTCTAAAAATAAAGGCTAGTCTGTTAATAAAAGAAGTACACAATTCACAAGCCTGGAGCATAGACAAATTATTCAAATGTAATATGGAGGGAAATAAAGGCAAAATATATGCATTTTTATGATTCCATATATACGATGTTTCCAAATATACAAGGCAAAAAATAACTATGGTGATAAAGGTCAAGGTGGTGGTATGGACCGCAAGGAGGACAGTAAAAGCTTTCTGAGGTGCTGGCAATACTCTGACAATACTGATCTAGGTATTGGTTATGCAGGCACTTACATAAGTAAAACACTGGATGTAAACCATACCTCAATGAAGAGACAGAAGCACCTCTTATTTTCCAAGTCTATCTTCTCACTTTCTTTCCCCTTCCTCAGAGCAAATTTCTTCAAAGTGTCAGCTACCTGTTTTCTTTCCCTTTTCATTACTTCTTCAATCCCCTGCAATCTAGTTTTAGCTCTCGTCAAAAGACTTTAAAAAAAATCACCGAAATGTTATTGCTAAAGCCAACAGACTCTTTTCAGATCTCATCTTATCAGACCTAGAGATAGTCACTGTTATTGCTAAACACCACCTCCTCATTGAAATATTATTTTCTTTTGCTACTTGTGTAAAAAGGATTAAAGACAGTGCACACCTCTTTGCAATATAGTTGAGATGATTTAAGCTTCTAAGATCTGTACGTACAGCTGTGCCTGGAACTTAAAATTCCACAAATTTTATTTATATATATAAATTATATATACACACATACATAGGCATACATATAATACATAAGTATATATATAATTATATATATATGAGAGATGGAATCCTTGATTGTTAAAATTATTAATTCTGAAAATATCAAGTGTCAGAGAGCAGCAAGCTGAGAGAAACAGGGAGTTACATTAGCAAATTTTGGCAGTAGAACTTCATAGAAGCACAGGGAACTTTTCTTTTAAATTGTTTCTAATGGGGCACCTGGGTGGCTCAGTCACTGAGTGTCTGCCTTCTGCTCAAGTCATGAGCCCAGAGTTCTGGGATGGAGGCCCACATCGGGCTCCCTGCTGGGTGGGAAGCCTGCTTCTCCCTCTCCCATTCCCTCTGCTCGTGTTGTCTCTCTCGCCGTGTCTCTCTCTGTCAAATAAGTAAATAAAATCTTTAAAAAAAATAAATTATTTCTAATAGAGTCAAGCATGTTTAAACATTCCCTATAGTCTCATTGCTGGGGATACATGTTTATGTTTGAGAAATGTTTGCGCAAATAACACCAGAATCCACATACAAAATGTTTGTAGAAACATTGTATATAGTAATAAGAAGTAAGAACCCATCAACATGTACTCATCAACAGAGGAGGCATAATAATATGATAAAAGCCTGGAATACTACAGAGGAATGAAAATTAACACACTACAACAAGAATCTTCAGATGGGTTCCTCTAAAAACAGAAGGTTGAGTTAAACTGTCAAGTGCCAGAAAAACACAAAGTATTCATAGTTTAATTAGACATTTTTTCCATACTGACTTTCCTAATATGTAATAAGTAGTTCTTCTAGATAATTTCAAATGTAATTATAATAAAGTCACAAATTAGGTTTTCTTTTCTCCCCAAGATATAGTGTATTTTTTTCATAAAGTCATTAGATTTCATATATACTAAAGATACAAAAGAACAGAACTTGTTCAAATATATACCTAGCAAAGAATAGGCAGACATAAGTCCTTAAACTATACTGCATAATTTTAATAGCATCAGATTACAAAGTAAAGATTTGAATAGAAATAGATTCATCATGCCACAGTCTCTTCCTTCTTCCTTATTCTTTGTTTTTCCTAAAATAACTTGAATTTTTTTCCCAAACAACCTAAGCCTGAATATAAGAATGATTTTTTCCCCCCTAAAAGACACAAATAAATGGGATATCAAGTCTATGGGGTTAATATTCTTGAACAAGTGTCTGCAAACTACAACCTACTAGCTAAATCTGGTATGTTACCTCTTTTTGTAGTGTCTATGAACTAAAAAATGTTTTTAACTTTTTAACGGTTAAAAATCAGAGTAATACTTAGTGATGTAAAATTATATGAAACTCAAATTTCTCTGCCCACAAAATAAAATTTTATCAGAACACAGCTGCACTTATTCATTTACATATTTGACTATGACAAAGTTGAGTGGTTGTAGCAATTGAGTAGCTTCCTATACAGTTTAAAATATTTGCTGTTTGGCCCTTCACACACACAAAAAAAAGATTGCTGATCTCTACCCTAGACTATATTATGGTGATATCTATTCTTTTCTCATTAAATGTAAATACAATTTTATGTTTTTCTGTATAAATCTATTTTACAGGGATGATCTTCTGCCATTACTCAATAAAAATGGCTTTCTAAAATCTAGTCTCAGGTGCCTGGGTGGCTCAGTGGGTTAAAGCCTCTGCCTTCGGCTCAGGTCATGATCTCAGGGTCCTGGGATCGAGGCCGGCATCAGGCTCCCTGCTCAGCGGGGAGCCTGCATCCTCCTCTCTCTCTGCCTGCCTCTCTGCCTACTTGTGATCTGATCTCTCTCTGTGTCAAATAAATAAATAAAATCTTAAAAAAAAATAAAATAAAATCTAGTCTCTTAAACTTTTATATATCACATTCCTATCTTTTGGAAAACTGCTTAGTGATATTGATAAGTGTTTCATGAAAAAAAATAAGCTTGGGAAACTCTGGGTTAAATGAGGTTATACAAGTTTTCACTGTATAATATTTCCTTGTTTTTGACATGCCTATATATTTTGTGATTCTCCATTGGAAGATATGGCACATAGCATTTTTTATTTTATTTAACCACAGAGTTTTGTTTATGCCATGTTATATTCTGTGGAATCCACCTGAAAAACAACTATACTATATACATAAAAAAAAATTAAAGGAGTAAAAGCTTTTGAAGGTTCAGCCACTTTTTCCTTCAATACAGTTGGAAATAGCATATATCCAATTAATAAAATCCTTAAACTATTGTAAATATCGCTGTAGCTTTGGTTATCCCAATTTTGGAAAATCATCTGATCTGATTGTTTACTTTTTCATATGCCAGAATTTAATAATATCTTTGCAAAGCATGCCCAATAATTAAATACGCTTAATATATTAATATGGTGTAATAGAATTTTTCACTTAACAAAATAATCTATCTCCAAAATTTTGATTTATATATAATCACATGATTTGTTGTTAAACTCTCCTGGAATTTATTCTTAGCTAAGGTTGTGCAGAATCAGATGTCTCCATTATTTAAATGTTTAAATGTTATCCTGTCATCCTTGAACAGATGAACATTAGACCTTTGCCTTTTCAACCTTCATAACAAAAATACCTTCAATGCCACATTTTTTCTTTAAAAAAGCAAAATTCCGCAATCTTAATATTATTTCTTCCCTTTTTATGCAGTTACTTTGTTTTGTAGGAAATGAGCTCACATTTCCCTCTGCTGAAGAAAGCAATCTGTGAGTCATATACAGTTTGAGAAAAGCATCACCTTATTCAAAAGATAAATCATATGATATTGTTATGCTGAATGAATAAGAAAGCATGAATTGAGACCAGATTAGATGATTCCATTATAAAGACATCAAAGTAAACTGATCTGAAGGATACACTGTGAATGGACTGAAATTCAAAGATATTACACTGCTACCTAAGTCTATGGGAATCTAATGAGCAAATGCTGATTTCCAATTATAGACTCTGAGAAGACTGAGAATTAATGTGATCTCTCGTTTAGAAAGCTTATCATATTTACTACCCTCATCACATATGGAATCATATGATCGACTTAATGATTTTCCCTAGTATGATTTGTTTTAAAAGTTCTCACCTTATCCATTAACTGATTAAATAAAACTCTTTGCACTTTTAATGCTTAAGTATCCCACTAGTTTTCTAGGGTGGAGGTAACAAAGTATCAAAAACTGGATGGCTAAGAACAATAGAAATGTATTGTCTCACAGTTTTGGAGGGAGAGCAAGAGAATCCTCAAGCAGATTCCCCACTGAGGGCAGAGCCCAACACAGGGATTGATTCCAGGACTCTGATCCGGGCCAGGACCTGAACCAAAACCAAGAGTCTGTCAGTTAACCAACTGAGCCACCCAGACACCTCCCATCAATTACGTATTTAAGTCACATTAAGCTTTTACAAAATATGAACATGCACAGAAGTTTATGAGGGTCCTCTTACTTAAACACCACACTTTTTTCCTCCAAGTGTATTGTTATTATAAATTGAAACATATTTCCTCCTAATGATGCATTTTAACATGGCTCATTTCTTCTGATATGTAGGGAGTATACTTGTTTAAATATTATACAGAGATTCAAAATACCCTAAGCAAAAATAATTTCAATTTATCATTGAAGAGAGCTCTTAGAACTTTCTATCAGTCTAGTTCTTTACTCTTACTTATGAATAAACAATTTCTGTGTATGTATTGATAATTTTGTCCTGATAATTTCATGTAGAATGAAGTTGTACACTGACATTTCTGTGTGCCACAGAGCTTTTATATTCCAGCATATTTTTGTAAAATTCTCTGATAAAATATATTTATGTTTACTTTTTGTCAGGATAAAACTGAATGGGGAAAAAAAAAGGCATGCTCTGTAAAGTTAAAAAAAATTGTCAGATGACAATATGCAAAATACCAACTAGAACTGAGTTCCTTTAGAGCAGGCAGAAGTAAAAATAAATGGCATTAAAGTTAAACACTATTGTTGAAGAGAGAACTTAATGAAAACAGTGAATCAAAAATAAAATGTCTTGAGGGTAGTGAAATGTCTAGGATAACTTAAAGCCTGTAACTTTGTCTTATATTATTTCATATATATCATATAAATGGCACTGACTGTTCTTGGGAAAACAGTAAGTAATGCTTACAAAAAATGATATTTTTCAACAAAGACATTGTCTAGCTACAATCAAACATAACATATCTAGATGGTTCAGCAATTCAATAAAATCGATTGCAAATAATTTGAAGCAAGTTGTATCAGACAGAATAATTCACAACTAGAAAATAATCTTCACTGAACATGTCTTCAAACATAAATTTGGCAAAGCACAATAAAATATCCACTTAAAATTTTAACTTTAAAGAACCACAATCAAAGTTGAAGTGAACTATCTTCTGGTATGTGAAGTGTCATAAATCTTCCATAGTTTTTTTTCCCCATTTTCAGAAATGCAATATTCTATTCAAAGAGCTAAAGCAACACATCATTTAAGTCAAAAGAAATGGGTAAGTGTAAAACATCGGGACAATTTTATCTCCAGATGTGAAACTTGTTTTTAGTGTTCATTTTTGTTTTGAGTACAGACATACATGATAGTCAAGGAAAATTTTAAACCATAGAGACACAGAAACCTCCATTCAAGAATTCTTAACTGCAAAATATATGTCATCAGTTTATTGAGTAGTTTCAACTTAGTGAGGTCTCAAGAGAATGCCATTTACGATAAACTATCCCTTGTGCTATTTTGAACCCCTCGTTTGCATCAAGAAATGGTCCTCTTAATATTTAATCTCCATTATTTTCAGTGTGTTGTTTATTAAAAATCAGTCCAAACTAGTTTAAAATTCTAAAATCAAAACCATTTCAGAGTTTATGTAGTCCTATTTCCGTAGCAGGGCCATCTCTGGACTGGAGGCAGGGGACATGACTGGCTCTGAGATACCAGTTCTACCCAGATGCCCTGGTGTGGGGCAGAAAGGGATTGGAAGGAATATAAAGATCCTCTTACACACATGACCAGTCACCTCCTGCTGAGAGAAGTGTTCTTACCTGTCGCCAGTGTTGTTAGTTTCCCTCTCTGATGTTGGTGAACCTTCCGGATGTTGAGGGTTACCTCTGGGAGACAGATGTCACTAGAATATAAAAGAAGATTACTTATGACATGCAGACATGAATCAACTTTATTCTTTACTATTCTCTCAAAATGTTTTCAGGAGGAGAACTTCTTCCCTTAGTCCTTGGTGATAATTGAGCAGTTCCCTGATAAAGCTGTTTATCATTATTTATTATTATTATTATTTTTATTATTTTAGATTATTCTGATGCAATAAATACTCTGTTCTCTTTAACTCACTAAGCACAAAAATGTTTCTTTGCTATTGCTTTTGGGCCTGACTGGAGGAACACAGGATGGGCAGTTCACAGTGTGGTAGATAAAGATATAGGGCCATTCTGTTAGTTTTTATGAGGGTGCGTAAGGGGGATCATAAGAAGTAGATTCTGGCTCTAATTTTTAGAAGTTCCTTGACATCTCTTTTTAAGGTGTGCGTATTAAATTCTCTTGTCCTCTAATTTGGATCTTAGCTGAAATTTCAGGACTAGTGGATACGTCTCACACATATTGTGTATGTGAAAAACTCACATATAGATGAGTTATCCTACTTTCTGGGTTTGAGTGCAAAAGGAGCTAATGTCTGTTTTCTTTTCTTCTGGTTTCTCTTATACTAAAAACCCCCTATACTTTTCCATCATTACCTTACTCCAGAAAGTGTTATGAATATTTTCTCACAAACTCAAAAGTAAAATAAACTTAAATTTCAGTTCTACCATTCCACAATCTCATCCCAACTTCTGTTAAAGGGTTTGCGTACATCTTCTTTTTAAGAATTTGCCTTGAAATTCTCCAAAATGAATTTTTATGTATAGAGCTATAATTAGCTACCAGGGACTATAATAGAACTACCAGAGAGTACCTTCCATATTTTTTCACAGCCACCTAATTGGTATGCTTCATTACTTTTAATACCATGTAAAATTGAAACTCAATCAACTTTATATATTACTTAGAAAATACAACACATGGAGCACTTATTTTTTTTTCAAGCCATTTTATTGATGTTTCTAGGTTAACTTTATTCCTTCATATCTCTTTATAATATATATATATATACACATATACATATACATTTATATATATTTATACACACACACACATATATTTTAGGATTTTATTGATTTGAGAGAGAGCACACACACAATGGTGGGAAGGGGCAAAGGGAGAGGGAGAGGTAGACCCCTCTCTGAGCAAGGAGCCCGTAAAGGCAGGGCTCAATCCCAGTACCCTGACATTATGACCTGAGAAGAAAGCAGATGATTAAACCAGTCAGGCCACGCAGGCACCCCTAGTTTATATTTTCTTAAGGAAACACATTCAGTAAATTTCCCTGTTCTGTCGCCTGTCCAGTTGGCTTGGAGGAGAGCATTGACCTGCTCTGAGACATTTCCTGCACCCAAATTCCCTGGTGTGAGAAAAAAAGGGGTAAAGAAAGGCAAAAACCTAACTTAATCAGTTACACTTCATTTGTATTCAAATTCACCTCTATTTCAACTACAGTATGCCAGAATGTTTAACTTTTTTCCCCCTTGGTTGACAAGTTCCTGAAATCTTTTATCAGTTTATTGGAGTCAAACCCAGAGATGTGTCCCGAAAATGTGTTTTTCCAGAAACTATTATTGGATTGTACTATTTTGTGCTCTTTATTCTAATACACATAGATTGTCTGGATTAAAATATTTAGGAATTATTTCTTGACATACCTAAAAATTATGCAATTATTGAGTATTATGAATCAGCATAATAATTCTCTGTTTTAAATAAAATAAGCAATGCTTTAGAGGAAAAATTTTGCTAACATGCAATTCAGGGAAGGAAATAGTTCAATGTTTTAGAGACAAATAGAACTCAGTTCAAATTCTCAACATGGTAATTTAGTAGCAATATGATCTTGGCCAAGTTAAAATCTTTCCAAACATCATATATTACAAGTGTAAAATTAAAAATAATACCTATCTTATAGAATGGGTATAATGATTTAATTTAGATTATTTATGTAAATTATCCAATAAAGACAGCATAATTATTTTTTAATTTATATTTTTAAAGTTATTATTTATATTCCAGTTAAAGTTTAATTTGAATTCCAGTTACACATATGGTGTAACATTAGATTCAGGTGCCCGTGCTCATCACAATAAATGCCCTCTTTAATCCCCATCACCTATTTAACCCATTCCTGGATCCACCTCCCTTCTGGTAACCATCAGTTTGTTCTCTATAGTTAAGAGTCTGTTTCTTGCTGTGCCTCTCTCTTTTTTCCCTTATGATTGCTTTGTTTTTTATGTTCCACATATGGGTGAAATCATACAGTTGTCTTTCTCTAACTTATTTCATTTAGCATAATATTCTCTAGCTCCATCTGTCATAAATGACAAGATTTCATTCTTTTCTATGGCTGAGTAATTTTCTATTGTATATCTATACAGTGGAACATTACAATATATATTTATATACCTATATATTATATATAAACGATGGAATATATGCTGTATGTATATATATATATATTTATTGTATGTATGTGTACTACCTCTTCTTTATCCATTCATCAGTTGATGGACATTTGGACTCTTTTAATACTATGGCTATTGTAGATAATGCTGCTATAAACACAAGGGTGCATGTATGCCTTCGAGTTGTATTTTTGTATTCTTTGAGTAAATACCTAGTAGTGCAATTGTTGGATTGTAGGATAGTTCTACTACTTTTTGAGGAAACTCCATAGTGCTTTCAAGAATGGCTACACCAGTTTGCATTCCCACCAACAGAGCAAGAGAGTTCCTCTTTTCCAGCATCCTCGCCAAAACCTGTTGTTTCTTGTGTTGTTAACTTTAGCCATTCTGACTGGTGTGAGGTGATATCTCATTGTAGTTTTGATTTGTATTTCACTGATGATCAGTGATGCTGAGCATCTTTTCATGTGTCTGTTGGTCGTCTGTATGTCTTCTTTGGAAAAATGTCTACTCATGTCTTCTGCCCATTTCTTAACTGGAGTATTTGTTTTTTTGGGTGTTGAGTTTGATTAGTTCTTTTTTTTTTTTAAATAAATGACTGCTTTATTAATCTCTTTTGATAAAATGAATATTTTAGTTATTACATGTACATAATTATATTTCATTCCTTTTTATTTTACAAGTAGTTATATATATTTTTTTCCCAGCAGCAATTTGACTTTATTTCATTCTTTCATATTTTATTGTATTTTTTTAGCTTTCTTTTTTTATTTTTTCAGTGGTCCAAGATTCATTGTTTATGCACCACACCCAGTGCTCCATGCAATACGTGTCCTCCTTAATACCCATCACCAGGCTCACCCATCCCTCCTCCCTACTCCCCTCCATAACCCTCAGTTTGTTTCTCAGAATCCAGTCTAGATTAGTTCTTTATATACTTTGGATGCTAACCTTTTATCAGATGTCATTTGGAAATATCTTCTCCCATTCACTAGATTGTCTTTCAGTTTTGTTGATTGTCTCCTTTGTTGTGCAGAGATTTTTTTTTTTTTTTGGTGAAGTCCAATAGTTTTTTTTTTTTTTTTTTTTTCCCCCTTTCCTCAGGAGACGTATCTAGTAAGAAGTTGCTATGAACAATGTCATAGAGGTTGCTGCATGTTTTCTACTCTGGGGTTTTAATGGTTTTCTATCTCATGTTTAGGCTTTTCATCCATTTTGAATTTATTTTTCCATATGGTGTAGGAAAGTGGTCCAGTTTCATTCCTCTGAATGTCGTTGTCCAGCTGTCCCAACATCATTTGTTGAAGAGACTGTCTTTTTTCCTATTGGATATTCTCCTCTGCTTTGTCAAAGACTAGTTGAGCATATAGTTGTGGGTCCATCTGTAGGTTTTCTATTCTGTTCTATTGATCTGTAAGTCTATTTTTGTGCCAGTACTGCACTGTTTTGATCACTACAGACTTGTAATACAAATTGAAGTCCAGAATTGTGATACTTACAGCTTTGTTTTCCTTTTTCCAGATTGCTTTGCTATTCAGGATCTTTTGTGCTTCCATACAGATTTTAGGATTGTTTGTTCTAGCTCTGTTTGTATTCTGATAGGGATTGCATTAAATGTGTAGATTGCTTTGGGTGGTATAGACATTTTAAAAATATTTCTTCTTTCAGTACATGAGCATGGAATGTTTGTGTCATCTTCAATCTCTTTTATCAGTGTTTTATAATTTTCAGAGTACAGATCTTTTACATTTTGTTATGTTTATTCAGGGTATCTTATGGCTTTTGGTGTAATTGTAAATGGGATGAATTCCTTGATTTCCTCTTTCTGCTGTTTCAATCCTGGCATATAAGATTGCAGCAGATTTCTGTATGTTGATTTTGTATCCTGTAACTTTCCTGAATACATGTATCACTTCTAGCACTTTTTTGGAGGAATCTTTCAGGTTTCCTATATAGAGTATCATGTGATCTGTAAATAATGAAAGCTCTATTTTTTTCCTTACTGATTTGGATGATTTTATTTCTTTTTGCTGTCTGATTGTTGAGGCTAGGACTTCCAGTACTACGTTAAATAACAGTGGTGAGAATGGACATCCCTATCTTCTTCCTGACCAGAGAGGAAAAACTCTCAGTTTTTCCCCATTGAGGATGATATTAGCTCTGGGTTTTTCATATATGACAAAAGATACCAAACTAAAGGGCTTTAATGGTATTGAATGAAGACTTTAGAATTATAGTTGTAAATTAAGTAAGAAAACTGGAAGTTTTTAAATAAAGTTATAAAATAATTGTATAAGAATCTAATAGAATTTAAAAGTCAAGGTGAAAGATCACATGCAAAAATAAGATTTATCAAAGGTTCTAAGAAATGTCATGATCTTCTTTAATTACTATATCAAGTATATTTCAATAAAGTAAACATGTATTAATTTGCTTGACATGATTTTAAAGCCTTTGCTGTGTATTTATAATACTGTTGGCAAAGTTTGAGCTCAGTAATCACAAAACAGTGCAATTTAAAAATTCCAAGTGTTATAGAAGCCATCAAAACTTGTTAAAAATACCTTCACATTCTATTTATGCTTTCATTTTTGGTACTATCAATAAATATAAATGTATTGTCTAGCAACAAATCTGTTAAAAACAGACAATGTAATAAAATATATTTAAATTGACTATCTGCCCATCTCATTTCAGTGCTCTATAAATCTGTAAATAAAAATCTGTTGAGTGTTAGAACACCTTCTTTCATGAGTTATTTTTATCATGAGTTTTAATATATTTTACCAAGTACTTGATGTCCATAAATATTAATATGAATTTTATTTACAGCTTTTAAACATTCTTATAGTAAATTATATTGATGTAGACAGACTTTCCAAGACATTCATTTTACAGTATTTAACATGGATAGATACTGAGGTTAAGATTTACTATTTGTAGAACAATTGTGTCTGAGAAGCATCACATAAATGAATAAAATAATATAAAATGGATTTTTAAAGTATAACACACACCCTGAACTAAAAAGAGGTGGACAGGGAGTATTAAGAAGAGTGTACTCAGAAGATATCATGGCAGCCTTATTTCTGTACATTCTTGAATAGGGGGAGCAAAAGAAGGAAATCTGATTTAAATTGGGATTTCAATGTGAAAATTATATGTATTGTCTTAGAAGAACAAAACTGATAGATTAGGCAGTTAGTTAGACATGAACTGGAGGTGATAACTAGGTTATACATTAGAAACTTGAGGGCAAAACTTCCTGCTTTCATGGTTTCCAAACTTCTTGGGCTGATAGACCAAAAGTCATAGGAGTAAAACAGGAGCTCTCCTCTTCAACCACTGTCCTGAGTAACCTGTGGCCTCATTAGAATGCATACGAATGCATTTGCGTTGTAGTTCTTCCCTCCCAATCCCAAACCCCCATGGAGTTTAGCTAAGCAGCTGCCTTTGGCTTCTGTAATGATCCCAGGGTCCTGAGATGGAGCCCTGCACGGGGCTCCCTGCTTAACAGAGGACTTTGTTTCTCTCTCTCTCTGTCTGCCCCTCCTCCTGTGCTCTCTCTCTCTCAAATAAATAAACAGAATCTTTAAAAAATAAAAATAAATAAAACTGAGCTTCCCTGAAGCATTAGGGCAGCCATTTTTACTTTTGTTAAATTTTATGCTTTTAGGGGTTTTATTATCAGAAAATCTATATTTCAAAGTTAAATTATTTGAATTTGCATCTCATTTTTTTAAAGTGCACCTTTATGTTGTTGTTCCAGTAAATTTATTTCCCAATGGGGTCTAGATTTATATATCTACTTTCATTACTGATTGGAGTAAACCTAAAAAATAATATAACATAAATTATGCTAGTATCAACACCCAGATTTAATTATGTTGATGTTTTTGTGATTTTAAGTATTTTTTTCCAAATAAAAATAAAATGTTAAACAGTTCACAAAAGCCTCCATCCCTTTTTTCCTTCCACACTCTCCAGAGAAACTGAAACCTAAAGTTGATTTTTTTTACTTCCATACATGCTATTTGTTCAATTGTTTACTTTTTATCTATTACTATACATCTCAACAGGAAAACAAGAGGGAGATAGTGGTTACAAATGTTTCCTTGCTTGTTTTCCATGTTCTGAAGATACTAAACAAAGAAATTTCTAACTTCAAAAAGTTTAAAATGTATTTTGTATTTTATTCCTAATAAATATGTAGATTCATAGAAAACAGGCAAATAATTTTTTAAAGATTTTTTTTTTAATTTATTTATTTGACAGAGAGGGAGAGAGATCACAAGCAGGCTGAGAGGCAGGCAGAGAGAGAGGAGGAAGCAGACTCCCCGCTGAGCAGGGAGCCCGATGCGGAACTCGATCCCAGGACCCTGAGCCGAAGGCAGAGGCTTTAACCCACTGAGTCACCCAGGTGCCCGCAAATAATTTACTAAGCAATTTAATTTGTGAAATATTATGAAGAAAATAAAATGGATGTGGCAAGGTTATATTTCAAAATATTTAATGGTTTTGATGTGCTTCTCTTCCTCTTTTGCCTTCATTCATACACTGAGATCCATTTTTTTTTTTTAACACTATCTACATCTGAGAGACAAATATTCCCAAGGTGCCTCTGGCTAAAGGGTGTGTCATCAAGATTCTGGTGGCAACTTTCAGAGTGAATTTTCCATTCCTCAAGGCTGAATAAAACTGCTAAGTGTGAGGGTTGAAGCGATGGGGGAGAACTCTAACTAGGAAGGAAGAATGAAGTACAGTTGCCTTCCACGTAGAGTAAAGATGGATTTCAGTACTCAGCCAGAGTGCTGCATAGGAATCTTGGGATTTCCACTGATAAAGACTGCCACCGGCAGGCAGCTGGTCAGTCTTTGAATATCCACTTACCGCAAGCTTCTGCTTAGCAGTCCTGTTCAGTAACCTTTCCTACAACCTCCTATTAATGGTGAAGGACTTGGACACACTGTACAAAAAAGGACATGAAAGAAGATTCTCTCCTCTAATCAAGACAACTCAGGATGATGTTAAAACAAAACTGACAATCTGCCCTAAACAAGCATACACATCACACTGACTCCATAGTCAGGAAACAGCACAAACAAAATAGAGCTACAGTCGGAGATAAACTAAAACAACTAGATCACTCTATCTAGGTCTAGTCTCCCTAAAATTATAAAATTTTAAACATTTCCCATGAATTATTGGCCCCGAAACATAATAGCTTTAGTTCTGACTTTTATAATGCTGAATCCTATTTTTTCTATCATAAAGAGTATAATTATAATCGCAGTAACCTTGGAAATCTGTGGTTTTCTTCATTTAAATACATAGCGTGTGTGTGTGTGTGTGTGTGCACAGTGATTTTTTTTTTGAGGTTTTCTTTTTTTAATTCCAGTATAATTGATGTACATTGATATACAGCATTGTATTAGTTTCAGGGGTTCAATACAGTGATTCAACAGTTCTATATATTCCTTGGTGCTCATAATGATAGATATACTCTTAATCACCATCACCTATTTCACTCATCTCTCCAACCACTTCCCCTTTGGTAACCATCTGTTTGTTTTCTATATTCAAGAGTATTTTTATTTTTCTCTTTTTTTCCTTTGTTCATTTGTTTTGTTGCTTAAATTCCTCATGTGAGTGAAATCATATGGCATTTGTCTTTCTCAGACTGATTTATTTCATGTAGTTTTCTCTCTCTAGATCCATCCATGTTGCAAATGTCAAGATTTCATTCTTTTCTTGGCTGAGTAATATTGTATTGTATGTACATAAATATATATACACCACATCTTTATCCATTAATCTATAGGTAAACCCTTGGTTACTTGGTTACTACCAAGATAGGTTACTACCATATCTTGCTGCAGTAAACATAGTGGTGACTAAATCTTTTATATTAGTTTTTTTTTTTTTTTTTTTTTTTTTGTATTCTACCCACTAGTGGAATTCCTGGGTCATAAGGTAATTCTGCTTTTAATTTTTTGAGAAATTCCCATATTGTTTGCCATAGCGGCTGCTCCAATTTGCATTCCCACCAAGAGTGAAAGAAGGTTCTCCTTTTCCCCTGTCCTCACCAACACCGGTTGTTTCTTGTGTTGTAGATTTTAGCTATTCCAGCAGGTGTGAGTTGATATCTCATTGTGATGATTTTGATTTGCAGTTCTATGATGAATGATGTCCAGCACGTTTAATGTGTCTGTTGGCCATCTACATGTCTTCTAATGTCTGTTCATGTCTTCTGTCCATTTTTAAATTGGATTATTTGGCTTTTGGGCATTGAGTTTGTTAAGCTCTTTATAGATTCTGGATACTAACCCCTTATCAGATATATCATTTGCAAACATCTTCTCCCATTCAGTAGGCTGCCTTTTAATTTTGTTGATTGTTTCCTTCACATGCTTCACAGGAGCTTTTTATTTTGAGGTGGTCCCTGTAGTGTATTTTTGCTTTTGTTTCCCTTGCCTGAGAAGACATATCTAGAGAAACGTCGCTACTGCCAATGTTACTGCCTGTGCTGTCTTTAGAATTTTTATGATTTCAAATTTCACTTTTAGGTCTTTAAACCATTTTGAATTTATATTTGTGTATGGTGTAAGAAAGCGGTCCAGTTTCACTCTTTTGCATAGATGTCCAGTTTTCTCAACCCTATTTGTTGAAGAGATTTTTTTCCCCTGTGCATATTCTTGCCTCCTTTGTCAAAGATTAATTGACTATATAATCATGGAAATATTTCTTGGCTCTCAATTCAGTTCTATAGATCTCTGTCTCTATTTTTGTGCCAGTACCATACTGTTTTGATTTTAAAACTAAGATTTTTAAATTAGAAAAAAGAGATTTTTAAATTAGACAATGTGATAATTTGATATACATATACAATGTGAAAGGATTTTCCCCATTGAATTAACATATACATCACCTCACATGTTTACCTTTTTGTTTGTTTGGTTTGCTGTGAACACTTAAGTTCTACACTGAGCAAATTCCAATTATATAAATGCAGTTTCATCAACCATAATCACCACATTATACATTATATCTGAAGACCTTATTCATCTTATAACTGAAAAGTTTGTACCTTTTTACCAACCTGTCTCTGTTCCACCTATCCTCCAGTCCTTAGCAACCACTTTTCTATGAGTTTGACTTATTTAGGTTTCACATGTAAGTGATATCATGCAGTATTTGTTTTTTTCTGCCTGTCTTATTTTGCTTAAAATAATGTCCTCCAGGTTCACCTATGTTGTTGCAAATGTCAGGATTTTCTTGTTTTTGAGACTAGATAATATTCCACTGTATATATTTGTGCTGCATTTTTTTTATTCATTCATCTGTCAACGGACGATTAAGTTGCTTCCATATCTTGGCTATAGGGAATGAAATATGTTTTTTTGATATACTATTTTTTCTGAAGTCTAACTTTTTTTCAGCTCTTTTATAAGTCAACACTTTATTTTTATTGTCAAAATAGTTTTCTAAGTTAGGTGCTAATTTCTTAATGGTCTATAGGCAGCAATGAATTTAGAACAATTTCCCTGTTGTCATATCAACATAGTATACTGTTCAAGAGTGTCTTTTTTTTTTTAATTTTTTTAAGATTTTATTTTTTTTTAAATTTTATTTATTTATTTGACACAGAGAGAGAGATCACAAGTAGGCACAGAGGCAGGCAGAGAGACAGGGAGAGGAGGAAGCAGGCTCCCTGCTGAGCAGAGAGCCCGATGCGGGCCTCGATCCCAGGACCCTGAGATCATGACCTGAGCCGAAGGCAGAGGCTTTAACCCACTGAGCCACCCAGGCGCCCTCAAGAGTGTCTTGAATATGTTTTGAGGAAGGAGTTTGGATCAGAGGAAAAAAGTAATAGGCTTGAAATGAGGCTCTACTTTTCCACAAATCCCAATCTGATGACCAATACAGCTGTTTCTGGACTCTTTAAAGGAAGATAAATATTATTAAAAATGTATTTTTTCTTCACCTCTTAGTAATAATTCTCATGGGTGCCTGGGTGGCTCAGTGGGTTAAAGCCTCTGCCTTTGGCTCAGGTCATGATCTCAGGGTCCTGGGATCGAGGCCCACATCCGGCTCCCTGCTCAGCAGGGAGTCTGCTTCCTCCTCTCTCTCTGCCTGCTTCTCTGCCTACTTGTGATCTGATCTCTCTCTCTGTGTCAAATAAATAAATAAAAATCTTTAAAAAATAATAATAATTCTCATGACTAAACTTTCATAAAATGATGTACTCTGTATAGTTTTTATTTGATTTATGGATAAAAACATTGCATATTTTTACCTTCATTCAACTGGTGTGGTAGGAATTAAAAATGTGTACATCCAGTCCTCATGTCATTTACTGCTGTATAATATTCACTCTTTTATAGCTATCCTCCTAAAAGAATCGAAGTTACTGAATCTAAGTTTTTGTTAAATACTTGACCTTTAAGCATAAATTAATATTTTCTTTCTCTGTACCAGATTTGACCAGATATAGTATTTCTCAAAATGGGTTGTAACAAATAGTGGGTTATGAAATCTATACAACAGACGTTGATCAATAGTTTTAAAAATGAGATAAAATATAAAATAATATATTAGATTTAAAAAGATTAGTTTAGACTAAATTGGAGTCTATTTGACTAAAAACCAAAGAAGAGATAGACTTTGCATATAGTAAGAGTAAATATAGGTCCATTACTTCTTGTTTCAGTTTATATATACATGTGTACAAACATGCATACATATACATTCAAACGTATGTCGGTATATACAGGTTTTTGTGTTTGTTTAGGTGTGTTTGTGTAAGCATAGAAATAACAAAGTGTTTTTCTTGCTATATATAGAACTACAATTAAAAAAGAAATATTTGAAAGTCATTTATTAAGACCAATTGATTATCTTCAATCTCTGAAAAAAAAATACATGGCATGTTGACAGATAACTGTGTATCAACTTCAAAGGTAACTTACCATTTTGCCACTTATAAAAACCATGGATTGGATTTTATAATCTTTATTTTGTGTGAATTGACACAGAGTTCTACACATTTGATTTTAAAAGTACATTTTTGAAGAAATCCCAACCATACTGAGCTTTTGTTTACTTCTCTATATAATAGGAATAGTAATTTCTAAAAAGTCCACCAAACATAATTTTTGAGAGGCTCTTTGAGATTTTGTAGATAAATATAGTGTCTATATAAGCAGTATAAAAATGAAATCTGATCTTAATCATGCTTTTAATTTTGTAGTTTGAATAGAATCTGTCCTTTACCTGTTCCCCCTATCAACAAAGGAAAAGATGGAATAAAAAGAGCTGAATTAAATTTGATCCTTACTTCCATGATAAAAGGAGAGACCATTGGCAGCTAATGGAGGCTCCTGAAATGGAGCTGAGTTTAGGAAAACTGTCCCATAACTGCTCCACAGTTTGCTGTTTTGCACATGGCAATGTCAAAACCAAGGTGATGGGGGGAGTGAATATTTATTCCCCGGGTATAATTAACCTATGGTTATTTTGAGATGATGTGGTTGTTTGTTTTTCTCAAGGAAAGTTAATTGTATACATTAGGGAAGTGTGCTTGCCTCTTAAGGGGACTAATAAAAAAAATCCATTCACAGTTAAGGAGACTGAGGTGATCGTTGAGCATCCACTTTGCTTTAACTGGGAAACTAAAATCAGTCTCCAGCTGGTCTCAGTTAGTGAGAAGATGATCAGAACAGGGTTTCCTTAGCTCTGACCAACACCTATGAAGCCTAGTTTAAGAGAAAAAGTGTTACTAATGGGATTCTTGTGAAGGAAGGGATGTGGTTGAAAAGGAAGAGATATAATAAAAGCACAAGTTTATCTATAGTCAAAAAGGTCTCACCCTGTGTGACATACTTTTCAATATCCGTTGTATCGTCCCTATGCAGCTATACTAAAATCTACCTGGCCCTGCAGAGGAGCTCTGAATAATTTCTACTGCAGCAATTATATAAATTGTGGGAAAACATTGGCAAGACAGTATGAGCAACAATGGAAGATGAAGATTAAAAATAGGAGGCATCTATGAAGCAGAAGGTCAAAGTCATAACCCTTGTGTGGTTTATGAGCAGAGAAGAAACTCAACGCAAGAAAAATGGTAAAAACATATTCTTGAGCACTCTGTGGATAAGTGAATCTCATCTTTCAAAAAAGTGAAACTGTTTACCCATGAGAAAATACTCAGTGTTATATTTTAAAGAGCTATAAGAATAATGTTTTTCAACAGATGCCTGCCTGGGTGGTGCAGTTGATTAAGCAACTTGACTCTTGGTTTCAGCTCAGGTCTTGAACTAAGGGCGCTGATCTCAGGGTCATGATGTCAAGCTCCATGTTCAGTGCTCAGAGTCTGCTAAAGATTCTCTCTCCCTCTCCCTGACCCTCCTGCATATGCACTCCTCTCTCTCTCTCCCTCCCAGTCTAAAATAAATAATTATTTTTAAAATGATGTTTCTCAAAAACTAAGAAAAATTAGGAGAGATTATATTTATATTATTACTTTTAAAACAATTACATCTCTCTAGAACATTGCTTTGATTGAAAAAAGTACCTGTATACAATATTTTATATAGTGTAAATAAGTATATTGATATATATTGACAATACATTAATAGTTTACTCATAATACCTTCTCAGAGCCTAATTTGTAATTATAAGCTATCTTCTTAGGAAGATTCAACTGTATTATATTTTTGAAAATTATTTATAGATTGTATTTGCACAAGGAGTTTAAATAGCTTTATTAATCACTTAAATTCTTAATAAATAGAAGTACAAACACTATATAACAGAGCAAATAATTGGGAGACCATAGACTGTTTAGAAAAATGCAAAGATTTGAGGGCAGATGTTTGGAAGATGTTTGAGAAGCAGGAAACTAAACCCCACTAGTATTTCCCACTCCAGCTGTAGAAGAAATGTTGAAGGGTAACTGTGTGGAAACTTGACAAATAACTTCTACCATTACAAACTAGTGAGCTGGTGAGCAAAACTGTCAGAGGGGTAGTAGATGCCTCCGGCAGATTGGCCTAGATTTGATGAGTAATAGCAAAATTGTATTCAGTGCATGCTTTGTACAAAAAGGATTTTCTAAATGCTTTACATGTATTACATCTTTAATTTTTACAATATTACTTAAACTAATTACTATTATTGATTCACTATAAAAATTATGAAATTGGGGTGCAGAGAGGTAAAACAACTTGCCCAAATTCATATAGCTAGTGAGTCACAGAATTGCTGAGGCATTAAATATACTGAAAGAGTCATATTGGATTAAAAATCTCCAGCTACCTTGACTTTGTACAATATAGTATTCCCATTTAATTGCAATAAAAAAGAGAAGTAACCCCACATATGTACGATGAAAATTTTCAACAATTCAGGTAGTATAGGCTAAGGAATTCCTTTTAATTTAGAAAGATGAAAAATTGCAACTTTTCATGGATCCTAGTGTTCTGGAGGAATTCACACACACGAATGATATAAACCAGCATTGAATTTTGGATTTTAAGTGTAAAATTTGTATATCTATACAGGTGGTATGAAATGAGATATCTTTATAAAGACAGGGAGCAAGCGTGGGGCTACCTCACAATAAAAGAACTGCTCATTCAGTCTATTTGGAAACGCTAGAGGGTTTTGAGTATCCCTCACCCCCACCCATAGTGTTTTGAATATGATCGTTCCCCAGAGGGTTTTTCCAAACTAAATATCCTATGGGTTATATACCACTACAGTAAAAAATATTATATACATACAATATATAATCATATAAGATTGATATATGCCATATCTATCTTATATGATTGCAAGTTAATACATCATATGGTGGAAATTTGCCATAACATAGTAATTATAAATATTTTAAATATTTGTTCATAGGTAAAGATTTATGAGCAAGAGTTACATTTTTCTTTTCTTTCATGTATAAATTAGCCCTGGGATTTTATGAATAATTTAAAATGAAAAACATCTTTCAAAACCACAGTAAATAGTTAAGCTGTGTGACTTTGCCTATATGTATCTATGTCTACCTAAAAAATAGAAGACATAATATGTGTATACCAATTATAAACCATATTTTAATATTTCCTGAAATTTTAAGTATTTTCTTAAGATGTTTTATGTCAAAATATATGTTAAGGTCTTAAAAGATCATCTATAGAGTAGGGTGTTTTGTGAACTAAACATTTTAATTAAAGATATTTAAATAATGATTAATGTGGTATGTTTCTGTTTGCATGTATTTTACAATCTAGAAAAAATAAGCACAAACATTTTTAAAATATTATTTTGAGTATAAGTTAAGACAGCATTCTTTGATTTGATATTGATTCATAATACTGTCAATTCTTCTGAAGTGAAAAGAATATTAAGGAAAGCAATGCTTTGGAAACCAGCTCAATCATTCTAATATTGCCTTCAAACTCTCTTTTGACTTGAAAGAAAACATTTTGAATTTAGGTCAAATCTGGAATACATTTAAAACATTTATATAATGTAATAAGTTTCTTATCCTTTGACAAATGCTCATTAATATACTAAAATTCTCATTAAATATACTAAATATTTTATACCCACAAATTTTGGATATTTTAATAGAAGATGAAAAATATTAAAGAACATGTTCCTAACTTCAGTTTATTCCCTGCTGTCTAACTCCAATAATTGATATTTCTAATTTTTAGGAAATATTAGAAATACTGTTGCAACTGATTGTTGAGTTAGCATTGCATATCAACTATGAGCACAGGATTTGTAATCAATCTGCATACTGACATATATTTTTGAGCTCAGGTTCCTGATCTATAAAATGAGGATAACAATAATACTTATCATTTTTGGTTGTTGTAATAATTAAGATAATGGAAGTAAATTGCTTTACATCATGATACCAAATAATTATCAAATTATTAATGATTAAAATGAAATATCCACTACTACTGTTATCTTTATTACAGAAAAAAAATGGCCAAATAAATTTGAATTTTTTAGCTATTGGCAACAAAGGAAAAATAAGTCTATATCTTTGAACATGTGTTTTCTTGCTCTTTTCCCATCTTATGAAGATACAGTAGACATACAACACTGTATTAGTTTAAGGTATAAAACATAATGATTTGAGATCATTTACTATATAGTAAGTTTAGTTACTATTCATATAGTTACAATTTTTTTTTCTTGGGATAAGAACCTTTAAAATCAATTCTCTTAGCAGCCTCCAAACATACAAGTGTTTCTTGCTATTAATAAGAGTAGCAATTAGAACAATGATAGCATTAATAACAATGGTAATATTAATCTTTATTTAACGATGTGGGAAAACGTCGTATTATCTACCTTATTTCACTGAGTCATTACAACCATCTTTTGCAGTAGGTTATATTAATATTCCCAAAAGGAAACAAAATCAAAAATAAACTTTTGGGACTCATCAAAATAAAAAGTTTTTGCACAGTGAGGGAAATAATCAATGAAACTAAAAGGCAACCTACAGAATGTGAGAAAATATTTGCAAGTGACATATCTGATAAAGGGTTAATATTCATTTTTTTTTAAAGATTTTATTTATTTCACAGAGGGAGAGAGATCACAAGGAGGCAGAGAGGCAGTCAGAGAGAGAGGGGGAAGCAGGTTCCCTGCTGAGCAGAGAGCCCGACGTGGGCCTCGATCCCAGGACCCTGAGATCATGACCTGAGCCGTAAGCAGAGGCTTTAACCCACTGAGCCACCCAGGCACCCAAGGGTTAATATTCAAAAAATGCAAAGAACTTATCAAACTCAATACCCAAAAAACAAATAATCCAGTTAAGAAATGGGCAGAAAACATACATAGACATTTTTCCAAAGAAGACGTACAGATGGCCAACAGATACATGAAAAGATGCTCAATATCACTCATCATCAGGAAATGCATATCAAAACCACCATGAGATGTCACCTGACACCTGTCAGAATGGTTAAAATCAACAACGCAAGACATAACAGGTGTTGGCTAGGATGTGGAGAAAGAAGAACCCTTTTACACTGTTGGTGGAAATGCAAACTGGCATAGCCACTCTGGAAAACAGTATGGAGGTCCTCAAAAAGTTAAAAATAGAACTACCTCAAGATCGAGCAATTGCACTAGTTGGTGTTTACCCAAAGAATACAAAAATACTAATTCAAAAGGATACATTCACCCTTGTGTTTGTAGCAGCATTATCTATAATAGCCAAATTATGGAAGCAGCTCAAGTGTCCATCAGCTGATAAATGGATAAAGAAGAGGGTATATATTCCATTTCATATATTACTTAGCCATAAAAAAATGGAATCTTGCCATTTGCAACAACATGGATGGAGCTAGAGAGTATTATGCTAAGTGAAACAAGTCAGAGAAAGACAAATACCATATGATTTCACTCATATGTGGAATTTGAGCAGCAAACATAAAGGACAAAAAAAAAAAAAAAGAGAGAGAGAGAGATAAACTAAGAAACAGACTCTTAACTATAGAGAATGAGCAGATAGTTACCAGAGGAGACGTGGGTGGGAGGATGGGTGAAAAATGTGATGTAAGGAGGGCACTTGTTATGATGAGCACAGACTGATGTATGTAAGCGTTGAATCACTGTATTGTACACCCAAAACTAACATTAACTAGAATTTAAATAAAATCTTTAAAAAAAAAAGACTACAGAAATTTAAAGATAAATAGAGAAAGGAATTTGAATTAAAACTGTAGAACTCCCTTTAGAATTTGGTTTTAACAACTAGACTATTCTGTTTCCTCACAGTAGCTGTATATGTGTGCACACACAGACACATATACATACAACGGTATTGAAACTAAAGCCATTATATGACAGACTGAAAAAGAGGAGAAAGTTTTTCTTTAGGATTTTTATTTGAGATTATGTGCATGGTTCTCTCACTTAATATCCACTCCCACCCAGCACTTCTTATTCCAGTGGTAAATGTTCAACAGCCTTGCAGGGAGGAAAGGGAATCCCTTTTTCGCTTTTGCTAATTTCCAATTTCTATAATCTAAAATATTCTTAATATGGCTTACTTCAAGCTACAATGGTTGAAATTTGAAATAGTTTATAAAATTTCTGAAAACATTATAATCAATAATCAATTCTAGTGAGCTGGTATGAACTGGCTACTGATTATAACTGCATTATTCTGCTTTATTTTTCATTAAAACGCTATCAGCTAACATATCCTATATTTACTGGTTAATTTGTTTTTTCTTTTAAAGATTCCATGCATTCATTTGACAGAGAGTTAGAGAGAGCACAAGTAGGCAGAGCAGCAGGCAGAGGGAGAGGGAGAAACAGGTTTCTCGCTGAGCAGGGAGCTCGATGCGGGTCTGGATCCCAGGAGTCTGGGATCATGACCAGAGCCAAAGGCAGCCACTTAACAGACTGAGGCACCCAGGCACCCCTTACTGGTTAAGTTTTAAAAGTTTTACTCCACTGCTATCCTTACCTAGAATATATGTTCCACAAAATAATGAGAATAGAGATTTGATCTATTTTGTTGACTGCTCTATCCTCAGCATTTAGAAAAGTATGTAGCATAGAGCACATTTTTGAATAAATGAATGAAATAATGTTGTTATTTTTAAATTGTATTGCATTAAACCTGTTGCTTACCCTTTTTTCCTGCTCAAACATCCAACTATACTTAGGTTGACATCGGTGTTTAATTCAGACTCATATGTGCCTCTAGTGTGATTTATTAAAATCATTAAAATAACTCTTTACACTAACATTAAGGCTAATTTATTTTCTGGGCTTATAAAGTAGAATCCTATATACTAAGGATTTAATATAGGCAATCAATATCAGATGACTGCACATGCCTTTGTATATGTGTGATATTTACCTTACTTCTCTTTATTGAAACTATAGATGTGTTTATAATGTTAGAAAAAGACTGTTCAAAACAGAAAAATGTATTCGACTACTCAGGAATTTGGTCGTGTTTTGTATTATCGTATCGACTCCCATGATTTGAGTTAAGCAGAAGACAAGATTTATTATTGGACACATTTATTTACAGGTTAAAAAGTTCAATTAGTTTATTTGGGGGTCACATTTGAATTATTTATATCTTGATTCCATGAAATGCTTCACTTCTAAGAATTATCCTCCTTTCTTGTTATCCTGTGGACCATTAATCAAGTTACTTGCCAAGTTTTATATGTGTTTGCATCTATGCTGACATATTTATACATATTTATAGATGATGATATATATGTGTAAATAATTTTATTTTCATCCTTGCTATATTTTGTTAGATAAGTAATTTTAGATGTGCTTAATACAGACTAAATAGTGTATGGATTAGTGCATTAATGAACTGATGCTCTTGGAGAAGTTATTTTTCTTGTAGAAATTTTATAACATATATATATACATTTTTTTATTTAATGAATTTAAATAGATGACATATACGTATACGTGAACAGCTCAGTACCTGGCACATTATAAATTTTCAATGAATGTTAGTTCATCTGTATAATATATTTTTTAAAGGTTATTTATTTGAGAAAGAGAGGGAGAGAGAGGGGGTGTTGGGGAGGAGCAGAGGTCAAAGGAGAGGGAAAACTCCAGCAGACTCCCCTTTGAGTGAGGAGCCTGAGGCAGGGCTAGATCTCATACCCTGGTATGATGACCTGAGCAGAAATCAAGAGTCAGATGCTCAACCAACTGAGCCACCCAGGTATCCCTATATTTTTATAAAGTATATCAGTCATAGATTTTGCTATTCATATTTATAATATGTAGTATTTCATTTAACGTCACTGTCTTTGCAAAGTACATATCTGGAACCAAAATAACGAAAGAATTAAAAATCTTATTATGGCTTGGTTTTGAACAACGTGACAATTAAATAAGATGAATTTAAATTTGTATTTACACATGACTTCCTGCTCAACATTTGCTAGGAGTTACTCTAAGAATATAAGGAAATAGGAAATATAAGGATATAAGGAAATATAAGGAAAGTGTGTTTGGAAATGCTGTTTAGTTATTTACATGTCTGTACCCAAGAGTTAGGTTATGTTTATGAGAATATTAGATGGAAGTGAAGGTGACAGTGAGACCTAGAGAAGCAGTAGGAACCTTGAAGACAGACATGTGGACACTACTATCTGGGATGCAGATAACCGCCCAGAAATGCAATCAGCTGATCCAGATACTGCATTTGATGTTTCCTTATAGGGTGTACTCTGATTTGCTGAAATCCCTAAGTGCTCATTTACACAAACAGCAGTATAGGGGTAGTTTCTACATATAGAAAAAGTAAGCCTAACTAAAAAGAGAATGAAATAGATTATTTTTATCACTATATAATTTAATAGTGGTATGTTAAAATATTTGTTGATGGTTATTTAAATGTGGAAATTATTAAAATGTAATTTCAGTGATATTTTAGATGAAGCAAAGAATGATTAAATTCTTATATGGTATGTCTCTCATAGACGACATCAAGAAAAAGTTTCTTGTTGACAGCTGAGCTAACTGTGGGGTCTGCTATTTTACATATCATGCAATAGAAGGCTTTTTCTCTTTCTCTAAACTCTACAAAACTACTGATTAATTTACCAATTAAACCACTTCCCCCTGTAAATGTCAGCAAGTCTGCAAAGAATTTCTGTCATAAAAACATTTTATATTTAAAATGGTATTTCTGGGCTCCTGGGTGGCTCAGTGGATTAAAGCCTCTGCCTTTGGCTCAGGTCATGATCTCAGGGTCCTGGGATCAAGTCCCACATCGGGCTCCCTGTTCAGCAGGGATCCAGCTTCCTCCTCTCTCTGCCTGCCTCTCTGCCTACATGTGATCTCTTCCTCTCTGTCAAATAAATAAATAAAATCTTAAAAAATATAAATAAAATAAAATGGTATTTCTGCATGTTTTTGGACATAATATGTGCAAGAAAATAGCAACTTAAGGCTTTTCCAATTATAATGGACCCTCTAATGTATATTGATAAAAATGCAAATTACTCTAACAACATTTTAACACTATCGGTACCATGATAACAACTAACTAAATAAATTAATATTTTGAAAAGCCCATTTTATCAACTACTCTCAGCATTGATTTCATATCTTTTGCCAGTAGACATCAACCTGTTTTGGCCAAAAGATTCAGCGGGGCTGTTGGGTTTAAGTGAAGATTCTTGGATTGCCTCATGATTCTTTTTTTAGTATGTGTGAGGTGACTTCCAGAAATCTTTTAACAAAGATCCACTGGAGATTATGGCGCAGGAAGTTATCCGCCCATAGCTCACACTTTGGAAAGCACTGACATTTTCCGTTGAAATTAGTCTCGTTGCAAGGATAAAGACGATTGTCATGGATGAGTGACCAAACCATTTAAGGAAAATCTCCTCAGAGATTTCCGTGTTTGTATCTGTGGGAAGACCATTGTGTATGTCATCACAGAGAGAAAGAAGACAAGAATATTATGTGAAATCTTAATGTAAATGAACATCAAGACATAGGAATTTGTTTTAATAGATGCAAATTAGCATCTATAAGAGACTTAAAAGATGTCCAATGTATTTACATTCTGCAGTTAGAAAGAGAAGCCTGTAACTTTTTATTTTTTNATGAACATCAAGACATAGGAATTTGTTTTAATAGATGCAAATTAGCATCTATAAGAGACTTAAAAGATGTCCAATGTATTTACATTCTGCAGTTAGAAAGAGAAGCCTGTAACTTTTTAAAAAATATTTTGGGAGCTTGTATGCTGCCTAGGAGACACTTAATCATTTTGTAACTTAAATCATTAATTTATATAAGCTATAAGAAGTCTTCATAATACAAAAGTAGATGACAGATTGTTATTGTGAATATAATGGAATTTTGGATGAGTGAAATTAAAATACATAGATTTTTTTCTCTCATTCTCTTTTTCGCTCATAAATGAGGTACTACTGTATTATTAAAAAAGCTGCCTCCTATTATTTTAGTTTATCATATAGGCAGAAATCAGGTATTCTTATAAGAAGTATTATAGGTTGTTCTTGAGAAACTAGTTAAATATAGTTTGTGGAGCAGTCTGATTCAATGCCTCTAAGACTCTGCATGTGTGAATAGCATTGCTATGGTACATAATGGCTGTTCCTACCAGCAGAGCAAATTTTAGCTACTAGATAAATGATGTAAATTCAGGTCAGTGCTTCAGTACAAAAAAAAAAAAGAAATGTTATTAGCAAGCTACCAAGTTTTCCCTTCCCCACTTGAGGTAGTCATTTCTCTTTTTCAGTAAACTTATATTTTTAAAAGGCAGAATTTGTAAGTGTTAATCCAATACAGCTACACATCAACCTTTATAAAATTTCCAAGTCAACACAATAAAATCAAATGGAAAGTATGGTCATGAATCTTAGAATTAAGATTATACCCTCTTTATTTTTGAAAACTGAGCCCTATTAAATTATAGAATAAAATTTTACATTATTTATAATCTTAAGGCAGGATAAAAAAAGCTCTGGATTTAAAATTGTTTAAAAATTTCTGTGTATTATATATTCATTTAAATATATACACACACAGACATATGTATACATACATACACATATGTGTGTGTGCGTGTGTGTATTTTAATGAAGGAGATGCTCCAATGTAAAGGTATGTCTACCTCCACAATTTTTTGTTATGTTGACAGTTCTTGGAAGAGTTTACATCACTTTCTCACAAACAGAAATACTCAAGGAATTTCAAAGAGTCCCTCAAAATAGTTCCTGGCTTCTCTGCTACTAGACCTGTGTATAGTTACAGTCTAATAAACACAAAAATAAAATGCTAGTGGAGAGGAACTTAAACATTCGCAAAATATAGATATATTTTTGACTATTTTAATGCTACTTGTTGCATATCAATTTTCTTGTTCATAGGTTGTAGATGTAGAGGATGATTTCTCTAATATTGTATGATATATGCTAATCTAAGAGATTTTTACCAAATGTGATGATGACCATGATATATGCTTTCATCTCTGAAGGCAGTTAATTGATCAAGGGCCTCATCTGTCGCTTTTTGTTTTTTTGGTATGTTTGTTTTTGTTTTACTTTTATTTTTTAAGTTTAATTTAATTATACATTCCAGTATAGTTAATATACAGTGTTATGTAAGTTTCAGGTGTACAATATAATGATTCAACACTTCCATTCATCACAAGGTGCTCATCACAAGTGCCCTCCTTTTTTTTTTTTAAAGATTTTATTTATTTTTTTGACACAGAGAGAGAGATTACAAGCAGGCAGAGAGGCAGGCAGAGAGAGAGGAGGAAGCAGGCTCCCTGCCGAGCAGAGAGACCGATGTGGGCCTCGATCCCAGGACCCTGAGATCATGACCTGAGCCGAAGGCAGAGGCTTTAACCCACTGAGCCACCCAGGCGCCCCACAATGCCCTCCTTAATCCCCATCACCTATTTCATCCATCTCCCCTTCCCTCTTCCCTCTGGTAACCATCAGTTTATTCTCTGTAATTAAGAATCTATTTCTTGGTTTCTCTCTCTCTCTTTTTCTTTTTCCTTTGTTCATTTTTTGTTTGTTTCTTAAACTCCACATATGAGTGAAATATGTCTTTGTCTTTCTCTATTTCATTTAGCATAATACTCTCATCTATGCTGTTGCAAATGGAAAGATTTGATTTTTTTTTTTTTTAAAGATTTTATTTATTCATTTGACACAGAGAGATTACAAGTAGGCAGAGAGGCAGGCAGAGAGAGAGGAGGAAGCAGGCTCCCCGCTGAGCAGAGAGCCCGACGCGGGCCCCGATCCCAGGACCCTGGGATCATGACCTGAGCCGAAGGCAGCGGCTTTAACCCACTGAGCCACCCAGGCGCCCAAGATTTGATTTTTTTTTACAGTTGACTAATGTTCCATTGTATATATGCACCACTCTTTATCCACTGATCAGTTGATAGACACTTGGGCTGCTTCCACAATTTGGCTATTGTAAATAATGCTGCTATAAACATAGAAGTGCACGTATCCCTTTGAATTAGTATTTTTGTATTCCTGGATAAATACCCATTAGTGTGATTCCTGGATCTTAGGGTAGTTCTATTTTAACTTTTTGTGGAACATCAATCCTGTTTTCCACGGTGGCTGTACTATCTGCTGCTCTTTGAAATCCATGTTTGCCCTGCAGGCTGAGACCAAGCTTCTGATGGTGTCCCCCCTGCCATACCTCAGCCAGCAGGGATACTGAGGCAAACCTGTTCCTGGGAGCAGCAGGACTTCTCTGACAGATAACTGTGTCTTATGGACTCTCTAATGGCCTTGCTAAAATTACCTTAGAACTGATGGCACTCTTAAGATACTTAAATCCAGTCTCCCTCCCTCTCCCCCTCTTTCCCATCCTTCCTTTTCTCCTTTACTTGGTGAGCAATTTCAAGTGTGGCCTCATGGTTCTCCCAGGCTTCCCTCCCATTTTCTCTTACAGATATTTTTCTTAATGTATTTTTTGCATATTTAATCCCAATGTGGTGTTTATTTCTAGGAGGACCTGAAATAATACACCCAAAATAAAAATTAGTTTTGGATAATATGGAAAAATATCTTTCAGTGCTTTCTCTCATTTTTCACTATAGAAGAAGGCAAAATTAAGCTGGGAAGTATAAGAAACAAATTTATGTTTACTAAATGTGCATATGTGTATGGGTAGTAGAACATGAGGGTGGCACCTGAAGTCTGCAGTGAAACTGTGCATGTAAATAACATGTTTTCCATCTGGCCTTCACTAATTTTGCTCCCATATTTGCAACATTCCACTTAGATTGTCGAAGAGTACTCTGATATCTAGAGACATTTACTGTATCGATTTAGCCATCAGTAATAGAGTCTACTAGTTTTTACTCATTTATTTTATTATTCACTCAGCCAACATTTATGGGATGCCTACTATGTGTCACACATTGCTAGCTCAATAAAACAAACAAACATTCTGCTCTTACAAATCTTACCTTCTGCAGTGTGGAGAGGAAAAGGAAATAATAAAGTGAAACACAGAGTATGTTAGACAGTGAGTAAGTGCTATGAAGAGAAGTGAGTCGAGTAAGAGAAAGGGAGAGCCTTGATGAGGGAGTAGTAGGAGATGGAATTTTTAATAGAGTAGTCAGGGAAGACTTCACTGAAAATATAAAATTTGAGCAAAAGTCTAAAAGAAGTGAGAGAATAAGCCATGCAGATATCTGATAGAACATTCTAGGCAGAGAAAACAGCATGTACAAAGACTCTGAGACAAAAGCAGGACTGAGTGCTCTAGGAAGACAACAGCATAGCTGGAGCACTGTGGAAAATGGAAAGTGTGGTAGTAGATCAGAGGCAATCTGGGAATGAGACCTTCTAGAACCTCGTAGACAATTTCTCAAGGCTACTTTCTTTCTTTGAACGGGTTGGAAAGCCATTGGAAGATCTGAGCAGAGATGATAAACATGTTGCAGAGAAAAAAAAAAGTAATTCCTGGGGCACCCAGCTGACTCAATTATTTAAGCAACTGCTTAGGCTCAGGTTATGATTGCAGGGCCCTGAGATCAAGCCCCACGTAGGGTTCCCTGCTTGGCGGGGAGTCTGCTTCTCCCCCTCTCTCTGCTGCTCTCCCTGCTTGTGCTCTGTTGTTCATGCATTCTCTCTAAAATAAATAAATAAAATCTTTAAAAAAATTAAAAATGTAATTCCTACATAGTGTAAACATTAAGAGCACAAAAGTAGAAGGGAAACAGGTTAGAAGGCTACTTATAAACCAGAAGAGAGGTAGCGATGAATTGGAAAATAAGTGAAACCCCTGTTGATAAAGAGAAGTGGAGTTTGCTGTATATTTTTTGTTAGTAGAAATGACAGGATTTGCTGACTGGTAAGATATTTGATGTGAGGGAAAGAGTTGAGCTAATAATTACTCTAAATTTCTGGCCTAAGCAACCAGAAAGATGGGGTGGTCATTTATTCAGCTGGAGTAGGAAGAGCAGGTTTATATGTATGGGAGGAGGCAGAATTGAGGAGATCGGGAGATAGATTTTTAACACATTAAGTTTGAGATACTTATCAAACATCAAAATAAAGTTATTTAAAACAGGGAAACACAATTTTGGGTTCATTTGTAATCCTTAAGATGGCCTAGCAAGTGAGTATGGATAGAAGATAGAAAAGGTTCAGAGTCTGAGAATTGAAGGATTTCACTCTTTAAATATTAGAAATGCGGGTGAGGAGGATCCTTCAAAAGACACAATAAAGAAGTATAAGCTGAGTTAAACAGGAGAGTGTGGCATCCTGAATTTCAAATAAAGAAAGTGTTTCAAACAGGAGAAAGTGATTAGCTGTAATAAATAGCAGTGGGTGAAGTAAGATGAGAAATGAGAGCACAATGGATTTAGCTCTGTGGAGATCAGTGCTGACTTTCACACGTTTTAGAAAAGAAGTCGGATGAAGAATATAGGAAACCGCAAGGACAGACAAGTCTTTGAAGCTTTTTCCTATGAAGAGAAGTAAAAAGATGAGTGATACTGGGTCGGCTCTATTTCTCTCTGGATGAGGAAATAAAACCCTATTTGTATGCCAGTAAGAAGATATGATTGAAAGGAAAACTGTTAATGAAAATGAAGGGGGAATTGTGGGAATGATTCTCTGAACAGGAAGTAGAAGAAAGGGTTGGGTTTGTTGCCGACTTTGTCAGGGCCCCATCAAATGTGTCCAATGAACAATTTGAATCTCTCGCAAAATGCATTTCTATGCCTGAAAACTTCTTTTCTAGAGCCATGGAAGGCCATCTATAAGATGGGCTAGAAATTTCACAGAATTAACATTTCCCAAGAGCACCCCTCAACCAAAGACCTTAAACATTTACATATAAAATATTGATTTCCCAGGCACCTGGGTGGCTCAGTTAGGTAAGCCTATGCCTTTGGCTCAGGTCTTGATCCCAAGGTCCTGGGACTGATCCCTGCATCAGGCTCTCTGTTCAGTGGGAGCCTGCTTCTCCCTCTCCCTGCTGCTCCCCCTACTTGTACTCTTTCTCTGTCAAATAAATAAATAAATAAATAAAAATTTTTAAAGATTTTATTTATTTATTTGACACAAAGAGAGAGAGAGATCACAAGTAGGCAGAGAGGCAGAGAGAGAGGAGAAAGCAGGCTCCCGGCCGAGCAGGGAGCCTGATGCGGGCCTTGATCCCAGGAACCTGAGATCATGACCTGAGCCGAAGGCAGAGGCTTTAACCCACTGAGCCACCCAGGTGCCCTAAATAAATAAAATTTTTAAGAAAATAAAATAAAATATTGATTACCTTTATCTCTCAGGTGAATAGCTCTTTTTTTTAAATTTATTTTTATTATTATTATTTGCCCAGGGATACAGGTCTGTGAATCATCAGGTGAATAGTTCTAAAGTGTGTATGTTTGTACTATTTCCTAGAAACCTCCCAGATAACTAAAGTGGAGTCATTCTCACTGCGGTATCTGGTTTAACAGTGTATATATCTTATTGGATTCTAGTGTACAATGGAGATTTTAGATTTGGCTAGAAGTAGAGAGTCCTACAGTGCCATTGGAGAAGAACAGATTATGTGGACACAGATGTCTTCTTCTCCCTAGAGTTGTACTGCACCTTACATAAGAATGAATATGGGGGCTCCAGAAGTTTGTGTGTTTCTGGCATAATCCTTTCAAGCCCTCTCAAGATGCAGCTATTTTCCCCCTCAATCCTAGTATGACTGAACCTAGATGTGTAGGAGTTGTCCTTGAACCATATAGTAACTTTTATATGATTCTCTTTCTTTCCCTGAGAATTCCAAACTTTGAATTTCAGAACATCAAATTATGTATCCCACTACCCTTTCTTGTTTCAGTGAACCACAAATGTTTGGGTTATTTCTTGAGTATTTTTTTTTAATTTTAATTTTTGCTCAGATATCATTGACATATACATTACCTTAGCTTCAGGTGTACAATGTAATGATTCAACATTTGTATACATCGCAAGATGATCTTGAGTAAGTTTGGTACTTAATTCATAATATTTCTTGTTTCCAAAAGACTTGGATTAGCCATGGATTCTAACTTCCATTTTTTTTTAAAGTAATGTTGACTTCTGCTGTTAGCCACTTTCTCTCATGTTCATATCCTAGGTATAATCATTACCAAAAACCGCTCCTCCACCAAAATCTTAACTTAAAACACCTCACTCTAGATAAATATCCTTAAGTCCCACCGCACCCTATCCAATATTCCTCCTCCTTCAATTATTCAACACACAACATGACACTGAAAACTGTTGATCCTAGCACCATTTTTTTTACTACCCATCAAGCTTTCTGTGTCATTGTTTCATTTCTTTTTCAGCTGAAATTCTCTGATTCTTTATTATAGTCAACCTTTTATTTGTATCCTTAACTCTATTCTCTCTGACAATTAGTCAGCCTTAGCTTACAGAATTAGTCAAGTTAAGGGGTAATCAAGAAATCCACAGATATTTTGTCTGTAGGTTGATAAAAGATAAAAATATAGAAAGATAGCTTCCTATTAACTTATCTATATTTAATGAAAAGATGTCTATTCAGTGTCCCCAATACTATGAAATATAAACAATACAAGAGGTGTTCCAACTAGAGGTTTGCATTTGATTTGTGTGTGAGTGTGGGTCACAGGACTAGTTACAAAATTATTCTTATAAAAATCTTCTTATAAAAAATGTAAAATATGAACATTTACAACCTAATCAGCATATGTAAGAAAGGAGTTTCTGAAAGCTTATAGTTGGAGTAAAAATTATGAATACAGAATTTCACCCATATGTAAGAAACAAGCAGAGAATGAGGAATATCTTAAGTAGGCTGAGAAAGTTTCCTCAGAGAAAGAAAAGGAAAACAACTGGCAGAGAATGGCAAAGAGAGAACAAAACAGGGAAGAGATTAAGGACGAGGGAGTTTTCGATGGAAATGAAATGATGCAAATAGGTAGAATAAAAACCACCAAAGTTTAATTTTGCAATAAGAGATGATTGATGACTTTTGTTTCTTTGTAGAAAGCTAATGTTGGAAGCAAAATTGCACTGTGATAAAATAAAATGGAAAGAAATGAGAATTATAAACATAGATTCTTTTATTAATGTACTTGGTTATGGTGAAGAAGAAGGTCTTATTTATGCGCAGATAGAGAAGATGAAAGATATTTTATGTTCAGGGAAGGGTGTTGGTTCAATATCACTAAGTAGGAGACTCTAAAGAGCAAGAGATTAAAGTGTTAATGTTTTTATGCTTTGCTCAGTTCCCTGGAAACCACATGATCATTTAATGTTGCCAGGCATTGCACTGTTAGACAACAAATATTTGTTTTTCTGCAGAACATCCTCCTAAAGTCCCAGGTCCTTCCTCATTGCCAGTATAAGGGTTTTTGACTTCTCCTGGGAAGCCATGTGGTTGATAGGCTGTCATGGTATTTTCTAAACCTTGCCACCACAAGATTTTTGTCATACTATCACAAGGGATGATTTATATCAGTCACCAAAAAAGGGGGGGGGAGTATAAACTCATAATAAACTGCAAAAATTTTATTTCTTATTTTCAGAAAGGAAGAGGAATACACATATTTTGTTATTCATAATGGTGACTCAGTTGACTGAAAGGTAAAAGTTGACCATTTATGCATTTATGTCCCAAAGGAGAAAAATTTCAATTAAATGTCATAAATTCAATCATCTAGAAAAAAGAGAGTATTAGAATGTTTCCTCACTTTTGAAGGAATTAATACTCACATCCATATAACATGACAGTGTTTTGTTTGTTTCGTTTTAGATTGATTGATTGATTGATTTTAGAGAAATAGAGTGTGGGCAGGAGGAGGAGCAGAGGGAGAGGAAGATATTCTCCAACAGACTCCTCACTGAACTCAGAGCCCGAGGTGGGGCTTAATCTCATGACCCTGAGATCATGACCTGAGCCAAAACCAAGTGTCAAAGGCTTAACTGACTGGGCCAACCAGATGCCCCAAACATGAAAGTATACATTTTTTTTTTTTAAGATTTATTTGACAGAGAGAGAGAAAGAAAGAGCACAAACAGGGAGAGCACCAAGCAGAGGGAGAGGAAGAAGCAGGCTCCTGGGTGAGCCAGAGAGCACAACATGGGGCTCAATCCCAGGACCCTGGGATCATGACCTGAACTGAAGGCAGATGCTTAACTGACTGAGCCACCCAGGTACCCCATGACAGTATTCTTATAGCATAAGCAAAATTTATTTTTGTCTCTTTCCCCACTCTGGGTTGTATGAGAGTTTTTTCACTTTTGAAATAAAAAAATAAGCCATTTTAAGTATATTTGACTATTTTATTTAGTATTATATTTAGTAAGAGTTAATGAATCTTGTCATATAAAATCCAATGTATACTAAAAACATGTAGGACCAATATCTGTTTCTTTTTGTTATGGATGTCCATATCATACTTTATATAATACCAAATTTATTCAATAGTTCTTAAAAATAGAAGGAAATTATTCTGGTATTTTCACAGTTTCTAAAAGTAACATCTAATATATGTCTGAGGTAAACAAAAATAATGTGAGCAGTCCTCAAATTGAACTAACTGCATAACTTTTTAGAAAAGTCTTCAGATGATGTCTGCTTTCTTCTCTGTATCTGTTTAGAGACATAAAAATGATTAACTGTGTCACTTTTTATTAGTTTTTTTACCTAAAATCTTCATTCATTCATTTTATTGAACACTTCTTATGTAACTACTCTTCTGATTATTGCGTTTAGCGAGAGTAAACACAGACGGAATGAGGTAGTGAAGTCAGAAAGAAAACTGGGCACCAGATCTTATGGCAACTTGTAGATCATGAGCAGCACTATGTATTTGCTTTAAATGTGATGGTTTGCCCTAAAAGGACTTAAGGAAGGAAATGATTTGATTTGTTGTTTTTGTTGTTGGTGTTGGTTTGTGGGATTTTTGTTGTTGTTTTTGTTTTGGTTTTTTTGTTGTTTTTTTAGTTTTCTGGGTGTTTCCTGAAGAAATGAGAGTAGAGGGATGGAATAATATATTAGTCTCCAGGGATGCATAAGAAATTTTCACAATCTGGGTGGCTTAAACCAACTGAAGTTTATCCTCTTACAGTTCAGGAGTCTACAGGTCCAAAGTCAAGATGTCAGCAGGCTGAAAGTCCCCATGCTTCTCTTTTAGCTTCTGGGGTTACCTGCAATCTTTGAAGTTTGTTTGGCTTGTAGACGCCTCACTCCAATCTCTGCCTCCATCACTATCTTGCCTTCTTCTCTTTGTGTTTTTTATGTCCTCTCTTCCTTTCAAAAGGACATCCATCAATAGATTCCTAAATCCAGGAAGATTTCATCTCAAGATCTTTAATTATAAATGAAAAGACCTTATTTCCAAATAAGGTTGCATTATAAGTTTTCAAGTGAACATATATTGGGAGAATGAGCATTACTCAACCTACTACAAGTGGTAGAAAACAAGAAGACTAGGTAAGAAGTAATTTAAATAATCCAAGTATAAATTATGATTGTGTCTTGGACTATAATGTTGAAAGTGGTATGGTAAGACATGATTGTATTTAGAGCCAACTTCCTGAGGTAGTGGGAAAAATCAAAAGTGGATGCAATTTGAGGTCTGCCTAGTGGATAAATGGTAACAAAATTTATTCAGATGGGAACACCTAAGACAGAGGTAGGTTTTCAGGGAAGAGTATGAACATTTCTTCTTTGGACATATTAAATATATGATATGTATTAGACATCCCATTTGAAATATTAAGTTGAAAATTGAATACTAGAAAAGTTTTTGTTATATTAGTTAATAGAATACAACTTTAGAAAAAATCCAATGAGGGACGCCTGGGTGGCTCAGTCGGTTAAGCCTTTGGCTCAGGTCATGATCCTAGGGTCTTGGGATCGAGTTCTGCATTGGGTTCCTTGCTCAGCGGGGAGCCTGCTTCTCTCTCTGCCTCTGCCTGCCATTCCCCCTGCTTGTGCTCTCTCTCTCTGACAAATAAATAAATAAAATCTTTAAAAAAAAAAAGAAAAAGAAAAAAATCCAGTTATTTAGTTCTTTTATCTGTAGACTTGTGATTAAAGACACTCAATTTTTTCTTTCTGTATAGTTACCCAATAAGCATGCCATGATATTGTCCCATTCAGAAATTACTAGGAGTATATTCATCTTCATTGCCATGTCACACACTTTCCTAATGTTATATGTTATGGCCTAGGAAGACTGATATCTTCTGAAGGCAACTGTCAAGCCACTTGTTTATCAACAGAGTGAACTAAAAATAATCAAAACTAGGCACTCATCTTATCTATCTGGATTTCTGTTCCACCATTTACCAAGACGGTGGCTTTGATGAAGTCACTTTGACTCTCAAAAGCATCCATTCCTTTATATTAAAATGACTACAGTAACAATGCCTCCCAGAGAGGTTACATGTAAGATCACCAGTACACAGTAGGTAAATATGAATGCTTGCTTTTGTCATATAATCCACCATTTTTCAAATAAATTTCATGGCCTTCCTCTATATTATACATACACATTATACATTTTAAATAAATAAATAAATAAATAAAATTTTATTTGCCAGAACAAAAGATGACAGTAGCATATCAAGGAACAATTCATAATGATATAATGAAGAACAATTTATAATAGTTTTTAGGTCTAAGAGCTAAACCTGGGAGAAGCTAAATTTTTTTTCTTTTTGGTTAATAATGTTTGTATGAAGACAAAGAAATGTTGTAATTTAAATCTTTAGCCTGCTCTTCTGTATTAGGTTACTAATGTTGTGGTTTGCCAATTTAATATTTTTATTTAATAGCTTCCTTGAATAACTATAATGTGAGACACTGAGACATTTTATTAGTACACATCCTAATAGCATCTTCCCATTTTCTTGCCAAACAAACAGTATCTTTATGCGTCCCCGGCATTCAGAGTTCATCATCTTCAGGAAGCTTTCTGCAATTATACTCAACCACAGTATCAGCTTCTAGACACATAAATTTCCAACTTTATTTAATAAACTAGAATAATGTATATGCCTTTTCATAAAAGTAAGCAAAAAATTAGTGACTAAAAAACATGAGGGGTTCCTGGGTGGTTCAGTTGGTTAAGTGTCTGCCTTTGGCTCAGGTCATGACCCCAGGGTCCTGGGACCTAATCCCAGATTGCTCAAGGAGCAATCTGCTTCTGCCTCTACCTCTGCCCCTCCCCCAGCTCATGCTCTCTCTTTCTCCCTCTGTACTTCTCTCTCAAATAAATAAGTAAAATCTTAAAAAAAAAAAGCAACTTAATAAATTAAAAAAGAAAAAAAAGTACTATGGAGAAAGACAGTCAAATTTTCCCTTTGACTGACTAGTGCAGCAGATGTAGAGAGGAAGCAGGTCAAAGGAGATTAAAGGAAATAATATTTATTGAACAACCACTAAACGCCAAGCTTTTTTTGTTTTTTGTTTTTTGTTTGTTTTTAATAGGGGGCACTTCCTTTCAGTATCGCCACTCACCAGTAAGGTATCATTTTCCTTGTAAAGATGTCAAACCTGAGTGTTAGTGAGATTAAGTAGATCAAGGTGTTAAGGTTTAAATAGTGGAATTTTGGGCCAAACCCAAAACTATCTAACCTTGGTAAATCTAAAGTACAGTCTATTTTACTACAATGAAATGTGGTTGCAGGACAAATAATATGTCACTAATATAGGACTTACAGATAGTCATATTTCCCAACTATTACTGCTTCATTGCAGGGAAAAAAGCATGAATAAGTGGTCAGGAATAAATAGATCTTAGCAACACATTACTGAGAAAAAATTATTGATCAGATTTTAATGGATCTAATGTTTGTTCTTGTTTTTTTTCCACAGGAAATTTTGCATCACTTAGAAAACCACTCCTGTATGTTTCACCATCTTATTACTATTTTTTCTACTTTGTCTTAGATTATGGGATAGAATTTATGGCCTTTTTATATTTTTTTATAACTTCAATCTTAGAGATAAATGAAATATGTTAATATATTAGAGATTACACCATAAAGGTTTGACCGTATGATTATACTAACACAGTTTTTCTGTAAAATAGTTTATAGTGATTTGTATCCAGATGTTTTCAGGCAAAAATATTGTATGTAACAAATGTCACAATAATTTCTATGAGTACAGGTTTATTTTTTGTTTTAAAATAAACTTCATTCCACTGATATAAAAAGGCTAACTAAGACATTTCAAGCCCTCAGTCAATGGATGAATACTGAGAAGGATGATCCAAGAAATATTGTCACAGTGGTTGTTTCATTATAGAACTCACATTGAGTTTACCAAAGCTAAATCTCACCTGAGACACAAGAGGTGTGACTGAAATCAGATCCATATTCAATCCCAACCAGATAAGATTTCTAAATATCTTTCGTACTTTCAGAAGGGAAGCAAAAGTAAAATAACACACACACAAAAATTCAACCTTTCTTCACAGGAAACACACGTGACTGATTTCAGACTTCTCATCTGCAACACTCCCTTCCGAAATGTAATGGAACATTAGCTTCAGATCTGAAGGAATAAAAAATTACAAACCAAGCCTAAAAATGAGCTAAGTGTGAAAGCCAATTAAAGACAAATTCACAGGCGCCTGGGTGGCTCAGTGGGTTAAAGCCTCTGCTTTCGGCTCAGGTCATGATCTCGGGGTCCTGGGATCGAGGCCCGCATCGGGCTCTCTGCTCGGCAGGGAGCCTTCTTCCTCCCCTCTCTCTGCCTGCCTCTCTGCCTACTTGTGATTTCTCTCTCTGTGTGTCAAATAAATAAATAAAATCTTTAAAAAAAATAAAAATAAAAAAATAAAGACAAATTCACCATTAAAACATTTAGATGTGCAGATATATCTAAATGAAAAAACGCTTAAATTATTTCAAAAGAATGAAAAAGTAATTAAAGGAAGAGGATGAAGTAGGAAACAAGAAACCATTTTTGGATAATTATCCAGATGAACTAAAGACGTATTAATGAAATCTTGATTTTTAGTAGAGCTTCTTTAAGCAATAAATTTTAATCATCTCAATGTGTAATAGCATATTGCAATTACAGTAAATAATAATCACACAGTCATATTTAAATATTATTTATATTCAATATTTAGAATGAAACTCTAGTAAAAATATCACTGAATTATGGATAACTAACACAAAGTAAATAAAACTTGACAACACAAAATATTAATATATGTAACAAACTTTGAACACTCATGTATTGCAAAATGAAATTGCCTGTTCGATTTTAAAATTGAAAACACTTTAATATTTTAAACATTTTAATCTGTCTAACCCACTAAAGTATAAGTAATTTTATTATCACCTTTCATTATTTATTTTTAATGTTTAAAAATTAACAGGAATTGAGATCTTATTAAGGACCAAGTCCCAATATATGTCGTAAGTCCTATACGTGTGTAAACTCACTTAACCTTGATATCAGAACTTGAAGCAGGTATTATTATCATCATGATATTGGGGATGAGGTCATGGTGCTATAGATAAGGTCTTAAGACCTGTTCATTAAGAACTGGATATTTGAGCAAAAATCTTCAAGAGATGAAGTTATTTATGTGATACCTGTGAGGAAATATTTCTAGGCAGAGGTAAAATATAGGCTATAGGCCTCTAATGGATGGAATCTTCTTGACATATACATGAACAGACAAGATGTCATTCTTTGGTTAGAGTGTGTAACTTCAGGCTTTTTTATTTAAAAATGGGTTTAGGAGCACCTGGGTGGCTCAATGGGTTAAACATCTGCCTTCCTCAGGTCAGGGTCATGATCCTGGGGTCTGGGATCTAGCCCCATGTCAGGTTCCTAGCTGAGCTGGGAGTCTGCCTCTCTCTCTCCCCTCTGCAACCCCCCCCCCACCTCCCCACTTGTGGCTCGTGCACTCAATCTCTCCCAAATAAGTAAATAAAATCTTTAAAAAAATAAAATGGGGTCCATTGCAGGGATTTGGGAAGAGTTGCAACATGGCTTTGATATTCATTTTGACAAACACCGTTCTTGTGGCTACACTGAAAATAGAACATAGAGAGGCAAAGACCTCACTAAGGAACTAACACATTAATCCAGATGGGAGAGAAACGTAGTTCAGAGCTGGGTGACTGAGGTGAAATGTTTGAATTCTAGATATACGTTAATGACACAGCTAAAAGAAATTGCTGTTGGACTGGATGTGGGGTATGACAGGAAATGTTTACCTAGTGAGACGCCAAGGATTTTGGTCTCAGGAACTAAAGGACAGAGTTGCCACTTATTCAGATAGCGAACCTGGGTAGAACATGCTTGGGGAGGAAGCATAAAAAATTTTTTTTGAGAAGTTAATTTATAGATTATTTATTTATTTATTTATTTATTCATTTATTTATTTGTTTATTTATTTTTACCTACATAACATGTAGTTGTAGGTAAAAAAAAAAATCTGGCATAGAAGTAGAAATACTAACATCTTATCTCAGTCTTTTCTGATGTGTTTGAAGATGATGTTGGCCTGAAGAGGATAGAAAAGGGAGAAGAGAGAATGGAGAAAATATTTAGAAGATATCATGGAGGATTGATGCTAAGGGAAGAATGAGAGAATGAAGGAGAAATGGGAAGTTGCAAGTTGCATTTGTTTAAGAAACATTTTCATGGAAAGTTTATAAATTATCACAAAATCTTAAAATTGAAATAAAATTCTATTGGTCTTGTTGCTTTTTTAAAATTTTGGCTCAAAAATAATTTTGGTATCATAAGATATTCTGAGACTTCCTTATTGACTTATAGAACAGCATCTCTCACTTATGCTGCCCTCACAGAAAATTTATACTACTTGTTTTATAGTTCTCTGAGTAAAGGAGTCAGTGACATCATATTATTCTCTAATACAGATACTTTCATTTTTAACAATAGAATAACAATATAATTTATAAAATGTTGTGATAGAGGATCAAACTTTAACAATATTGAAAATAAAAATAATTTAAACTGTATTAATCATTACATATTAAATATTATTTGAATAGAATAAAATGAAAATAAGACTGAAAAACCAAAGTGTCAAAATACAAATGATGTTTAGATAAATATCTTTCTAAAGGATTCTGTGTTCTAGCTCATTGACTTTCACCTTAACCTCTTTGAAGAATGACTTTCTGATTGCCTTGGCTGAAAAGCTACAAACTGCATTTCCCCACTTCCACAGCAGTTTATGTTTCAAATGGGATTTTCAAAAGGCTTGTGCCCAAAATAAATGTAGAGTGAGAGTTTATAAGAGTAATGACTTTCTGGTACGTATTTTATAGAGTCCAGGCAGCTCTGTATAGATGAACTTCCTGATTTGGTGACTTCCTAAGAGGCCCTAGTTTTTCAGCAGAGGCAGTGTGATCCTGCTAGTTTAGAATCTGATCCTCTAACCATTAGAACATTTTCCCAAGGTTCTTTAATAGTATGTTGTACGTTATACAGGTCACATGTGAATACTTGCTCCTAAAAATTAAGAGTGCCTAGGTGTCCTCACATGTCAAAATATGGGCATTTTAGAATGTAAAATGATACTGAAAAATGACCTCCAGAAATAATGAATAATATACAATATTACCAACAACATATGAATATATACATTTTACTATACCCAACTTGCTATATTGGTGACATCTTGAAAATGATAGAGCCAGGACTAAGATATGGGTAGTCAACCAATCCAGGAACTCCTTAAGTTTAACCACCTTAAGTTTAACCACCAGTTATATAGAATGATTCCATGAAAAGACTTCTCATTTTGCTTACATTTATTTTCTCTGAATTTGGAATTTCTATTGGATTTTTATTGGATAGTTTATAATCTCCATATGAATTTTAAGCCTTAGTATTCCATTCTTGTTTCTTCATCAATACAGTCTTGTCACTTATTAATCTTATAGGGAACCCAATACCTTCTGGTCTCCTAATATAATCATTCTATTCCCCCCACAGCCTGGTCTAATTTTGATTTATTTCTTCATATAATTTCTAGTATTTCAATGGGAATTTTAGTAGAAAGAGCATTAGACTCTTGTGATCTTAATCCAAATTTCTGCTTTTTTATGGTTTCCACTTATTTATCTTTTGAGCACAACTTTTCATCATTATGGTCTATAGTGCAAGATATGTTTTTTAAGGATAAATACTATATTTACATCACTCAGTATTTGTAGCATTAAGTTTTACTTGCTCTGACACATTTTTTCCTGATGATTTTTTTGTTTTGATTTGTTACTATTCTGTTGATTGCTTAATTTCAGACACTTTATTACGTTTTTTCTTAATTTTTAGAGGTTTTTTGTTGTTAGTTTCAGAGGTAGAATTTAGTGATTTATCAGTTGCATGTAACACTCAGTTCTCATTACTTTTTATAATTTTTTCTCATACAATGTATAACCTTTTCTAAAGACAGAATTTGGGATTACTGTTATTTTTGAGGTTACTCAATTAATGTTCTTTGTCTTTGCAAAGGTAAGTCATATTTGTTATATTTGTATTTTAATTTTCAACCAAATTAAAAGATATATATTTATATTGCTGTAAATTAAGAATTAATACTTATATTTCACATCTTACACAGGAGATCATATATATTTTCCACTTTATGGTTTTACCACATTTGAAGATGTTGAATATATACAACTTCCCCACTAGGAGAATATTATATATTGTAATAGTGGGATGGCAGGAAATAGGCTCATGAAAAACCAAGAGAGGGTACTCTATCTGATATTATGCCACTCGAAAAAACCCACAATTTTTACATATTTGGGCATAGACTAACAGTAAACTTGATTATCATTTTTATATTAACTCATTGAATTCATCCAAGAGCCCAGAAGGATGAAAGTGTGACTCTCCATTTAACAAATGAAGAATGGAGAGACTGAGTAATTAGTCAAGAGCACTTAACGAGAAGTTGGAAGAGCCAGGATTCAGCCTGGAACACCACCAAGCTATTCTCTCAGCAGAGTGACAGTGTATAGTCTAGGAAATGTGTTTTAAGTAATATGGATGCGCTTCTGTAATGAAAGCTCACGACTAGTGTTTTAGCTTCTCAAAAGCCATAATTACTAATGTCTGTGTTCTTAATTATGTTTTATAGTTAAGACAGTCAATTATCTGACACCTACATAGGTGAATGTATACTAAATACATATTCACTTCATATTTCAAAAGTTTTGCTAAGCTCTTTGTCTTTTACATCATATTTCACTTTTGCTACATCTTACATATATTGAAATTTTCCTTTCTCAGTTTCAGTGAGTTATGATCCTTGAGTCATTTTTTATTATACCATTAATCTAGTATGTGTTGTTTTGTTGATGTGAAAAATCTTTAACCTAATAATGTAAAATTTATTTTCTCAGGTATAGTGTTCTTTTTATTTCTCCTGACATTAGGTTAATATTTCATTATACTGAGACTTTGTGTTGTAAATGGAGCAATACTTATTGTGATTTTGGTAATCTTAAATACCCTGATATGAGCCAAAATGATTATTGTATAAATTAGAATCAAAATGAGAGGGTAGGATGATTTGTGTATAAAACACTAGGGATATACAATTACTCACTCACAATAGGTATGCTCTGTCTTTCTATATATTCATTTATCATTGAGAAATCATCTGTATCAACACAACACATCAGACTTTTAGTATTCAAGTAATTTATGATACTTAGAATTACATGCATTGGCAGACTATTTTTACAAGTTTAAACAGATGGTTTTATATCAGATATTTTTATGAAGACAGAGAATAAATAGAAATAAGTTCTTTATGTTCAAATTATCTTTCACTGAATTTCTGCAAACTCAAGCATATTGAGTGTATTTCTCTCTGAAGTTCTATTTCATAACTTATAAATGTGTATATGTCAGTTTTAAAGACTGCAAATGCATTGCACTTTAAAAAGTTGAATTTTTTCATGATAACCTATTTGTTAACACATTTTGCATGAATTTTCAGGATAATTACTCTGTAAAAGATAGACTGCAAGAAGTTCACTTGAGGGGGTGGGAATCTCTGTGCAAGGCTTACTTTCTATGACCAAATTATAGATTCTGCTAGGAAAATGAATATTCTAAACCTTTCCCTTCAGTTCTATACAGAATCTAGATGTAACCTGTAGACAGATCAGACCAGTGAAATGTTATCATAAAATGAGAAAATTTATGGAAGAATATGAAATTATAACACTTTATATAATTGAGCCAGGAATATTAAGGTCATATCTTTGTTACAGCTAAACAGACAACTTTACAAAGTTACGATCTTACTCATCTCTGAAATAGAAGAATTAAGCTAGTGGTGCCTGGTCACTCATTTGGTTAAGTGACCAACTCTTGGTTTAGACTCAAGTCATGATCTCAGGGTCCTGGTATTCAGCCCTGCTTTGGACCTCTTGCTCAGCACATGGTCTGCTGGAGATTCTCTCCCTCTCCCTCTGCCCCTCTTCCCTGCTCTCTCTCTCAATATTTCTAAATAAATAAATAAATATCTTTAAAAAAAAACCTTTCCACTTTAAAAAAAAATTAAACTAGAAGATACTAAATTATTTTCCAGCCTTAATATTCCATGATTCCTAAGAAACTAGTAAGTTTATAGAAAACGTATTTGCTTGCTGGGAAGAACTCACCATCCCTTATAAAATGCTTCACCAAATTTTTTTAAAGTAAATGTTTCCATAATATTTCCAAAAACATGCTTATAAATATTGGTCTCATGTAAACATAATTGAGGCATAATGATAAAAATCTTCATTCATAAAGAGGGTAACTTTAAATAAAATAGAAACCCAAAGTTTTTATGCAATGTCCACATACAAATAAAAATAACGTAAATAACTTTATGTATGGAAATATTTTATATTTCTATCATCTAATCAGTATTATAAGCTCTTTTATACATCGGTCTGATAAGAAAAATGTAAAGACAAACAGACACAAACACAAGAAAACATTTATGTAGGTTTTATGTATAACTTTGTTTTCCATTAATATATAGTCAGAGGGAAACGTCTATGTATTTGCCTGTTTCTGTATTTTTTTTCTCAGACGGGTACAGCATATCTTTTGAATTATAACGGCTGTTCCCATAAGTTCAAAAACTTAACAAACAACTGGTGAATAGAAAGAATTTAAGTCATTTTAGATAACACTGGGACTGAGGGTACTAGTCAGTTATGTTATTGGGTTATAGGCAAGTTACTGTGATAGGAAACATTATTTATCAACCATGATGTTTGTAAGAGGATCTCGGAAAATGCCTGTCTGTGTATAAGACAAGGGTAGTACTAGCGTTTCAAGTAAACCCTCAGAATAAGACAGGGGTCCCCATATTTGTGATTTTAATTTGACAAGAAGGATTCCATTAAATCATCTAGTGTTCTTTAAACTCGTACAATTAATTTTGTTCTATGTATCATTGTATTATAGATGCTTCCAATCGCTAAGGACTTTTAAGAATTTATATTTAATGTATAAATTATTACAGCTCACAGTTTCTTTTCCTTTTAAAAAACTCTTTTTTGTCATTATTTACATATGGCTGAATAAAACATGGAATAATATAAACTTATAAGTCAATTTAAACAATCTAGCTGCAAACCACTTAGAAAGCATTTATCCTCATGAAGCTCTGTCATGTAATGTACTAAGCTAGGTTGATATGAACCCTGCTCTCTACAAGCTTATCTAGGAAAGCCTCACAATTACAGGGAAAAATGTATGATTTGCTTATAAATAAACACTAAATATATGTGGATTTTCAGAATTGTTTATTTAGAGAAGAGGAAAAATATGGCTAGCTTAGAAATATTCACAATTGGGATGTTACCATGTATGGGCATTTACTGGGGCTGGAACACATGACATTTAAAAATGTTTATTATCAAAGAAAAAAATGTCCATTATCCAAATGTGTGATATATTCTAAAAAAAAATGATGGTAAACACAATTACATTCCTGAATATGGAGCACATTTTAGTTTGAAAACCTTCTGAGGCCTAGGGATATACTAATTTTGGATAAAATATTTGATTAAGGGATGTTGTAATGCAAACAATTACATGTTTAGAACATCTCACTTTACCTCATGTAAAAACTACCTTCTTGAAAGTCGATAAAAAAGTAAAGTTTGGTGAGTAAAAAAGCCAAATGTGAGTTTTCAAGTTCACTACTGGAAGGTGGCTGGAAAAGAACTGTTAATTTATCAAAATCATGAGATGCTAATTAAGGAGAAAACAATACAGGCTTAGAGTCCATACTGAAATTTGGAAAAGCTGAGAATGCAGTATATAGTACATAATAAATTATGTAAGCTTCTGCCACTCTGTATCTCTCTCTTAAATTAAAAATAAGAAATGTAATGTTTGTAATATAGTTAGTGTTGTAAGTGGTTAAAATCTGGTTATCAAAGGAAATCAAGGTAGAGAAATGAACAAGGTCACTAAATGTTATCATAAAAACATAAATATCGAATAATAAAAATTTGTAAAATTTTGAATTTGCTTTCCCGAGGACACTTAGTGTACTATATCTAAACCAGAATTGTTGAATCATGTAGGTTCAAAACGGCATTAATGATCTTGTAGGATAAACAAGTTAAGTTAAAGACATTTATGAAAAGCAAGACTAATATCTTCCTGCTGATTTGTAATAACATCAGGTCAAGTATATAAAATATGTTATGGTTAATACGAAGGGATTATGGAGATCAACACATTTTAATACCAAAATTCTTCCCATAAAATTGCATGTAACATCTCTCTTGTTAGAGCAGTTAATCCCCAAATTTATACATATTGCATGACATGAATATGTTAGAAGGAATAAAAATATCATCCAACGATATTATGTGACATAAACATTTGTAATATAAGAGTCTTCCATGCCACTGTTTTGTTTTTTTTTTTTTAAATCAAACCAAGCAAGGAACTCTGAGAAGTAGGCCACTGTCTAAGCACAAGGAGAATTGTACAGAGTAGAACTTTAACCAGCACAGCATTTCATTCAAGAAGACTGCTTCAAGACTTCATTTAAAATTATCAGGGGCACATTATCTGGGTACACAAGAAGAAGCAATTATTGGTTTAATTAGCCGGCATTCACCACATCGCCCTTTTTCTCTTTGTTCGATTGCCAGGCAATTTTCTACAATCATTAAGCAGGGGAACTATAATTCCTCAATGACCTAATCTACAGCTCCTTTATATCGCGTTGGAATATTTTAAAGTTATTTATGACTGTCCTCAATAAGAACTAACTCCAGGGCGCCTGGGTGGCTCAGTGGGTTAAAGCCGCTGCCTTCGGCTCAGGTCATGATCCCAGGGTCCTGGGATCGAGGCCCACATCGGGCTCTCTGCTCAGCAGGGAGCCTGCTTCCTCCTCTCTCCTCTCTCTCTGCCTGCCTCTCTGCCTACTTGTAATCTCTCTCTGTGTGTCAAATGAATAAATAAAATTTTTAAAAAAAAAAAAAAAAAAAAGAACTAACTCCATTGGGCAGAAAACACTTCAATTTTAAAAATTCAGTAGTCGTTGTCATACATAAATCTTAATTATATTTAACAATCTATTATGTTTTATTTTGGATAAATATTTGCCATGAAATCAGGCTTAAGAATATTTGATTGAAAGGGAATGTATATGATCTCATTTACAATTTGTTAAGATTCTGCAAGTAATGCATGTACCTTTTGCATATACACTTGTAGAAGACTGAAAAAGTGGGACTTAATTTTTAAAAGTAAAGGTACTTTGGCCTCTAACTTACTGAAAACACAATACAGACAAATAGACTTCTTCCAAGATGATTTTTCCAAACTCTTGCAGATAGTCAAGTGAAATTATTTGCCACAATGTTAACCACTGATTTAGGTGAATTCTTGAAATTTGAATCTTTGAAATCTGAACTTCGTAGTCTGACATTAGAAAACAAAAGTTAAAAGGCATAAAATTGTTTCCTGTGTGAGGCCACAGTTAATATAGGTGTCTGTGGTGCAAGGACACCCAGTGGAGATTTTAGAAGCAGTGAAAATGATGTTTTATATTAAATAATTCATAAAGCAGGCATTGGGTCATCAACTATTATGCTGGTAATTCCCTGGGTAATAAGGGGTCTGGTGCATGTAGCCAGGGCTATAATTTTTATACCTCATGGTGCATGAATATTTTTTACAATGTCTCTAACACATAGAGACTACTGTCTGAAATCCCATAGTGATACAAGAGCACAAATCTTGTTACATCCATCAGCTTTCAGTGACTAGAACGTTCTTAATTGAGGATTGACTCTAAATCCCAGTAAGTGCATTTTCTCCACTGCCCCAAATTAAAGAGCATGTCTTTTTCCAGTCCTGCTCACTCTCTAGTCCACTCTTCAATCACAAGTCTTGGAAACCACAATTCTGATCCTGCTAATCATCCTGGAAGTTCAATTCATAGCCCACCTTGCTCATATGATGCTTTACAGCATCTTTACAGCAGTAATGAGCAACATTGTGTGTTTTCTTTGAGCTTTAAACCAAAATAGAATAAAGAATCAGTAAAGTGAGAAAAGTATAAAAATAAATATACTTCTAAAACAGAGTCAGGTTTTTGTTACAATAAATTACACGATAGCCAAATATGAGAGTTGATGAATACCACTTAATAATGCTACAGTTAACAGTCTCTATCAAGTAGTTGGCAGTTATATATTTAAGTGGAGTATGATTTTGAATTTTTTAATTTCTGAGTAATACACAAATTATTTCTGTTGTAAGAGGTTCAAGAAATCTGGACATATATCAAGATAAATGTGAAAGTCCTTTTTTCAGTGACTTCTCTTCCACTGACTCTTCTTTCCCCCCAGGGGTAATTACTATGGACTCTGTTAGCTGTGCATTTTTGTTATCCTGTTTCAATGTGTTTATTATAGAAAGAAAGAAGGAGAGAAAGAAATGAAGGAAGGAAGGAAAGAAGGAAGGAAGGAAGGAAGGAAGAAAAAAGAGAGAGAAAGAGAAAGAAAAGGAAAGGAAAGAAAAGAAAGAAAGAGGTGGGAGGAGAGAGGAAAGGAGGAAGGGAGGGAGGGACTGAGGAAGGAAGGAAATAAGGGAGGAAGGAAGAGCAAGAGGAAAGAAAGAGAAAGAAAGAAAGAAAGAAAGAAAAAAAGAAGAAAGAAAGAAAGAAAGAAAAAAGAAAAAGAAAGAAAGAAAGAAAGAGAAAGAAAGAAAAGAGAAAGAAAGAAAGAAGTCAAGTTTATATAAAAGGGACAATACATATTTATCATATTTATATGTCATATATTTTAGTATCTGGTTTGGAGATCTTTCTAGATCTGTTTCTGTGTAGCCAGATAGTTTTAATTGTAAAATTGTATTCTACAGATTAGACTTCATATCTATAGCCTAGATGTGATGTAATTTATGTAAGTTCTCCTATATAACAAATATTTAGGTTGTTTTCACAGCCGCACTGAATATATTACACCTAATTTTTGGACAGAAATATAATAAATTATGGAATCTTACTTAGTACTTAGAAATGGGCTCAAGGGGCGCCTGGGTGGCTCAATGGGTTAAAGCCTCTGCCTTCGGCTCAGGTCCTGATCTCAGGGTCCTGGGATCGAGGTCCGCATCGGGCTCTCTGCTCAGCGGGGAGCCTGCTTCCTCCTCTCTCTCTGCCTGCCTCTCTGCCTACTTGTGATCTCTCTCCCTCTCTGTGTCAAATAAATAAATAAAATCTTTAAAAAAATAAAAAAAGAAATGGCCTCAAAGTTCTTCAGCATTATATATATATATTTTTAACAATATTTGTCCTGTAAGTCTTTTTTTTAAGTATTTATTTCAGAGAGAGAGAGAGAGAGAGAGAGAGAGAGAGAGAGAGAGCATGATGGGGCATGGCGAGGCAGATGGAGAAGGAGAGCCAGAGTCTCCGCTGAGCAGGGAGCCTGATGCCAGCTCAATCCCAGAACCCTGGGATTATGATCTAAACCTAAGGCAGAAGCTTAACCATCTGAGCCACCTAGGCATCCTTCCTTTAAGTCTTAACTTGCATTATTAATAGATTATAATTTAGACTTTATTTGTAAAATTTTCAGCATTACTTAAAATTATTCAAATTTAAAATGCTTAAAAAATGTATGCTGTTTGGTGAGTGCTATATAATATATATGGTTGGGCTTGTTAATTGTGAACACTTTACATATATTTTAAATTATTCATCTATTTTATATTCTTATTCTCTTTAAATTTCTACAATATATTTGAGGCATCTTAAAAAATACCACTATAATTTTTTATTTATAATTTTTCCTTGAAATATATAAAAATTTCCTGGAAAATAAACAGTCATTTATAAGTATTTTAAAATACCATTCAACATTTTATCATTTTTACTTTTAGTCATGGCACTTGTAAAGAGTACACAGCACTTTTTGTTTGTTTTAACTTAAGTATTTTGATTACTAATGAGTTGAATTTTTTTTTATTCCTACTATGGTGTTTTATATTTTTTGATTTGGCAAAATTTTGTGATCTGCTTCCCTAACTTTTCATAAATTTGTTTCTCTCCTCCTTTCTTCTTTAATTTGTCCTTTCATTAAGTTAGAATGGGTTTTCTTGTTTCTTGGTTTCCACCCTTACTGATTCAATATATTGATTGTATTTCTCACTTTTGATCTTCTAATTGTCATCTTCAAATTTTTGTTACTCATGTTTGGAAAAAGCTAGATTGACATCTAGTGTTAGTAAGTATCATTGAGAATTAAATACAGTCTATGAAGATATTTATCAGTTTCCTTCTACTTTATAAAGTTACAGAGAAAACTTTATATGCCTTCTGTTTCTTTGTTTAAACTTTCAGATGTTCAGTTTCTCTGTAATAATGATATAATTGCACCTGTATAATGAAATTGCTTTAACAACTGATTGAGATAACAGTTGTGCCTATGTTAATCACCTTAAACATGACAGATGGTTAGCAAATGGCATTTCTATTATTCTAGTTTCTTTTTTTAAAAAATCAATGTATCTATATTATGATTATAGAGTTACAGATGTCATTATTTTTCTGAAAGAACCTAGAATTATAATATTTGTATGCTAATGCTCAGCTATACTATTCAAAACAAATTGTTTCAATATCTCTTTACTATATTGTATGATCAGGACATATAAAGGAAATAGGATTATAATATATCATTGATATTTCATAAGAATAACACCAAAATGGTAATAAGATGATAGCTAATTTATGTATCAGCACATAGTGCACCAGTATATATTTGAAAAATATTGAGTATAGAAATACTTTTAGTATCATTTAATTATTTAAAATTGTGTTTAGCATATTCTTTGGTTGGCTTCTGATTGTAGGTATCCCCAGATATTGGAGAATATTTGCTTTCTCAAGCTTTAACACTATGAAGAATGTTAAAAGTGTATAAAGATAGAATCATGAAGAAAATCAACACAATAAGAGGCATAGTTAATGTTCAAGGTACAGATATTCCTCCTGAATAATCAAGGGAAATTATAAGAATAGGAAAAAGAGAAGAGGCAGCCAAGTCATGAGGAGCATGAGATGGAAGGAACAGATCTACCCCAACATCCAGACAATCGTGTATCCTTTGTGTGATTTTCAGGTTTGGAGCATGACAAAGGGATATGCCAGAACATGGAGCTTTGCTGCTCAATAGAGCTGGAGATGCGGATACCCTACAGGGCAGGTGTTCAGAGGGATGCAGTGTTCTGGAGTTGGAGAGAGAGAGGCTCACCCTGAACAGCATGCAGATATTAAAACAGAAGTTCCCCCAAATGAGAAGAGTCGCTTGAGAACAAGATATTCTACCCAACAGAATTGCATACAAATGTGGTCAAAATACAGCATCTAAAATCACTATGGCTTAGGGAATTTAATGTTATTGCACATAAATTAGAACATTTCTAAATTATTAAGTCTTTTTTGAAAGTATTTTAATTAAAATGGCCATATTTTAAACTGTAATTTTCTTTGTTTTTCACTCTTTTATGTTGATAATATTGTTGCATATTTATGTCTTAACCATGTGCCAAGTATAGCATTCATTACACACTGTGAGGAATCCCATATTAAATCCCATCATTATCATGTACTAGATATGTATAAATTGAAAGTTAGCTTTTCTGTCCTTCATTTTTGTTTTCTTTTAAATAGTTAAGGCAAGGTCTTAAGGGTTAGAGTGAAAATAAATAATTTGTCCAGTAGCATGTCTGGCACATATTTGGTTCATTATAAATCATAGTTTCCACATTTTCCACTTACAACTAAAATCTAATTAGTCATAACAACATGCACAAATTTGATTAGGCAGTTACCATTCAAATATGTGCAAACTTGAAATTATTTATTTTCTTAGTTACATATGTCTTTCTTGGCATTGAACCAACCCACATTTTGCAGATACAATCATCTTCTCATAGGCAAGCTCTGTGACACGTTGGCAGCACCCTGCCCACACCCGTCTTCGGTGCATACCAGCTTGGCCTCCACACGTCAGCTGCAGCGCTTTGCCTCTGGGCTCTCGTGCTTGTAGACCCCCCTCTAACACCTGGGCAGCAGGCTCTGCGTGTTGTAGAAGTAACATCCCGCTGCCCCCCGACACACACACGCACTCGGACAGAAACAATGGGAACTGGTGTTTTAAGACCCCGACTCCATTACCTGTCCGGTGAGATAATTCGGACACGTATGTTCCTTGTTGTCTCTAGGAGCATCCCCAGTGTGACCAGACTCCAGGAGTCCACACCGGCAAGCTGGCTGATAATGTACCCTTCTCATTTCTCCATCCCTTTTTTTTTCACTTCTCAAATGAACTTGTTCTGCTTCTGGGGAATAACGAATGGATCATCTCACTCAGTCCAGGCCACTGACTACTGTTGGGCCGACAGGGCCGGGGAACTGAGGAAGCCCCAAGCTGGCGGCCGCCCCGCCCTCTCCCCGCCCCGCCCCGGGGCTGCCCGGGACCCCGCCCTCATCAGCTTCCGCGTCTCAAAAGACCGCCAAGGCCAGAGCTTCGGCGGGAAACCGAGGGCTGAACTCCATCCAATCTCCTACCAATTATGGTCATGTTCCCCATTCCGCTCACACCCCATAAAAATCCGTGCGCATCCTCCCCAGGCTCGACTTCCTGGACTCCCTTCTCTCGGAGTCGCGGAACCTCGCCCGAGGGCGTCTCTATTAAAAACTCCCTCGTGTTGGGCGCCTGGGTGGCTCAGTGGGTTAAAGCCTCTGCCTTCGGCTCAGGTCATGATCTCAGGGTCCTGGGATCGAGGCCCACATCGGGCTCTCTGCTCGGCGAGGAGCCTGCTTCCTCCTCTCTCTCTGCCTGCCTCTCTGCCTACTTGTGATCTCTTTCTCTCTGTGTCAAATAAATAAATAAAATCTTTAAAAACAAAACAAAACAAAAAAACTCCCTCGTGCCTATTCGTCTGGTGCTTTGTTTAATCCGGCCGTACTGGGAGGGCTACGGGGAAACCTTACAACCACAAAGCCTAACCTGGTATTACAATTCCAGCTGCTGCCAAGTGTTTCAGTTGCCTGGATAATTCAATATCAAGGCTTTCATTCAAGTGTATTTAACTCCTTCTCAAAACTGTCACCTGTCTCGCTTCTTTTCAAAGGGTGTGACTCTGACTGGGAGCACGCACCAAAAAGAAGGGTCTGATGACATGATTTAGGACTCTTAAAGATGAATAGGGCAGCGCCAGCCTGTGGTTTCAGCCTGATTTAGAGCCAGTCAGGTGGTCTCGACACTGCAGTCTCTGCACAGCGTGTGTGTGACATACTTGGTGCTCTCCAATATGGTGCTCTCCAATAGTACTCTCGTGCCGCTGGTTCTTTATTGCCGAGGAATCCAAAGTAGCAGCTGTGTCTCCCATTGCCTCTTACCTGCCGCACACAGCACATGACTGACCCCTTCCCTATTGGGTATACCGCACCATTTCTGTCCATCATTGATGACCGGGGTCCTTCAAAGAGTCTCAGGCAATGCAGAGGGCCTCTTCTGCTTCTCTGAGTGCTTATCATTGTCACTTGGCCTGCGTGTGCTGGCTATTCCAGTGAATCTTTCATCTCCTGATATTTCTACTTGAAAAGAAACAAGCACTTGTCTTTTTCTCTCCCTCTAAATCAACCTTTAAACTCTGAAGGATGCATGTATCCTCCCTACATTCAAAACCAATTCCAAGATGATGATAGGGTTGGGAGGGGTGAGAAGTGTTCCCCAATTCAGCTCCTTTCTGTAAGTGACTCCTATGCACTTTGAATTTTTGATCTTTTGCATAGATAAGTTTGTGTGGAATGCCATTTATAATCCACTGGTATGCAGCCGCCTAGGAGTTCAGACAGTGCAGTATCTAAAACCAAAGCCAGCGTTGCTATTAATTTAGAATGTGAGATGAAGAGCATTCTTATTCTGAGATATGGAACTATTCCTTGCAAAGCCCTCTTATTTTGGGAACCATTTGAAATCATTTTGTTGAAATCACACACACACACACACACACACACACACACACTTATCTATGATACATACATATATACATTTATCTATATGAAGTCAGCCACAAAGAAAAGTCAGTATATTAGTAATGCATGCAAAAATATCAATGTATTTCATTGATTATGGGAGTAATTAGAGTGAGTTCAGGGACAAGAAGCTATTTGTTGCACTTGGTTCTCTTATTTAGACAGTTCCCATCACGCTTTACAAGATTTGTGCCCACCTGTCTCTCTTACCTCACCTCTGTCATCTCCTACTTAGGTAACATTCCCCAGCCATACTATTCTTTCTACCCTTGAAAAGAGCAAGATTTCTTCTACTGCACTAGCTGTTCCCTATGCAAGATTTTGAATTTACTGTTCTCTGTACTTGTAATATCCTTCCAAGATGTCTAAATAAATTTTCAACTGCCTTCTCTTTCACATCCATTAAATCTGCTTAAATATTGAAGTGCAATCGAAATCACTTCACACTATTTATTTCATAACACCAATTATAGCCAAATTTTATACAAGTATTTACTTGTTTATTGTATTTGTTTTCTCATGAGATTATAAATTCTACTTGCTGGATTCCTAGAGTCTAGACCACTGTTTGACACATAATGGAGTTCAATAAATATTTGATAAATAGAAGAAGGTATAAATGAACAAAACGTGAACTAAAAGTCTTGTCAGAATTAGTTTTTGCCCTGCTTAAGTTTTTCATTAGAGCTGTTTAAGGTTATCATTGTTTTGCTTTATGTGTCACTATAAGCAGGTACAAAAAGATTAGAACTTGAAAAGATTAACTGTCTTAAAGAAACAACAATGGAAGCAACATAACTTATGCATTTTAATAAACCTTTAAACAGGAATGTAAACTTTTCACTAGGCTAATTGTCAAAGTGAAATAAAAACTTACAATTTAAAATCTTTAGTGCTAATTGAGGCTGATCATCAAAATCCCAGGATTTTGTAATGATCTTGAAATGGGATGGCTGTGAAAATACAAATTTTTATCTTCAAAAGTGTCCAAATACCCACTTCTTATTATATAGAGTTAATAATTGTCCTAAACCTATACATTCAGCTTAAATTTAAACTGGGAGAAAAATAAGTTTGCTTAATTTTCTGGGTTATTAAAGTAAAACTAATTTGTTAGAATTAAGCCAAATATAGCTTTAAGCATTTCATGCTACTACTCAGAAAATAAGTAAATGTAATGAATTTTGCTTGAACAACTTATTATGTGTGAAGGCTTTTAGAGTTTGTCTAAATTTACTGGGAATAGAAGTATATTTTTCTCTTTCTCTTCCACATCTGTATAGTGTTCAAGGTGGTAGATAAAAGCACTGCATTGCTTTGGCATTTATTCCTTTTTATCATGTAATCATACAATGTGTAGGGACAAATAAGTGTATCTCCGGATGTAAAAATCTAAATAAAATGATTTCCTAGAAACTAGTATGCTTCTCATTCATTCATTCATTCAACAGATGTTATTTGGTCACCACTGATGTTTGGCACTCCTCTAGCACCTAAGAGAGCAGTAAGTTGTTGGGGGTAATGCAGAGCATGAAATCAGCCATAATACCTGGCTTGCTAAAATGTAACACAGAGGCCGCTGGGGGCAAGGGAAGGTTTCGGAGAGGGCGTGGGCCTTTGGACTACCAAGGCCTGAGGCCTGTGTGACCACTCTGCATTCTAATGCTGAATGTTGTGGGGAGTTGCCTTCCCCGAGGCTTTCTTAGCCCGAACAGCCACCTTGAGATCTAAGAGACGTGTGCATTGTCCCTTAGCCTATGTTTAGTTGAACACGCAGACTAACATATCGCATCCTTCCGGTAAACGGATCCTCCTAGTTTCAGTAAGACACCTTGTCACATATCACGTGCTTGAGAAACAGTGATAAGGATTTGTGATCATCCTGAAGGACCAATAAAAATGGGAGCAAAGAAGAGCAAAGGTCTTCATCTCTGAGTTTTAACCCTGTTGCCTTCTCCTCTCTCTCACAGCAAAGTTTGGAGTAATCGTTCATCCCTCGGTACAGGGATTGCTGGCCATTCCCGGCAGTGAGTAAAACAGCCAAACGTCTCTTGTGGAGCTGACAGTTTGGAGGGGAGTTCAAACGAATATGTAGTGTTAGATAATGATAAATGGTAGGGAGAAATTATAAAGCAAGAAAACCATGTCTGACTTGTTGGGGAGATGAAATTGTAGATAGGGTAATTTGGCAGGTGCAGAACATGAAATGATCAAAACTTCAGACTGCACTGTTCTGGGTTGCAAATGAAAACCCATCATTGATAATAAACTCAAATATCTTTCAGATCAAATGAACAGATAGAAATAATATTTGTCTTTCAGTGTTATTAAGTGCAAGACAATACAGTTAGGGAAAATAATTCATATAATAGTTTCATGATTGTGATTTCTCTAACAAAACATTAGGGAATCAGAATGTAAAAGACTTTTTATAAGAATGACTATCTCCCCAACCCAGTGCAGCATTCCCAAAAGATATTCTATGCACTGTTAATATCTCATGTATGTATAGAGATTTTGTGAATAAAAGAGTCTACATAATTAATAATCTTTATTTTATAATTTACATATATATGTACTAGAAAACATATTTAATAAATTCATATTCATATGGGGAAATATGTTTTTAAAATTCACTAAATAACTAATTATCAAGCAGCTATCATATTCTAAGTGATATCTTTAATAATAAGCTCTAAATGTTATGGACTTTGTCTAAAAATAAATCAACATACTATCTAGCTAGTGCAGCATTAAGGAACATTGTGCTGTATAAGTTAAAAAAAATTTTTTAAAGATTTTATTTGTTTATTTGACAGAGAGAGAGAGATCACAAGTAGGCAGAGAGGCAGGCAGAGAGAGAGATCAGATCATGACCTGAGCCGAAGGCAGAGGCTTTAACCCACTGAGCCAACCAGGTGCCCCTATAAGTTAAATTTTGATAACTTTCTGTACCAACTGTAAAACATTTTCCTGTTTGTTTTAAGGCCTGGCTTAAACAACTCCTTTTGTTTATCTTAAAGTTCTATTAATACAATATAATTTAAAAAGGACCAAAGTTCACAAAGATAGTAGAGTTCAAACTATATATATTTTTTCAGTAAGTAATGTTTATTAAATATTCCATTGGCAGAAAAAAAATGTAATGTTATTTTGAAGACTATGTGTCAATCAGAAACAGACATATGCATGTATATGCAGAGACATATATATATATACACACACACATATATAATTATAATATATATATATTTTTGAAGATTTTATTTATTTATATGACAGATAGAGAGAGATCACAAGTAGGCAGAGAGAGAGGAGGAAGCAGACTCCCCGCTGAGCAGGGAGCCTGATGTGGGCCTCTATCCCAAGACCCTGAGATCATGACCTGAGCTGAAGGCAGAGGCTTTAACCCACTGAGCCACCCAGGCTCCCTATAGTTCTAGACTGATGTGTCCACATGGTATGCAGAAGTTCCAGATGAGAAATCATGGGTCACTATTCAAATCTTGAGTTAAAGTTTCATTAATTCCTACACTTATTCATTCATCATTCATTCACTGATTCATTCATTCACTATTTACTGAGCATATGCCTCATGACCTTAAACTGTGTGAGCTTCTAGAAATATGACCAGGGGGTGCCTGGGTGGCTCAGTGGGTTAAAGCTGCTGCCTTCGGCTCGGGTCATGATCCCAGGGTCCTGGGATCGAGGCCCACATGGGGCTCTCTGCTCGGCAGGGAGCCTGCTTCCTCCTCTCTCTCTGCCTGCCTCTCTGCCTACTTGTGATCTGATCTCTCCCTCTCTCTCTGTGTCAAATAAATGAATAAAATCTTAAAAAAAAAAAAAAAGAAATATGACCAGGAACAATACAAACACGGTCTCTGTCATAAAATGCTAGTACTATGTATTAAGTGTACACCTTGATTCTAGCCAATTACTCCTTTTACATGAGAACTAATCCTGTATTTTTAATTGGCATTCATCAAGAGAAAGATAACAGAGATGGACAGGGCACCAAAATGCTGAGGGGGTGAAAACTGAAGACGTGAAGTCTGGGTGAAGAAATCAGACTTTATATGATTCAAATGATCCTTGACTGTATTTCTCCACGAAATTTTATCAATCACCAAGTGGTATTTGCACTCACCAAACTTTATTTCACTGGAACTTATTTATACAGATTTCAGATTAATTTGTTTGATTCATAATTATAGCAGACTAAAGAGGTAAAAAGTACAAAGGTCAAAGATGCATCACTTTGTATACTTGTATGTGATCAAGAATATTACAAAATTTTTCTCTTATTCTCTATCAAATGTTTTCTAGAAAAAAAAATCTCTTTTTCCTATGGTATTATAAGAACAGGAGCTACAAAGATACAGGAGTTTATATAGAAAATTTATCTGGTGACATATTCCTAGAACATTAATATAAATATAAAATTATGACAATATTTAAGAGTAAAAATATTTAAATTTGTACAAAAACTGTATAGCTAGGGAAGTGGTTACATATAGGATATTTTTTTGAATCCTTGGAAAATTCTTTGCTCTAAGAAGACTTGTTCTAGGTTAAAGAACTAATAAATGGTAAGTAGTTCATATCAACTTGGTCCATACGAACAAACTTTTCTTGAATTGCTCACCTATTCTTCCAATTAGTTTGCAAACTTCTGATCCTGAAACCTGAAGTTCCAACCATACCACTCATTAACATGATCAAAATAAAGCCTTTTCGACTTGGTTATTCTTTTTTTTTTTTTTTTTTTTTAAAGATTTTATTTATTTATTTGACACAGAGAGAGAGATTACAAGTAGGCAGAGAGGCAGGCAGAGAGACAGGGAGAGAAGGAAGCAGGCTCCCTGCTGAGCAGAGAGCCCGATGCGGGCCTCGATCCCAGGACGCTGAGATCATGACCTGAGCCGAAAGCAGAGGCTTTAACCCACTGAGCCACCCAGGCGCCCTCGACTTGGTTATTCTTATTTGGAAATGCGTTCTTGGCATAGAAATCTCTATGATGAGAGAAGAGCTATTCAGAATTGTTGATGGTATATCACATTTCCTATTGTATAAGAATAAATAAAAGTTATTTAATCATAAATCATAAAATCTCAGGGTTTGATGGACATAAAGGTCATCTCATCCAATCATCCAGTAAGACTTAAGATGTATGTGCAAGTAAATCCAAGTTATATTAACATACTTGCCCTTTTAAGAAATAGCATGTTTTTATTTGACAAGAAGCTGTTTAACCTTTAACAGAAAAAGTAGGTGGTTTAAACAAAAATTTTTCATAAATTAAATTAATATTGCTCCAGGAAGAAAGATTAGTACTTAAAAGTAATAAATAAAATGAAACATTTATCATTTGTCTAATATATTTGGAAAACTGTTCAGCAGTTGGACTTTTATATGCATGCAAAATTCACTCTTGCCTTTCCCCTGACATTTACTCTCCAGTGATATATGTCAGAGTCTGGTCTGAGCCTACCATGGAACTTAGACATCAGTAGACCTGTGAATTGTGTAAAATATACAAAGTTTCTCTTACCCAGTTTGTTTCCATTTTCTCTCCCCATCAGTATATTTCATATTGTAAAACGTTTTGAAACTTCTTCTGGGGCTTGATCTAACTCACCCTATCTGTTCATCTCCCTTGAGACAGTAACTGTCACACCTTCTCCTAACTTTCACAACCAAGCAACCTCCTAACTTAAGGTAATGAGGTGTATTCCATTCAAGTGAAGATGAGTTCACTACACTTTCCTTCTCATGGCTAATTTATATGCTTTTAAAGTGTGCAATTCTGTATTTGTCATTTTAAAAAGTGTAAAATTTAGCTGGAAATGAGGCAGGCAATGTTTAGACTTGATTGCTAGAGCCATTTATGCTTCTTCAAACCACATAGGTAACTTTCGTCTACTCCTTTGTTGTCATAATTCCAACATAGATTTAATGACATTTAGTCAAATGAATAAAAGAAATTTGGGTAAACTGTGATTAAAACAGATGCCTAAATATTTCTTAGTTCTGTTTTTTTTTCCCACGTGTTGTTTGTTTCTTGATAAAGTATTCAAATAACAAGTTCTATCATGCTTGATTTTAGTGGGGTTTTTGAAAGTTAGTAATGTCTTGTGAAAACTTAAACATTTAGATTCATTATGTCATTCCATAATTACCTGGGTGCTATATCATATGTAACTTTGAAATTATTTCAAAAGTTTGCTTTATATTACATTTTATCCATTTTAATGATATTCTTAGAATATCTGAAAGTCACTAGCCTTTTATTGTAATCACTTTATTCATTTCAGAGGTTTATACATTTTTCAATGTGATTTAAGTTTGTGTTAATATGCTATGGACAACATCATTTTTTATTCAGTTTATAAGGTAGACTTTGTCAAATATATTGACTTGGATTTAATTTATTATATTTCTTATTAGAAAGGTTATATGTCCAGTGTATAATTTGTGTAAATTAGTGGATCATGATTTAAGCTCTGTAGAGACTATTAAATTTATTGTGTATAGAACTTAATTCAATATTTGATACAGAAAGTAATAGAGATTGCAGTAGTTGTTAGCATATTCATGAGAGTAGGTATTCATGAGTGGATAACTGATATATATATATATGTATACATGTATATATATATCAGTAATAACAGCATTAAAATAGAAAATCACTCTCAGAGAAAATAATCACTTTATATTATACGTTGCCTTACAAATGTATTTTTATATCTTCACAGTATTTATTACAGAACTTTGCATTGTAATAAAGACCTCAGAAATTTGGTCCAAAATGAATAATCATATTATGTTTCTCAGGTATCATTTTTAAAAATCATTTATGAAATGAACTCAATAGGGACTAAGTATTTTTTCAGAACAGTATATATTAGTCATTTTTTTTCATTTTGAGGAAGACCAAAAATTACCTTTAGAAGTCTTAAAACCTCTGAAATTTATTATTACAGTGCAGTTGATGTAGAAATCCTTAAGCATTAATCTGATTCTCAAAATAAGTAATAATCCAGCCACTGTTGTTGAGATTAGATGTCATATGATTTTTAAAATTCCTTGACACATTCTTTTCTTCTCCCAATCAAATAAAGTCTATCTATGGTACAGTCTTCCAGATTTTCTTGGTAAAAGTTGAAACCTAGGGCGCCTGGGTGGCTCAGTGGGTTAAAGCCTCTGCTTTCGGCTCAGGTCATGATCTCAGGGTCCTGGGATTGAGGCCCGCATCGGGCTCCCTGCTTGGGCGGGGAGCCTGCTTCCCCCTCTCTCTCTCTGCCTGCCTCTCTGCCTCCTTGTGATCTCTCTCCCTCTGTGAAATAAAATAAATAAAATCTTTAAAAAAAAAAAAAGTTGGCACCTATACTAATTGTGTTACTGAAGAATTTGACAGTAGTTGGGAAAATAGAACAATAAGTATTTCAAATACTCAAATCTTTTACTTTTCCCACAATGCCAGTTGAGAGCTGAGTTCTTGGTAGCATATTGAAAGTCTAGAAAATATGGGGGAACTAAGGAAGTTCATTAATGAATTAGTAAATGAATGAGGGAATATGGCACATGAAATAGTCTTCAGAACTTCTGTTTTGTCTATTACAGGAATCCTGATTCACTAGAGCACTTTCAAATGAAGTGCTAATGCAGATGTCAGAAAGAAGCTTCCTGTCTATATTAGTCAGGGTTCAGTCAGAGAAGCAGTACCAGTAAAATTACATTATACATACACATTAGATACATTGATATATTTTTATTTATTTGTATATAAAATTATGTAGCTATATATGGGTATATTACAAGAAACCGGTTTATGGTGCTGGCTGAGCAAATCAGAAGTCTATAGGGCAGATCCTCAGGAGGGAATAATTATGAACAGAACAGAATAGAACCCCACAGAAATGAGCCAGGACTTTTGTACAAAGTGCATTTTTTCTTTCCCTCAAAGAGCCTCAGCCCTGCATTTAAGACTTAATCAATTAAGTCAGGCACACCAAGGGTAACATCCCTATTTAAGGTAAACTGTTAGTGACTTTAATAAATCTGCAAAATTCCCTACGAAAGCACCTAAATTAGTGTTTAATTATCTTGGAACTGCAGCGTAACTGAGTGAATACATCATGAAGGATCATAATGCTCATCAAAGAGCCCATTCATTATACTTGAATTTATGTCCAATTTTTAACCTATAGAAATGTGGGAGACTATTAGTGAATTTTGCTCTTTTGGAAGAAATGGATAACACTCCTATTGAGTGCTCTATTTTCTTGCTTTTTTTTTTTTTTTTTTTTTTTGTTTTTTAATAAAAANTTGGATATTTAGATCAAACATGAACCCAGACATTTTGGAGTGATATAGCAATGTAATGTTTTAATTTGCCAAGTCACATTTTTTTTTTTTTCTTCTTGGTCATTGAGTGTTTTTCCCTTATAGTCCATCCATCATTGTACTAAAGCAGAAGGGTGATAAATGGATGGACTTAATGACTAAATCATTTAGGATACACAGACTAAACCATGTAGGACACAGAGAAACTTCAGTAAATGATGGGTGATACAATCACACTAAATTAATTTGGAATGGACTACAACTGTGTAAGTCTAGTGTGGACATAGAAAAGAAATGGTATGTCCTTAAACATAGCTATGAGCAGATCAAAAAGCAGAAACAAACAAACAAAATATCACAACTGAATATATGTTAGCATATGGGATTTTGATTGGGGTTTTGTTGAATCCATGATCAATTAAGGGAGAACTGACATCTTTTATTTTTTTTTTTAAAGATTTTATTTATTTATTTGACACAGAGAGAGAGAGATCACAAGTAGGCAGAGAGGCAGGCAGAGAGAAGGGGGGAAGCAGGCTCCCTGCCTAGCAGACAGCCCGATGCAGGCTTTGATCCCAGGACCCTGAGATCATGACCTGAGCTGAAGGCAGAGGCTTTAACCCACTGAGCCACCCAGGCGCCCAAGACCCGACATCTTAATAATACTGAGACTCCAGACCAATGAACACAATATATCTTTCCATTTATTTAGGTTTTATTTAGTTTTGCTCAATTATGTTTTACTATTCTCAGTGTACCTTCACTCAGATTTTTTAAATAGTTGTATTGTCTATGGATCATATTGTCTACAGATTAAAAAAAAAAAGTTTTGCTCATTTGTTCACAGTCCTGATGACTTTCATTTCTTTTTATTTCCTGATTATAATAGTTAGAACCTCCATAAATGTCGAGTAGAAGTCACGAAATTGGACATCCTTGTCTTGTTCCTGATGTTAGGGGGAAATTTCATGCTTAACCTTTCAGTATGATGTTAGCTATTGATTTTTTCCTAGATGTTCTTGATTACTTTTAAGAACTTCTATTTTGATTTTGTTTCTATTTTGATTCTATTCGTACCTAAAATAAAATCTATTTTATTTCTATTAGACTATTATTTCTATTTCTATTTTGATGAGAATTTTTTTGTTTTTTACTCAGGAATGGATTTTGAAAAAAATAAAGGAATGGATTTTGTTGAATAATTTTTAACAAATCACATTTTTTTTTTAATTTTTAAAGAGCAACCTCCATTTATGGAAAACCCTTACTTGGTACTTTCTGATATTTTCTCATGGAAAACTTCTAGGAGAAAATTTAAGAAACTGTCTCTAAGAGCTTGTGTAGGTTGGGCAAAGATTTATCACACAGAACACAAAAAGCATCAAACAAAAAATAAAAGTTTAGATAAATTGAACTGCATGATAATTGAGGACTTCTATTCATCAAAATATTAAGAATGTTAAAAATTTGTGTTACTTTCCATCCAGGAATTTCTATCCTACATAAATAAATAAAACTACTAATCAAAAATTATGGAGACAAGAGACTCAATTTAAAAATGGTCCAAAATTGATAAGAGTACTTCAGTTAATACCAAATGGCTAGTATGGAAATTGTTCAGTAGTTTACTCATAAGTAAAATGAACATTAAAATCAGAATGAGATACCAAATAGAAAATTAAAAAGACTAGTAATACCAACTATTGGCAAGAATGACAACTGTATAATTTAAACATTTTCGGTGGGCATGAAAGTTTATAAACAAAAAACCCTGTAGCAAATTTTTTAGATTAACATCCACTGAAGCTAAACATTTGTTTTTTTTCTTCTTCACTCAGAATTCTCAAATATATATTATGTAATATATATGAGTATTATCGGTTATAATAGATGAAATATTTACCAAGAAAACTTGTATAGTTTTCTTGGTACATAGCAAGTTCATAGCAGTACATATTTCCAAAACCAACTGAATTACCCTTCTAAAGTAGAAGCAATAATAGAACCATGGTGGTGTTATACAAATATGACACAAGAATTAAAAAAAATATTGCTACACAGAACAGTATGAATGAAGCTCTTATGATAATGAGGTAAATAAACCACAACAAATGAGCCCATACTATACTGTCTGATTCTGTTTTATTAAGTTCAAGAGACAAAGCTAACATAAGTGAGAGAAGCCAGAATATTGGTTTTTAAGTAATTACATCTCAAAAAAAGTTCTATGCCCTATCAAACTACAGATTTATATTTCTGTAACCATTTTCAGAGCCATGACTATTTTTTCCCCCTGAAGTACAAAGCTCCAAAGAGGAAACACAACAAAACAAAATCAAACAAAAAATGGCATGACAGTCAAGTTATGTCTGGACATTAAATATGAAACACAGAAAAAATGCAAGTCAAAGAGGCACTTATTGGTAAACTAGTAAAATACAACATTAAGTAATTCAGGCTACCTTAGGCAAACATGAAATTCACTTGGTGATTATCACAGAGTCCCGGATGGATAATCGTTTGAAGGTACACGCTTTAAGAGTGCTCCAAAATCTGGGCAGCAGCTACCATATCAAAGGCCAGGCACAGAAACAATTTTTTTCACAGTTTGTATCATCCACACGTCTTCTCTTCACTAAGTCCTAACATATGTGTGAGTACGTGGGAGAGGGTGATTCTCAGAAAGAGCAGATGGGCTGAGCGCAAGAACGTAACAGGTCTTCAGGCACTGGGAGTGGGGCTATGGGTTGGATCTATAGCCACTCTGGATGGTCTCTTGCTCCATCATGACCCACGTAGAGAAGATTAGTCTTGGGGTAGAGATAGGGGTTGTTAGATGCTTGACACTCACTATGGGAGACAATTAAAGTTTGAGGGAATAATAAGGGGAAAGTTCAAATGCATTGTCTGTGTCTAAATCTGCTTTAGCTCTTAAAATGCCAAGAGGTTGAGAATAGAATGCATGTTTCTGGGTGGAGCTTGATCACACTAATGACGTTACTTTTGATAATCACAGTTGCCTTTGAAAAATGGAAAACTGGGCGCCTGGGTGGCTCAGTGGGTTAAAGCCTCTGCTTTCGGCTCAGGTCATGATCTCAGGGTCCTGGGATCGAGGCCCGCATCGGGCTCCCTGCTCGGCGGGGAGCCTGCTTCCTCCTCTCTCTCTGCCTGCCTCTCTGCCTACTTATGATCTGATCTCTCTCTGTGTCAAATAAATAAATAAAATCTTTAAAAAAAAAAAAAAAAAAAAGAAAAATGGAAAATTGCCGTCCAGGTATAAAGTATTAAAATTATTATAAACCATTGAAGGAGATATGATTCACTACTGAGTGAATTAATATGCATCTATTTAATTAGCCTTAATAAGTATAAATAAACTGTTATTTAGTTTTATGAGGTAGCACATATTTCCTAAAATAAATAATTTTAACTGATATTTAGTTATATAGTATTTAATGCTGCAGAAGAAACATACATTAATGATCTCATTTATGAAGAATAAATATGAAATACTTAGTAACTAGCTAAAACATAAAAAAGTACTTTCAGCAAATTTATGAGTAATAACAAATGATATAAATATTTATAAAATTCTTTTAATATAAATCAAGACCATCTTGTGTAAAAATAACTTTTTTCTTTTTTTAAAAAAAGATTTTATTTATTTATTTGACAGAGAGATCACAAGTAGGCAGAGAGGGACGGCAGAGAGAGAGGAGGAAGCAGGCTCTCTGCGGAGCAGAGAGCCCAATGCGGGCCTCGATCCCAGGACCCTGAGATCATGACCTGAGCCGAAAGCAGAGGCTTTAACCCACTGAGCCAGCCAGGCGCCCAAAAATAACTTTTTTCAAGTTTTAGAAGTGAAACACTAGATATGAAATCTTAAGAATTTCAAACACATCATTAAAAAGTGGCATTTTTGCCAACTGGTTTTATCACAAAAAGAAGAAATGGATCTAGTTTATAAAAATGCTAAACACTATATTAATATTTTTGGAAACAACTATTAAAAATAGAATTATGGTAACAAAGAGGGTTGGGAACTATGCTTTATCTTATTCAAATCTAATACTAATTCCTTTGTTAAAAGATTGTCACTAGCTTAGGTTTCTTGAACATTTTCAAGTTATTTAATACTTAAGACCAAAATTTAAAATCTCACCTATTGTTTTTCTTAAGTGTGCAATTAAGACGTAAACTATAACTTAATATATGAGCCAAAGTAACGATATGACTCTCCTCCCTAAGCCCCACTGTTATGGGTGGAAAACCAAATATCACTTCTACATAAAAATAAATAAAAAATTATCATTTTTCATTTATGGAAAGAAAAGGTTATTTTTTCTGTGTTTCTCCAGCAGTTAGTTCAATTTTGGAGTTTCGGGTGGGAAGAAGAATCATTTTTATCCCTTGCTTATTATTTACTACAAAATAGAAATGAGGTGTGATTTATGCAGTACATTAGATATAGCCTTACTGTTCTCAAAAATTGATAAATTTCTAAATAAATGAAGATATCCTACAGCTGATCATAACCTGCTATTAAGGCATACTTAAAATAGATAGTACCCCGCTGGTTCTCATGGGCACCAACATATTTCTAGTAATTCAGAGTAAGAGATTTAGTTGAATTGCTAATTGCATACGCGAAACTAGGTCATATAATTTGCCATTGAATTAATTATATAAATACAACTGAGTTGTGCCACATTTTGTATTTTAGCAAGTTAGCATCTTGGTTATGATAGTTTGCACCTTAAAAGAATATTTTATTTTTACTCAGAGGAAGATTTGCAAAAAACATGAATATTATTTTTCAGTACAAAATTCTAAAACATATTTTTTTCACATATACAATATATACCTCCACTTTTCATTTTTTAAAGATAGTACAGAATTGAGATGTGAAGGTTAAAGTTTACTTTTAGGCAGTACTGGAGAAAAATGGTATTATTATGACAGATGGAGAAGTGATGTTGAAAATTATTTTAACATGGTTTTAAGGCTAAGAGAGATATTATTACAAAACACTTTTCACCTTCTATTTGAGAAATAAACTCAATATATGTATGGTAGGAGATACATTTGCCACAAATAAATAAATGAAAGATTTCTCAGAACCATGTACGAGTTGTGCTATGTCCTCTTTAAGTCATGTTCTCGAAATACATTATTTCCAGATGAATTCCAAGTTCACATTTCCTAGTGTAAATACATATGTAATATTTCATTTTATCCAGAGTAAATTTCATTTTGATAAAGAATGATATCATTGAATATATATTTCTATAAAATGCATATTTAAATTTTATTGTTCTTTTTTAACATTTGAAAGGTATAAAAACAATGAGTACACAAATTTGAGTTTTCATGATGAGATTATTCCTTGTTCTTTTGGAATTATTATTTATACATATAATCACAATAAATTAAAAGTACTAAAAATGAAAATGTGGGAAGGGAATTTGGACACATACATTCATATTTTTAAGGATTTTCAGAAATGTAATTCTATTCTCAGTACTCAGTGACAAATATGGGAAAAGGGAATTTGAGAATATATGCATATATCCCATAAAAGATGAATGGTTCTCAGAGTACTGATCAGTTCACTATTTTTTTAATAAATAATGGTAGATATATAGTTATCAAAATATAATATTGATTTTTTTCATATTAATGTAAATCACTATTATGTGTACTTTATTAGCAGGCAATCTATGTACCTTGTGTAATCTGATTTAAACTATGAAAATTATTATCAAGTACCAAACTTGTTTTACACACACACACGCACACACACACACGCACGTAGCCTGCAAGTTTACAGAACATATACTGTAAATGAACTTTCATTTGCATAAAATCTATATATCTCTTCTTTTTCCTAATTTTCATATAAATGAGCATACAATAATGTTATATCATCCATCTGTGATAGCGAGAATAATATGATTGGCAAGATTTGGTGGACATTTATAAATAATATTAGATATTTCATACATCTATATATGAAATTGTTAACACATCACTTTCTAGCTTGCATATAAAGCTGAAAAATCAAGACCTCCAATTTTTTGAAGGTTAAAAATTTTATAGGAAAACTACATCACTAGGTTTTCGGTCATCCAATATTACAAGCTTTGTATCAGGCCTAATTCTTGATATGGTTTGAGGTATTACAGATATTGGGGCAAATTTGAGAAGAAAAATATTATTTAAAGGTAGAATGTAAGTAAAAGTATGGCAGACTATAAAATAAAAAAAAATATATAGGGAAGTTCTTAAGCATTTTTTTTTTCATCACACAAAATCATATAAAGAAACCAAATATTACTGCATGGATGGCTCTTAATTTGTGACTTAAGAACACTGAGATTTGGGGCGCCTGGGTGGTTCAGTGGGCTCGGGTCATGATCTCAGTGTCCTGGGATGGAGCCCCGCATTGGGCTCCCTGCTCAGCGGGGAGGCTGCTTCGTCCTCTCTCTGCCTGCCTCTCTGCCTACTTGTAATCTCTCTCTCTGTCAAATAAATAAATAAAATCTTTAAAAAAAAAGAAAAAGAACACTGAGAATTTAAGTGGGATTATATCATATACATTGATGTTTAATTTATATAATTAATTTACCATATAGTTATGGACAAATCCTGGACTGGTCTTTATGATTCTTTTTTTTGTCTCATAAAATAGTTCAATATTACTATATAATAAATTATTAGTAATATAGATATAACTTTACTGAATTTAATGGAGATGTAATACAGTAAGAAATAGAGAAAAACTTTTTTAAATAGTCTATTTTCTAATTTTACAATAGTAACAACAGTAAGATTGCTCACTTCTATCAATAGTACTATTTGCTTTCTTGTGTCTTCTCTCTTGTTTGATGTACTAGTAATTTAAAAAGTAAACAGGCAAGACAATTTCAATCACATACTTTTTCCTTTGAAAAAATCAGAAAAATTTTTGTTCAGAATGATTGTCTGCATAAATAGCTCTGATTTGGAACTGAAAACTGCTAAATCGTACATTTAGGAGTCTTCTAGAAGCCAAGTTGGTAGATACCTCTATAAGAATTGTATTAATTTACTTGGATGAATAAAATGTCAATTTTTCAAAACCTGGTGCTGACAGAGACATCATGGTCCAGACCCTAATAAATAGTAGCAGTGACGAAGATGAGGGTGTTGATAAGGAAATAGTTACCATTTTCTTGGAAGTTTAGGATGAGACAGTCTTTCTACTATGTTCTTTAAATTTTTAGCTCCTTGAATTCTCTTATTTACTCTACAATTGATAGAGCTGTAGAAAAAAAACAATAAACTGAAGCTTAGAAAATTTAGTGTGTGAAAATATACAGCCACAACTGACAGACACACAATTTAAGTGGTGATTATTTTAACTCAAGAGTTCATGCTATTTCCACTATATCACATAGCTTTAATCTTCTTGTGAATTAGTAGGATAAGACATGAAAATTATATAATACAATATAAAGGTCAAAATTAGTATTAATATGAGAGCTTTTAAATCTGCAGAGAAAGTATTAAACAGATAAACATTATAAACCTTGAGCACATAACTAGCTGAAATATTTTAGTATTGTAAGCATTATCTATAATTGAAAAAATATATACATACACAAATATTTCTCTCATTACAAAAGTAACTTACTACTAAAGATAGTAAAAGTTACTACCAAAGATTCTTAACACTTCCAAATCCACATGTTATCAGCAGCGACTCTTGTAACCTGGTAGTCATCTTCTCCCTCTGGCATGGCCTTGCGGGCCTTGAAACTGATGGCCTACTACAAATTAATGTTAATGTTCCCTCTCCTGATATGTCAGATGTTTTTATATATATTCCCTTTCAGAGTATAAAATAAATGTATGGAACAGCACCAGAGTGATCTTTTAGATATTACACCAGCTCACATCAACCTTCCACAGGAAACATTTGGAAAATACAAACTCCGTATCTCGGTTTGTAGCCAATAAAACAGTTTGACCTGGTGTGCTTAGGATAATCATGGTGTGTTTATGCCTCAGGGACACGAATTGTCCTTGTTCGGCTCTGAATTATGTGGACAGCCCACCAAAGAGCTCATGTGTGACCCAACCCTGCCTTCCTCTCCCACCTCGGTATTTACCACTTTCTCCTATGCTCTTACCTGCTAGTCACACTCAGCATCATGATTTTGGAACACATCAGGGTAATTCTGCTCTCATTACATTCCTGTAGTTAGATATCCTTATATTCTTCTCTCCCATATTTTATAATGGCTTTCTCCTTCAGATCATCGTGTTGCCATCTCTGTTAAAACCTCCCAAAGAAGTTTTTCTTGGCAATCATTTTTTTTTAAAAGATTTTATTTATTTATTTCACAGAGGGAGAGAGATCACAAGGAGGCAGAAAGGCAGGCAGAGAGAGAGGAGGAAGCAGGCTCCCCGCTGAGCAGGGAGCCCGATGTGGGCCTCAATCCCAGGACCCTGAGATCATGACCTGAGCCGAAAGCAGAGGCTTTAACCCACTGAGCCACCCAGGCGCCCTTGGCAATCATTTTTAAAAGAACTTCCATCCTATCACTCACTGCTGCTTACTCTGCTTCATCTTCTTCCTGACACTTGAATTTTGTTTATATTTTTAGGAGCTGATATTTAGCTTCATTCATTGTAACATAAGCAAACTCTATGAGGAAACATGTCTTACTCGCTATTGTATCTCAAGAACTGAGCTAGACACATTCTAGAAGGAGCTAACCAAAAATGTTTTAAATTAGTGAATGATGAGTAATCTGGCAAAAAAGTTATTAACTTCTTGTTTTATTCTGCTAGCTAACTGGGAGAGGAAAATTGCAGATACCCATTTCTAGAATTACTTCTGAGTGTTTGCTTTAATAATACTGTCAAAATTTTCTTTTCTTTTAATTTTGTTCTTTATAGAATCCTTTCTTAATGCTGTGGTTATAATGAAGTATTATATAAATACTATTTCTCCTGAAATAAGAAAGATTTTCTTTTGGAAAGATTAATACAGAATAAAAATATTAAGAATAATATAATAATATAATAAATATATTAAGAATAAAAAGTCTTCTTAAAAAACAATCCTTAATAACTAGGTCATGCAAAATGGGATAATGTAATAAATGCACTGTATTGTTACAAAATTTGAAAAAAATGATGGAGGTTTCTCAAATATCTGTAAAATGCTTTTGCTTAATTCAAGCTGTAAGATGTTTTCAAGGAGATCTTTGCAAATAAATTATGATTTTTTAAAATTATAACATTTAAAATACTTCTGTTTTAAACAATGGCAAAAATTAAATATGTGAGAAAGGTGTGCCTGGGTGGCTTAGTTGGTTAAGCGTCTGCTTTGGCTCAGGTCATGATCCTGGGATCCTGGAATCGAGCCCCACAATCAGGCTCTCTGCTCAGCGGGGAGACCTCAGTTGTGCCTCTCCCCCTGCTTGTGCACTCTCTCTTTCTGTGTCAAATAAATAAATAAATAATTCTTTAAAAGAAAGAAAGAAAGAAAGGAAAAGAAAAAAAGAAAGAAAACCCCCTATAGCAAAGCACCTAGAATTGCTGCATAAATAAAACAAACATCATTTCAATTGAATGGTTATAAATAAAATTCTTTTAGCAAGACCTAGAGCCTTAAGTTTTAAAGCAGCAAAGGGACAGGAGCCTTTGTATCAGCACACAGAATGGAGAAAGGAGGATGGAACAGGGACCCTTGCATATGCAGAGTCCCTTGAGGAAAGAGTATCAGGAGAGGGTTTGCAAGAAAAAAAAGTCTATTTGCCAGAAAATGGAAAGAATAAACCAGTTGTAGTTTTAGAATTGGATTTATACCAGGAAAAAAATTTCCACTAAGAACTTATAATCAGAGTTTGGCCGTCCTATTCATGGAACTTAATTCCATAGTCTATGGAATTTAACAAGAGGAAAGGCCTGAAAGATCCTGCTTTGAAATAATACTTATGAGGGTAATATACCTTCTTATAAAAAATCAGATAAAGGTATTAAAGAAAAGTAAATTACCGGCAATCTTATCACATGCATAACTATAATTTATAGAACTAACAAGATAAAATAAAAATGGCTGCTCAAGACATTAAAAAGACATTAAGTTACTAAAAAGATATTCCAAATAAATATAGGAAAAATACATGTAATATTCAAATATTATTGGCATATATATCATAATAATAAACCATATTATATAGTTTACTATCACCAAATGCATTCCACAATGTATAGTAAAACAGGAAAAAATGAAATGCAAGGATTAGAAACAAAGAACGATGTCTATAGTCACAAATTATTAGTTATCAGCATAGAAAAGTCAAAAAAGAATATATATGCCATTTACTAGAATTAAGGTGAAGATTCAGCAAACTTGTTGGATATAATCAGTATATAATACCATTTAAATTTTCTACACTAAAACAATAGAATGTGAGTATTTTCTAAAAGGATGCTATTTATAAGATCTTCCCCAAAACATGATACCAAATATTTAATCTAATAAATGAAGAACTTCATTTAAATGAATAGAGAAATTAGGTTTATTAAGCTTATTTAGGTTTAAACCTAAAGCAATGGTATCTTCATGTGTAAGCTTAAAGCAATGGTATCTTCATGTGTAAGAATACTACTCAATATTGTAAATATTTGTTTTCAGTCCAAATTGTAGACTTATTTATAAAAAAGACATTTCTAATGAAAATAATAATGATTTACATAGCATTTGAAAAATTGATTTATTATTTGTAAGAGCAATTGACAAAGATAGACAAATGTGAAGAAAGCAAAAAATGGGAGACACTGGTATGATAAGAAAAAAAGTATCTTAAGAGTTTCAGTATTAAAGGGCATGTGATATTATTATACTAATAAACAAATAGATCAATGGGACAGAAAACCACAAACCCATACCTAAACAGTGATTTCATACACAAGTGGAACAGGACTGCATAATGGGTAAAGGATAACTAGACAACAATTAGAAATGTTTAATCACCCATGTGAAAATATAAAATAAATCCCTGCCTTGCACCACACAAAAATCAGTTTCTATTGGATATATGCTTTAAGATAAAAAGCACAATATAAGAAAAACAAATAAATTCCAAGGGATCATCTTTATATTAAGCAGTAATAATGAAGAAATATTTAAACTTTGGCTACATGAAATTTTATTTTATTTTATTTTATTTATTTTTTTTTTTTAAAGATTTTATTTATTTATTTCACAGAGGGAGAGAGATCACAAGGAGGCAGAGAGGCAGGCAGAGAGAGAGAGGGGGAAGCAGGCTCCCCGCTGAGCAGGGAGCCCGATGCGGGCCTCGATCCCAGGACCCTGAGATCATGACCTGAGCCGAAAGCAGAGGCTTTAACCCACTGAGCCACCCAGGCGCCCTGGCTACATGAAATTTTAAACCTAGGATATGAAAAGACACAATAAAAGAGTTAATGAGACAGTTACACTTAGGAAAAATATATTGTAAAATATTGGTGCTAATAGAAAGAATTATACAAACATATATGTAATTTAGTTAATAATATGTGAAGAACTTCAATGAATCAAAAGATAAAATATGATGGGAAAACAGATAAAAAGTTATGGCAAAGCTATATACAGAAAAAAAACCCATGTCAATAAATATGTGAAATAAATCATAATATCATATTACAAAAACATAAACTAGAACTATAGAGATAGTATGTCATACCCAAGATATGGACAACTCTAAAAAATCTGAAAATAGTTCATGTGGCACCATTGGTATAGCAATTGAAAAGTTCATGAACTGCTGATACAAATGTAATTTGGTACAACAACCTTTGAAAGCTCTTGAACAAGATCTATTGAATTCGAAAACACCCTTTATTCCATTACCACTAAAATTTTACTCCTAAGAATGTATACCAGGGAAATTATCCAGTTGTACAGTTGTATACAGTATGTACAACACAGTGGAATAGGTGTAATGGGAAAAAACAGCAAATCATGAATGAAACAGAAGCATACGTATCAATATGGACATAGCTCAATCAGTTTTGAGGGTGAAAAAACTCAATCTCCAGTAGAATTCGGAGAACATAGTACCAGCTATGCAAAGTCCTAAAACACGAAAGAATAATTAATTCATTATTTAGGACTGTTTTCCACGTACATGGTAAAAATACAAAGAAATTGTTGAAATGATAATCCTTAAAGATTGTATTTTTCTTCTGTCAGGGATGTGGTGAGTAGAAAGGATTCTGATTTAAGAAGAGATCACAGATGTCTCAATTCTTTTTTTTTTAATTAACATATAATGTATTATTTGCCCCAGGGGTACAGGTCTGTGAATCATCAGGATTACACATTTCATAGTACTCACCATTGCACATACCCTCCCCAATGTCCATAACCCATCCACCCTATCCCTACCCTCCCACCCCCCAGTAACCCTCAGTTTGTTTCTTGAGAGTAAGAGTCTCTTTTGGTTCGTCTACCTCCTGATCTCATCTTGTTTCATTCTGTCTCTCCCTATCTCCTAAGACCCCCCATCTGCCTCTCAAATTCCTCATGCTAAGCAAAATAAATCAATCAGAGAAAGACAATTATCATATGATCACTGATATGAGGGATTTGACAGATGTCTCAATATTAAGTTCAATGATAGGTATATGGATATTTGACATGAAATTCTTCTTACATGGAATACTCTTTTGTAGGATGCAAAATAAAAAAATACTAAATAATAATATTAAAATTATGAACTGACATCTCAACTTTTTTGCTGGTAAAATAAGTCTGCTCTCAAGTCATCCAACCTCTATGCAGGGAAGCAGCATTCTTTTTTTCTTTTTCCAAGGGTTGCCACTGCCTAAATTTAGAATTATTACACCATCTTAAAGCCAGTTGTAACTTGGCCTCCATTCAAACAGAGATAATCCTTAAGGGCTGGCCCCTAAAATTTCAAAGAAGTTGGCATTAAACCTGGTAGACAAGATATCAGGTTTTCTTATAATTAATTTTCATATTTTAATAACTGATAGGTCAAATAATCCTTAATATATTATCTTTCCTTTTTTGTAATTTTTTAACCTCTTCTTAAGTAATTAAGAAGTGTGTGAGTGTGTACATATGAAGGAAACATTTTTGATCAATTAACAGAATGATATTTTAAAATTTAAACTTTATTTCTCTATATTTTGGATACTAACCCTTTATCAGATATGTCATTGGGAAATATTTTCTCCCATTCCTTGGGTTGTCTTTTAGTTTTGTTGATTGTTTCCTTTGCTGTGCAGAAGCTTTTGTTTTGATGAAACCCCAATAATTCATTTTTGCTTTCGTTTCCCTTGCCTCCAGGAGACCTATGTAGAAAAAAGTTGCTATGGCTGCTGTTGAAGAGGTTACTACCTGTGTTCTCCTCTAGGATTTTTATTGTCTTTTTCCCATTGGATATTCTTTGCTGCTTTGTTGAAGATTAATTGACTGTATAGTTGTGGGTTCATTTCTGGGTTTTCTATTCTGTTATATTGATCTATGTGTCTATTTTTGTGCCAGTACCATAATGTTTTGATCACTACAGCTTTGTAATATAACTTGAAGTCAAAATTGTGATGCCTCCAGCTTTGCTTTTCTTTTTCACATTTGCTTTGGCTATTCAGTCTTTTGTGGTTCCATAAAAATTTTATAGTTATTTGCTCTCACTCTGTGAAAAATGCTAGTGGTATTTTGATAGGGATTTGGGTAGATTGCTTTGGGTAGTATAGATATTTTAACAATATTTGTTCTTCTAATCCATGACCATGGAATGTTTTTCCATTTCTTTGTGTCACCTTTAATTTCTTCCATCAGTATTTTATAGTTTTTGGAATACAGGTTAGGTTTGTTCCTGGTATTTTATTGTTTTTGGTGCAATTGTAAATGGGATTCATTTGTTAATTTCTCTTTCTGCTGCAACCTACAGAATGCGAGAAGATATTTGCAAATGACATAGGTGCTAAAGGGTTAGTATCCAAAATATACAAAGAACTTATAAAATTCAACACCCAAAAACCAAGTAATCCAATTAAAAATGAGTGGAAGACATGAATGGACATTTTTGCAAGACATACAGATGACGAACAGACAAAAGACACTCAACAACACTGATAATCAGGGAAGTGCAAATCAAAACTACAATGAGATATCACCTCACACTTGTCAGAATGGCTAAAATCAACAACACAAGAAATAACCAGTTAGCAAGAATGTAGGGAAAGGAGAAATCTCTTGCACTGTTGGTGGGGATGCAAACTGGTGCAGCCACTCTGGAAAACAGTATGGAGCTTTCTAAAAAGTTAAAAATAGAATCACCCTACAATGCAGCATTTGCACTACTAGATATTTACCTAAAGAATACAAAAATACTAATTCAAAGAGATATATGCACCTTGATGTTTATAGCAGAATTATCTACAATAGCCAAATCATGGAAACAATGCAATTGTCCATTGACAAATGAATGGATAAAGAAGAAGAAATACACACACACACACACACACACACACACACACACACACACAGGAATATTACTCAACCATAAAAAATGAAATCTTTCCTTTTGAAATGACAGGAATGGAGCTAGAGAGTATTATGCTAAGTGAAATAAGTTAGAGAAAGACAAATACCATATTATTCTACTTATATGTGGAATTTAAGAAATAAAACAAATGAGCAAAGGGGAAAAAAGATAGACAAACCAAGAATCAGACTCTTAATTATGGAATAAAAACAACAACTGATGGTTACCAGAGGGGAGGTGGATGGGAGGGATAAATGAAATAGTTGATGGGGATTAAAGAGGGCACTAACTGTGATGAGTACCAAGTGTTATATGGAATTGTTGAATCACTAAATTGTACACCTGAAACTAATGTTATACTGTCTGTTAATTAACTAGAATTTAAATAAAAAGCCTTAGCTTTATTTCTATAAGTGAGTTCAAAAGAATACCTACAAGTTTCAAATGTTATGAATGAAAAATTTGCACTGTATCCATTTAAATCTAATTTATATGATGCTAGAGTAAAGAACTGACTACTTATTAAAACAAGATAGAAATCTTCTGAGCCCCTGGGAAGAACACAACTAAGCATTATTAGCATTTCTGGGGGGCTGTTCTCTATTATTTTCTAAAATGCAATTGAAGCTTCATTTAAATATATTCAATTATAAAATTTGTTTTATTACAAAAATAACTGCATAAATCTTACACCTTGAGGAAGAAAATGAACCATGAAAATATCTCTAAAGACAATTCCAAATACTTTATAGAACTTGTGTTATTCCAAAGTAGCATAAAGCTGCCACTTCAAACCTTCACTATTTTCTTACTTAAGAAAAAAAAATAAAAAACCCCAACTGCGTTTATTTGACATATAATGGTATTTATGCCTTAGGAGTGACTTTCCACATCACATATTTTCATTCCCTTGGCAACAATGTAGCCCATATTATTATTTTCAAAGTTAGGTACTCTGTCTTGCTTAAATTATTAGGTTAAAATGTCAAAATATTCAATAAATATTTATTAAAAAGCAGTTATAAACTAGTTACTGCATAGATAGAGGATATAAAAGCAGACAAAAAGGTGACATGCAACATGGTAACTGGGAAGAAATAAACCCTGGTTAGTAGAATTAATTTTGTTCTTCATAAGTATATTATGAAGCCAGTATAAAGGTGCAGTTGAGGGGAGAATATGAAAGATTGTCCCAGAAAAGGAGAGGAAAAAGGATAAGCTTGACCATAGGAAGAGGAAGCTGTTGGATTTTCAACTTGGGAAATTCTCCTCAAGCTTGGAAGGGTACAGGGGTTTGGCAGGATTTTGTAGCCCTGTTCCCATATCAAGGCCAAAGAAAGCCTCTGGATACCTGTCCAGGCCTTACCAGCCTTATCATTCTGGAAAGAGACATTCTCAGAATTTTTACCACCATTCTCCATAGAGGCTATAAGTTGTAATTCCTTCTTCAGTCACACTCCCCTTCACTTCATTTAAAACCCGAAGTCCAAATCTTTCAGGTGAGGCTGATTATCAATAAACATATCACATAGCTTTGCATATGTCCCACCCAATTTAAGTTGCAACACCCTTTCTTACTCCCAAATATGTCATCCATTCATTTTTTAATTTACAAGCTGTCATCAACAAAATCACCTTTTACTTCTCAGAATGTTTTCCTTACCTTCTCACTCAAGGTGAAGTTGGCTCCCTCCTGAGTATCTAGCTTTCCCTGAAGTCATCTTAGCAATTAACTCTTCTAATTTTCCTGTTGATAAATTAACACAGGACCTGGGATGGATGCCGGCATTGTTATTCCTCATAAAAGCTGGTTCCATGTTTTCCTCCCTCCTCCAACAAAAAAAATCAAGCTCTCCTGAAGGACATGCCATCAGACTGTGTGAGCCAGCCCCACTCATTTGTTACCTACCGATCCCCGGGGCATTTATCATCATTAAGTATAGGTTTCTGCTCTGTGTTCCTTGTCTTTCTCTCCACCAGTACAGTCTTAGCCCACTGCGGTTGCTAGAACAAAACACAACAGCCTGGGGTGCTTCTAGACAACAATTTATTTTTCACGGTCAGGTGAGGGCCCTATTTGGGGATATAAGACAGAGTTAGGAAACGCTGTGGAATCTCTTTCATTAGAGAATTAATCCCATTCATGAGGGTTCAACAATCCACATAATCAATCATCTTCCAAAGGTCTCACTTACTAATGCCATCAACATTGGGGGTTAGAATTTCAGTATGTGAACGCAAATATGCTTAAAATTTTCTCAAAAAACAATAATAAAACTTTCTAAACTTCACATCCCTTTTCATGACTGCCCTATTTCTCTGCAGCTTTTAAAGGGATACATTCAAATAATATTATTATTAATAAGATCCTATCATTTTTGATTGTTTACAGTAGACTTGAAGCATTATTTTTATTACTTCACATGTCCTGACTCATTTGTTTCAACATCCTCTTTCCCTTCCTTACATTTTACTTGCTCTCAAACCTCCTAAAGTCAGGCTTTCTTCCCAACCACTCTATTGAACTGCCCTTTATCCCTGCCCTCATTGTCTTAATGACCGCAATATTGATATATCAAATTGGTCCGCCCTTCATTTTATATCCAGGCGCGCTTTATTATTATATTATTAACTCTTTTCTACTCTTTGAGACTCTCTATTCACTTGGTTTCTGGGATACTACAGACTCCTAATTTTCTTTAAGCCTCATCAGCAGCTCACCAGATGGTTTCCTACTTATTTTGCGACTTTTCTTTTCTCAACTTTAAAGGAGAGAGTACCTGGAATGAGATATTGTTCCTTTCTCTATCTACATTCACTGCCTGGGTAATCATCTAATACCGTATCTTTAAATAATACTTATACTTTAATATGTGACTTTCATATCTCTAGCCCTAAGCACATCCCTGCCTACTATTTTGGATATTGAATAGGTATCTGCAGCTGATGTTACTATTAAATTCCCAGTATCCTACTCGTGAGCACATGGAAGACTATGCCTCCTAGAGCGCTTGCATTTTGGCAAGCCCATGTGAGTACTTCTGGTCAGTACTCTAAGTGAAGAAATATATGCATGTGACTTTCAGGTCTAAGAACAGAGGAATGAGAGTAAAGTCCCCATGTACTCATTTCTTCTGCTTTAAAGAACATGGAGGCCTTGTCAAGATGTTATGGCTCTAAAAGGTGGCATCTGCTTCAGCCTACATGGACAAGGTCCTGTATATTGATTGTCTAATTCCTGTGAGAGAAACTTACCATTTCTCAGAATTACCATATAATTCCTGTGAGAGAAACTATTAAGATTTGGGAATAAATTAATCACTAATTAGAACATAGGACATGTTTATGAATATAATATGTAAAACTTGACTTTTTAAAAAAGATTTTATGTATTTATTTGAGAAAAAGAGAGAGCATGAGCAGGATGAGGACCAGAGGAAGAGGGAGAAGCAGAATCCCCAAAGAGCAATGAGCCCAAAGTGGGGCTCCATCCCAGGACTTTGGGATCAGGATCTGAGCTGAAGGGAGAAACCTAATTGACTGAGCCACCCAGGTGCCCCTAAAAATTAACATTTCTAAAACATATTTAATTTCTTTCATAAAAACATTTATTCTTCAAACTACCCCATAGTTGTAAATGGCATCAACCTTACTGAATTGAACAGGTCAAACATCTAGGAATCATTCACAACATCCATATCTAGCCTATCAGAAAATCCTATTAATTCTAACTTCAAAATATTTCCCAGACCCTACCATTTTTTGTCACTATCACAACAGCCACAGCACACTGAGTTAAGCCATTATCACCATAATCACCTTTGACTGAAGGTTTGCAAAAGCTTCCCAAATAATAATTTTATTCCCCATATTTTATTTCCTACGAAGAATTTCCAAATAAAAATATAATTAGTCCCTTTACAAATTTTCAATGACTTAATATTTCATGTAAATTCTTCTCATAACCTATAGATAAATATTATATTTTCTACCTACCAAGATGATGACGTTTCCTTTGGGTCCTGATTTTGTCCGGTGTGCTTTAAACAGCTTGATTTTTTTGGCAGTTCTTCCACCTGTAAATCTTGTTTTAGTCTTAGGAAGATTTTTTTTTTTCAGCCTTTTGATCCTTTCACCCAAAAGTCACCTAAAATTCTTAGGACTTTTGAAATACCGTTCCCACTCCCTCAAACATTCTTCTCCAAGATTTTCGCTAGTTTACCCCTTCATTGCTGTCTACAAATGCTATGTCCAAAGGCAATCTCTGTCATACCACAAATTCACATCATCCAGTATTCCTTCATCTTGTTTTATTTTTCTTCATGACAAGTATCACTGCATATGTATGTATAAGTCTGTGTGCACATGTATGTGTGTGGATATAAGTATGAATGTGTGTGTGTGTATACGTGTATACTTCTTTCTCATATATATGCAGCATTGGATTATCAATTTAATGAAGAAATTTTTTCACTGTTGCTTGTAATTTTATCCTGCAAACTAGAATAGTGCCAAGAATACAAGTGTGTGTTTAGTAAATACTTGTTTAATGAATATATAAAGTTCATTATCATTATTCTGTACTCATTTCAAGTAACAAAATAGTGTTGCAGAGTAACCCAAATAATATCCAGCCAAACCTATGAAGTTATTATTTCTTTTATTTGAAACTATAAATAGCTGCTATTTACTCCTATGAATTTAAATCAGACTCTCAAAATGGCAGGATTCCACAATTTGTTAAATAATAGATAGTCTGTTATTTCTGTTTGTTACCTAAATACATAAAGAGTTCTATGTAAGTAGAGAAAATGATTCAGCTAAGATATTTACACTGCATTATATATTTATGCATGTAATGTATTATTAAATTTAAGTTATGTGTTTTTGAAATCACTGTCAACATGCTTACCTATATTAAAATACCTTCATAAAATAAAATACCTTTCTAAAATCTGTATAAAACAAATACAGAAAAGGTGAAAGCTGAAAGCAGAAGAATTATAGATTTTTTATTTCTCTGATAAAAGACTTAATATATTATGCATGTTTAGTTTTTTAAATCTTGAAAGGGGAAATGCTTGTTATCCTTACCTCTGAGCATGTCCTTAACCCACTGAAATTGTAGATGATTTGATCAAAGATATAGACCTCCTACCTGGGGCTTACCTAGTGAAAACACCCAGTTTTTGTTATACTCGTGGTACTTATGACTATTGGCTGAAGAAAAGCTCTTCTTTGTCTTTTCTGACACTACTCTTCCTCTTTTCCTCCAAGTGTTCTCATGACTTCTACTAAATTTTTGTTAAGAAATGTTTGTGTTCCTCTTAGTTCTTCTTGTGTTTGATCATTTCCTTGTTTTTCTGCTCTTACAATAAATATTCACAATAGTCATCAAGGCAATCTCTACAGCTACAACAAATTTAGTTCTATCTGTCTACCAGCCCATGTATCAGTAATAACTTTAATCTTATCCAAATAAAATCCAGTATCTTCCTTTGAATGTCCTATAGTCTATAGAAAAGTCACTGTGTCTAAAACTTGAACTCATTATCTTCCTTCAAAAACTATTTTCTCTTTCCTTTATGGACATTACCTGTGAATTCCATCAATAGATATCAACTTTTTTTCTTTGTTTTCACTTCCTATCTATAATACCAAACTTTTGAGTATTTTATCTCATAAATATACCATGAATCCAAACTTCAGTTAAGAATTCCACTGTGTCCTACCAATTCTCTTTTTATTCTAGGCATTTAGACTGAATTTTTCTACACTTTTGATGATAGACCAAGGAGTCCTTCTAATATTTTGGTATACAAGCTTTGTTAATTACATGTATGGAAGATATTTTTTCCCACATTATAGCTTATCTTTTACTTTTACTTTTTATTTCTTTAAGTGTCTTTTGGTAAACAGAATTTGTTATTCTTCATGGAGTTAGATTTATCTATTTTTTTTGTAGTTAATTCTTATGTGTTTTATTTATGAAGTGTAATCACCACATCAAATTGAGAAACTACTCATGGACATTTTCCACAAATACTTAACAAAGAATTTGTGTCTAGAATATTAGAAGGATTCCTGCAATACAATTGGCTAATAGCAATGGGCAAAAATATGAGATTCCATTGCATAGAAGAGGAAACAAATGAGAGCACTATGAAGAGATAGTCTACTTTCATATTTTCATAATTGGGAAAATAGGGGTTGAAGGAGTCTACCACAATAAAACATTATATACCCATTCAATTTGTAGAAACTAAGTGATATGAAAATACTCAATACTGGGGAGAATGTGAATTGATGAAATCGCTTTTACAGCCATTTCGAAAACACTGTGTCATTGCCATTGTATCATTGAAATATTTCCCATTCTGTGACTCAAAAGTTTCTAGTTCTAGATAGATACCTAGAAACCTAATCACACATGTATGCATTGTAAGTGTGAATATCTTTTTAACAACACATTTTGTAACAAAAAAATGGAAACCAAATGAAGTGTCATCGGCATCAGAATGAACAATTGCACGGTTGTATATTCACACAATGATCTGGGTATAGCAATGGTATATATAAACTGACACCACATATAAAATATATGGATGAGTTAATCAAGTTGAATAGGCTCTAGAGATCTGCTGTACAGCTTTGTACCTTTAGTCAACAATAATGTATTTACTTAAAAGTTTGCTAGGAGAGTAGATCTTGTGTTAAGTATTCTTACCACAATAAAATAAAAAAAAATACACATATATAGGGATGGATCTTTGTAGCATAATATTGAATGTAAAAATAAGTCTTAGATGACTATGTATAATATAAAATTATTTTAATGATGTCCAATAGCGAGCAAGACTAAATAATATAAGGTTGAATCAGATAGATATACACTCAAATATCACACAAAAATCAAAGAAATTATTAATAGTTCAGGAAAGAAGTTAAATTTTGTGTAGGTGGGAAGCAGGGGGAAACACAGATTAATATAAGCAATTAGTAATGTTTCAGGCCTTGGTTAAATCTTGAGTTCAGAGGTATTAATTATATTATTAAAAATGAATGAATAAATTAACTAGAAAGATGTAAAAGATGAAACCTAGCTAAGTATAAATGAATGATGACAATGTATCGTGAATCATGTATTAATTTGCTCTTATGTATCAGAGATAATTTTTGTTAAGTAGTATGCTCAGTGATACATTTTCCTATACTGCTATAAGGCAGAGGATATGCATATTTGCCTCATTAATTGTATTAATATTTATTTTCTCATAAGTCCATGAATTTTCTTCCATATGCTATGCAGTCATCCTCTCCCTCCCAAAATACATAAATAATTAATAGCTACTTTTTAATAGGTAAAAAGACACAGCCTAGCTCTAAAATATGCTTTTTTGACATGATCTTCCTTAAAGGGACTATTTATTTTGGTACTTGATTTTTCTTTAATTTTAAGAATTATCTTGACAAAATTTTTTTTCATATTGTTGATGATAATTAAATGCCTAGAGAATTAAATGCTTATATTTAATGAGCTTGAGATATATTTATCCCTTTTGGTGTGTGTACAACATTACTGATAAAATTATATGTTAGTGCCACTTGTCAATCTTTTACCAAAAGAGAGAACTGAGGATAACTTTTTTGTCATCTTTTAAAAATATTAAATTTTATTTTATTTTTTAATAGAGAATTTTATGTTTATGATCTTCACAAAATCACACATACCTAAATAATGAATTTAATATAGTTTTGTTCATATTTGAAACTTAGACTGATCAAGTCTTCATTTGTATCAAGTAGAATAATCCATAGAAAAATTTTTAAGCTAGAATCCTACACTGTATAAGCGAAATGGCAATATTTTTCATTGAAGAGTCTTTATTATCACAGATGGAATCCAACTGAGTTGAAAATTACACAAGAATAGTAAACTCCTGACTTCTTTTGTAAATATTAAAGACTCTTTTCCTTGTGGAAGACCAAAAATGTAATTAACCATATAGATATTATTGTAAGGTATATACATTTAAATAGCCAGTATCCCAGTATTTAGTCCAGACAAGTAGTTCTTAAAGTCCAGTAGTCAAAGCAGAACTAAGAACAGAGGAAGAGCTTCTGCATTGCTCAAAGACAAATATTTTGAAAGATCTGTTCTAAAACATTTTGTCTGGATTTTATTGCATTAAGAAGTTTAATCATGTAATTGACATTTTTCTAAAATGAAGACTTTGTAGAAATAGTCAGTGGTCAGTAACTTCAACACAGCAATAGATAAAATTTGGTTGAGTTTAGATATCAGACTGTAGCACTGTCTTTTCTTCTGGACAGTTTGGTGTGACCTACATTCTGATGCACTTTCTGCTATATGCCCAAATCAAATCACGACCATATCACATGGCAACACAAGTGTTATAAATCTATATAATATATTGTGGTTTTAAATAGTGCTTTCTAATAATATCACTTTTCACATATTCCAGAAAAAAGTCCTACACAAAGTGAGTGACTCGTTTGTGTGTGTGTGTGTGTGTGTGTGTGTGTGTGTGTGTGTGTGTGTATGTGTTGGAATAAGAATTAGTTCAGTTAATGTGTTTGCAAGCAATAGAAACAAAGTCTGACTAACCTGGAAAGAAAAAGGATGCCACATTTAACTCAGAAATCAACAGAAGAGAACAACAAGCAGTCTTTGGGAAAAACAGGAGTCTGGGCACCTCTTGGGAATCTTAAGTAGAAGAAGGCTTTCATTCGATTGTTAAACTCTAACTCCTTTGGGTCCCTTTGCCTTTGTCTCTCCACATAAGACTGAAATTATAGAACATGTGGCAAAATAGCTTCAGCTTCAGCTGGCTGCTTCTACTGTGTTTGGGACAAGAAGTAAGGCAAAGAAAAATCCCTAAGGAAGGGATGATGGACAGTTTGGAATACAATATCTACCAAAAATAAGGCAAAAGGTATTTACCGACAACTTTTTTTCATGTTCCTGTGTTTGAGTTGATACATACCGTGAGCAAACACTGATGCAGAATAATATTTTAAAGATACTTTACACTTCATTGAAATTTGTCTAGAGTAAATAATGATGATAATAGTACTAGTAATGTAAATTGCGGTATCCCTTCAAAATCTGAAGACTTATTTTTGAAAAAATTATGAAAATATTTTACAAAAAAATTCAAAATTTATAGTTGAATTATAGCTCTTCATTTCTTTCCTTGATTAATATGATATTACTATGTCATTATAAGTAAGGCTAGAGCTTTGAGTAGGGATTCCAGTAGTGTTTTTTGAGTTGTAAGGCATGAAGTGCTCTTCTTCTACGCATATTTGCAATCAAATTTCATTGCGTAGTTAGTCAATGTCATAGTTGCAGTCTGAAGTTAAAGAAAATAGTTCACGGGATATTCAACTATTTGGTCCCATATGGTCTCATAATTCTCTACCCAGACTTCACCTAATTGAATGCAGAACAGTGCTACACTTAAGGAATTTATTTTTTCAATTCAGAAGCTAAACAAGTGATTCTGAATTTAATAATAATCCAATACTGACAATTATAATGAATTACAAAGACAATTGAATCATGTACATGTGATCTGACTTTAAGCAAGCTTACTTTAATGATGACATATAGTAATAAATGCTTATTGCAGCATTTTTACAAAATACTCTAAGGGTATACAAAAGCATAAGGCAAATCATCCATAAACCCATCACATTGAGATATATTTAGCACAGGATGAACCAGGGATAAGAGAAAAGATGTTTTTGAATCTACAACATAAACTACTGCTGTCCTACTATACATATATACATATATACAATCCACAAAATATGTCCATTTACATTTTACTATTTTATAATTATTGTGCTAGTGCTAGTTTCCATATCCTTAGTTATCTTTCAAATATGTATACATTTTTAAAGGTTTTGGAATCATACATAAAATTTTTTATATCCTGGGTGACTTGGAAAATTTTCCAGGTCTCATGGATTCTTCTATTTCTTCATCTTTAAAATGGGTACGATAATTCCTGACTAGATTCTCATAAATATTATAACTAATATCTATAAAAATATAACTAATATCTATAAAAATATAATATCTATAAAATATGTTTGAAAATATTTCTAACTGTATGTATAAATTTTATGAAATATATACTATATTTTCTCAATTATGTATTTGGACAATTGGTTATTTTACACTTTTTAAAATGATAAGTAATTTACTTCTTTTATATGGAGTGTTGAGAGTATTCGGAAGCCTTAGAAAAATGTATGTTTTGGGGCACCTCCGTGGCTCAGTCAATTAAATGCCTGACTCTTGGTTTTGGCTCAGGTCATGATCTTAGGGTCGTGAGGTCAAACCCTGTGTCCAGCTCTGCACTGGGCATGGAGCCTGCTTAAGATTCTCTCCCTTTCCCTCTGCCACTCTTCTTGCCTATCCCTCTCTCTAAAAATAAATCTAATAATGTGTTTTGTACCTTACTCGCTTTTAAAATAGACTAATGTTCCATTACATTAGCAAAGATAATGGAAAATTAAGGGTTTTTATTTTATTTTTTTAAGGATTTTATTTATTTATTTGACACAGAGGGAGCGGATACAAAAGCAGGGAGAGTGGGAGAGGGAGAAGCAGGCTTCCCACTGAGCAGGGAACCCAAGGCGGGGCTCTATTCCAGGATCTTGGTATCATGACCTGAGCCAAAGGCAGAGGCTTAAGGACTGAGCCACTCAGGTGTCCTGAAAATTAAGTTTTAAAAAATGGGATATATTTTCACACTGCATTCTGAAATTTGAGATGGATCATTTGACAATTTATATTGTTCCTAAATATATGTCCTTTTTCTTTCCTTCATTTCAAATTACAGTATAATTAATATTTTATTATTTGGGGGAGAATAGCCAAATATTATAATTAAAATTACAAAATGTGATTTCTCATGTAATAAAAAGAACACCAACAGTGGAACATTTTTTTTAATGTAAATTATCTGTGATGTAACAGAAAGAACACTGATCCTTTTTTTGTTGCTGTCTGGGGTGGTGATTCTAGAATGGTTATTGTAGATAGACTCTATGTGAACCACAAAATTTTAACCAAGGAATAGGACCAAACTGAAGACAAGTTAAGCAACTTCTAAGGCCCCTTTTACATTTCTGCATATCTCTCGCATGCCCTAGAGCATATTTTACCTGATACTCAAGCAGCCCTTCCTAAAGCTGGAAAGGACCAGGGCCCCTTCAAGACCTGTGGACAGCTACTTCCATAATATCCATATAAGAAGTGATCTGAAAGCAATATGAATGTATGATGGCCTGTGTTTATAGAAATCATTTTTGTAGCTCTCTTTTGTAGTTGTTAATTGCACAGACATAGACAAGTTTTAGTGGGAAATATTGTTCAGACTGCTAAAAGGACTTACTAATGTTGAAAGCTTGTTGAGACTACGTACAATAATGTATTTGCCAAAAGCAGCACATTTAAAAGAAATTCTTAAAAAAATTCATAGTAGTTTAGATGGGAGAATGATTAATTTAGAGGTAAAAACCATGTATCAAATCCCTTGTCAGTCACTTATGAGTTGATGCTTTGCACCTGTTGTCTTTTTCTGAACTACAGTCTTTAATTTCTATAATAGAAATTATCAAGCTAATCTGCTGTTTTACAGGACTTTGTGTGATAATATGTGGCATTATTTCACATATATGTCAGCATACACACTAAAATTATTTAGTAATTTTAAGAAAACATGTCAGAGATAGAGCATATAGATTTATTGTGTTTTTCTAGTAGGTGTATTGCCTCTTCTCTGGTTATTCTGTTTCAGCCAGCTATGGAAATCATACTGAGTGATATAATTTAAGAATAAAGGGTTATAAGTCCTTCTCTTTTGAGCCATTTGAATTTTTAAGAAACTAAGTTGGTTTTTAGATAAGAAGTTATTTATAAATGTCTCTTTCACTTTGGTTGTAATTTTCATAATTATAATTCTTATCTTTTTTTTCTCTGATAATGCTACTTTTCTCTTGGCCTCTTTTGAGACTTTTTCTTTAATTCAGATAGTAAGTACTCTGTATATAATACCTGTAGACATAGTTGTTTGTATGTGTTATATTGGTATTTAAGCTTGGTGTTTTCTGACCTTCTTGAATTTGTGTGCTTGAATTTCTGACACTTTCTTTCTTTCTTTCTTTCTTTCTTTCTTTCTTTCTTTCTTTCTTTCTTTCTTTCTTTCTTTCTTTTGCTTGTTTTTTTCTTTTTTAAAATTCTCAGCCATTATTTTTTCAATATTTTTTACTGCCCATTCTCTGTCTCTTCTTTCTAAAATTTCCTCTGTCCTTTTGGGATTCCAAATACAAGTTTGCTAGAGCATTAGAATTTGTCCCACAACTTTTCAGTGCTTTATTTTTTGTGTTAATTTAATTTTTATTTCTCTTTGTTTTTTGGTTTGGGTAATGTCTTTATCTTTATTTTTTTTTAAAGATTTTTATTTATTTATTTGACAGAGAAAGAGAGATTACAAGTAGGTAAATAGGCAGGCAAAGAGAGAGAGGGAATCAGGCCCTCTGCTGAGCAGGGAGCCCAATGTGGGGCTCGATCCCAGGACCCTGAGATCATGACCTGAGCTGAAAGCAGAGGCTTAACCCACTGAGCCACCCAGGCGCCCCTGTCTTTATCTTGAAATTCATAAATTATTTCCTTAGCTGTTTCAGTTCTACTAAATAATATATCAAATTTATTCTCTGTTAATACATTTTTTTCAGCATTCCAATTTGACATTCTTAAATGTTCCCTTAATCCAGGTGCGTGGGTGGCTCAGTGGGTTAAATGCTCCCTCTCTCTCTTTGAAAATCACCATCAGTTTATGCAGAGCCTTAAAGAGGTTACATGTAAATCATAATATCATTTTTTTTCTGATATTTCCAACATCTGGATTACACGTGGCTTTGGTTCTGTGGATTTTTTTCCATAAACAGTATCTGTAGCTTTTGAGTGTGCATGTATTCTTGGTCTTTAATTTTTGTTAGAGAGGCAGGCATCATGTGGAGGGTATTCGAGACAAAGGTAAATCGTGTTTTCCCTGGAAACTGCTACAACTCTTCTTACTATGTGAGAGTCCAACTGTCTTCACTTTTCTTGTGGCTGTTGTTATCTTCACTGCTTCTAACGATCACAATTTTCCTAGCATTCTCCTGTGCTCAGGGTAAAGATTGGTTTGCCAATGGGTTTTTCCCAATATTTGCTCCTCTATCAGTTTTACACTTTCCTGCATATCTCTTCCTTAGAAATGATCTCTTTCCACACTCTTGTCCCTCCCCCAATGCTACTTTCTTGCTCTTTACTTTGTGCTTGCTAGCTTTGTGAAGAGTGGTGGGGAGGGATGCTTACTGTTATCCCTGTACCCTCAGTCTTGAGCAACCAGTAGGTCTCCAAGATAAGGGGCTTTCCAATGATCCTACCCCTCCCGCAATAATGAGAAATTTCTGTATATCTGGATCTATATCATTCCCTGTTCCCTCCTGAGTTTAGAAGGATGCTCTCCTGTTCCCTTCATAGTGGTATTCTCCCTGCTCTATGTGTGGCAGTTTGATGTCCCCCCACTGCTCTTTAAGTCTTTCAGTTTCATGGAGGAAAAGGATCAGATAAGGCTTTGTGTTTTACCTATAGCAGGTGCCATCCTGAAGAATGCATCGTATTCATTTGTATATAATTCACAAAGGAAAGTGGTTTCCCATTTCTTTCCCCACATTTGGTCTTCCTTTTGAAGACTATGAAAACAAGCCTGCAAGTAGATAGAATTCCCTGTGTCTGTGTCTACCTGGGCTTTTATACTTTCATTCTAACATACACTCAGCCCTTAGCAATTTGTCCAAAAATTTTAGCAACATTTCACTTAGCTATTTGTATAGCAGCCCTGCCTTCCTTTTGTGCTTTGTCTTGTTTCTCTCTCTCATCCCAAACACTTGTTTCTTCTTAGATTTCAGGCAGACTGACTAATCAAACCATGATCTCAATGCATTGATGGAGTAAGCAAAAGTTATGATCTTATAGGTTTCTTTCTCTCTTGTCAGGGCAGGAGGATGCTCATTTCAGCCGTTTCCTTATTAAATTGAAGCTGAAAATTTTTGTGTAATATGTAATCAAACTATTGGTATTGACTATTGCTATTATAGATGAATGAAAATACATCATAAATAAAGAAGTGTATGGCTAATTTTGTATTCTGCCCATTTTTTTTCCATTTTATCCTAACACTGAAAAAATAAAGGAGTTCAAGTATTGTTTAGGAAGGCAAAATGAACTTTAGGAAAAAAAAACACAACCTTAGTTAAAAACAAGGATAAGATAAAATGTGAATAAATCTTCTAAAGGTGTTAGTAAAATAAAGTCATAGATCATTTATTGTTCTCTCAACTCAGGCATTCTTTATTTTACTAAGGAAAATAAATCAGTACATATATTTAATTGTTGTTAATCAAATAGTGTATTTATGCGTAAACTGATAGAAGTTCAGCAACAGTATCCTGAACATAAAATAGATGTAATTGTTGTCATCAGTATTATAGTTATTACTGTTAGAATTCTTAACATTATGTAGGTCTTTCAAATAATTATATTAGTAATTTATTTCTGTGCAACAAATGCTACAAACTCAGGGGCTTAAAGCAAACCCCATTTATTTTTATCACAGTTTCTGTGGATCATGAAATTTGATCTATATGTATTAGCTGGGTTCTCTGCTCAGGGTCTCATAAGGATGCAGTTAAGGTGTTAGCCAGTCTGCAATCTCATCTGAGGCTCAGGATACTCTTCCAAGTTCACTGGTTGTTGACAGAATTAAGTTTCTTGTGGTCATAGGACTGAGATCTCCACTTTCTTTCTGGCTATAAACCAAGAGCTATTGTCAGCATCTATAGCCTGCCCCCATCCCTGAATTGTGGCCCTCTGCACAGCACAGCAGTTTGCTACTTCAAGGTCAGCAGTATAATTTCTCCCCTTTCAAATTTTTTCAGTCTCTTTTTAAAGGGTCACTTTATTAGGTCAAGCCTGCGCAAGATACTTGCCTTTTGATAAATTTAAATTCAACCAATTAGGGACCTTAAATACATCTGAAAAAAAAAAAAACCAACTTCTGCCATATGAAATAGCAGAATCACAAAAATGATATTCCATTGTATTCACAAAATCCACTCATATATTAAGGGTTGGGAACCACACAGGGCTCATACAGCAGAGGGAAGGGGGGAGGAATCTTAGCGTTATCTTAAAATGTTGCCTACTATACCATCTTATTTTTCCATGAGATAATAATCAAATTAAAGTCAAAACAGTCTTTATAATATATTACATTCATTATGTAAGGATTGTGTTAATGTGATATTTGTGATTATTCAAATATTTCTTGTCCTTCTCTGGGAAAAGGTAATGAAGTACGAGCAAGGGGTGCCTAGGTGGCTCAGTAGATTACACATCCAAACCCCGATTTCAGTTCAGGTCATGATCTCAGGGTGGTGAGATCAAGCTCTGAGTTGGGCTCCATGCTCAGTTGGAGTCTGCTTGAAATTCTCTCTTTCCCTCTCCCTCCGCCTCTCCCCCTGCCATGCTCACTCTCTCTTTCTCTTTCTTTCAAATAAATAAATAAATATTTTTTATAAAAATTAAAAAAAGAAATATGAGCCATAGTGGCCTGTGTCTCTTAATAGACTATAAGAGTCACCATGGAGTTTACCATGATTTTTTCCTAGGGTCAGCTTCATTAGAAGCATTGCTTATTTTTTTAGGTTGCTTTATAGTTATTGTAGTAAGCTGTATTTCTTTTTATAGATGTTTGCAGTGTCTACATGCATTCTCTAAAATGTGATTAATCTGTATTTTAGTATATCATTCTAACTAATCAATCATTGTTCTGTAGTCTGTATTTGAGATAATTTTTTGAGAATGAATACATTGGTGCCCTTCCTTCTGAGTGTTTGAATATATGATGATAGCTTTCTATACTTTCACACATAGATCATAATACATCTGGGTATATTATTTGGTATATTACTTTGTACAATGATTTGAGAACAAAGTACATGATATATATATATATTTTAATAGATTTTATATATTTATTTGATACAAAGAGGGAGAGATCACAAGTAGGCAGAGAGGCAGGCAGAGAGACAGGGAGAGGAGGAAGCAGGCTCCCCGCAGAGCAGAGAGCCCGATGCGGGCCTCGATCCAGGACGCTGAGATCATGACCTGAGCCGAAAGCAGAGGCTTTAACCCACTGACGTCCTCAAGATTTTTTTGAATGAATATCTGAGGCTTCAATAAATTAAAGTTACTCTCTAGAGACATAAAACTAGAAAAGGAAATGTATATATTTATGCTGGAGCAGTATGCTAGTCTATTGGGTGAGAATAGCAACATATAAGATCTTTTTATATAACTGTGCATTAAGAGCTTCACAACTAAGTCCTTGGCTCCTATCTTTGCTGCATTGTAATTACATATATACCAGGAAAAATATAGTCATGTTTGGATTATTTAATTCTAAATATTAGTGGAAATATTTTTTAATATCATAGCACACAACTCAAAATGGCTCCCTTAAGGTGGGCATATATCTCGGTTTGCCTGGAAAGTCCAAATTTCAGCCTTGTGTCTCCACAAAATTAATAGTAGCAATACTTTTATTCTTAATACTTTCCCAGTTTTGAGTGATATATCATATGGCTGCCATTTTTAAATGATAATGGGAATATGAGAATATATTCACCCATTCAGTTGAAAAAGTCTAGAATTAAGGTGAGTTTCAGGCAATGAGGGTCTGGAACCAGCTCCTATCAAATAGCGAGAACCATTCATTAGCATCTCTTCCCAACTTATGTTAAGGAACACTGAGATGGTATCTTGAAATTAGCGGTGAAGAGAGTATTTACACTTTGGATAATGGCAAAAGCTACAAATCAGGGTTGTTGGTGTGTTTTGCTTGTTTGTTTGTTTGTTTTTTCTCCTTCCAGACCAGCATACCACTGGTTTTTTAAATGCTTTTCTTTGTTTGTTGTTTTGTTTTGTCTTTTTGTTTGTTTTTCAGGGCCTCTGCTTTAGGAATGTTTTCCTAACATTAGAAATACCACTGGCTTTAGGAATATTTCTTGTCTGTTTGTTTTACTTTGTTTTAGTTTGTTTGTTTGTCATTGCCTCTGCTTTCTTTTCTTTTATTCTCTTATACTTCTTCAAATTTTTAGCATCATTCTCAGACTGTCTTTCCTTATGGGGCAAAATGGCTGTAGCTTTTCTGGGCCTGCATTCCTCAGATATATTTTGTGTTTTATCAACACTTTCTAACTCTTCTTACCTCTCCTCTGAAATTTCCCTATGTTCCTTCATGTCCGTATCTGTGGGCTTTGGGAACCCAAAGGCACATCTCAAGTACTACACACTGGTTGTTAAGAGATCCCTGACCCTTCAAGAATGTGAACTTGTGATTTATTTTTTTTTCAGGTCTGAATTATTCTCTTCGGGCATAGTTATATTACCATTTCTGCTCCAATTGTTTCTACTGCTTCCTTGGGTAAATAATTTATTTAGCAGTCTAAACTTTGAGGGATTAAATTTGAAGAAGTTTTATATTTCTCCAATGACTGCTTGTAAGCATGCTCTCCAGAATGTTAGTTGCTGACCCCTAGAGCAATTTTTGGAAGATGGCATACTTCTTGATTACATTTAGTGACAAAATATCCATTCATTTTAAAATGAAAAATTTATGTCTTATTCAAAATTAATCCTTCTCTTCTCCTCCTCCCAACCCAAGCTATATGTGTAATCTTGGGATCTTGATTACAAATAGGTATTATTTCTACCCTTTCAATCCTTCTTGTAGTCCAATTTCTTTGAGTGTGTGATAGAGGTGTATAAGGGCTGCTTCAGGAATACTTCTTTCCCTTCCTTTCTTAAGGTCTTAAGCACAAGAGCAAATTCTATTTCACTTCCTGTTCATGGTTTTTGTTATATCCTTGAATATTAGTCTTGCATCTCTAGCCAACACTGATTGCCCATTAATATCTTCTGAGCATTAGACATTTAAATTCTACTTCTCTCATATGACACCGAGTGTGACTTAACTATAATTTTCCTGAAAAAGAAAATTCAGGCCCAATTGCACTACCTGTTCTTCCCTTTCACCAACCAGGCCATCCTCTTGAATTGGGTAACCATTAGGACAATTCAGTTAGGCTCTCTCCTGCAATATCTTTAGATCCAAGGGGGAAATTATAGGTCTGTGGCAAATAAAGCCAAATATTCCAATCCTAGTCATTCTCTTTATCCTTCCATCTCTCTTCAATTGTCTTTCCAACCTCTTAGATAGGCATAGGACAGCTAAACAATGCTATTGGGTAAGTAGATTTCCAATTGTGAAATCAAGTGTCAGGCTTTCATTCAACTTTCATCGCTTTAAATGACTGTTTAGGAAAGTAGTCAGCTTCACTTGACTCAAATTTGTATCTGAAAAGTAAGCTCCCTTTATAGAAACCACAATGCCTCCAAGTAGGCCAATGACACAATTCCAAATACACCCCTTCACTGCCCTATATTGCAGTATCCTGTTTATATAGAAGATGGTGGTGATGTCATGCAAAGTAAATGAAAAACTGATTGAGATAGAGAACCTGACAAAGTTCTTTATATGTGACTCTTAGTGACTCATTGGTGGCTTTCTCAGAGATAAAGGATAAATAATGAGATTTTATGTTCAGCTTTGGATCCTCATTGCCAATTTCAGGATAATAGGAACAATTCTGTACAGTAATTTATTACAATTGTGAATACTCACAAACTCTAGTTTACATTTTTAGCTTATACCCTCAACAGTTGTTCTGTTTCATCTTCTCCACATCATTGCCTCTTTATTTTTAGATTTATAAAGGAGGACAAAAATGTGTCTTCTATATCCCTGATATTTTACACTACCAATTCTGTTCTGTACTGCTCTAGTAAGATTTCTGTTCTTCTCTAATCATTCATCTTTTCTTGACCGAGATGTGTTATATAATTATGTTCCATTTTTAAAATTTCAACTCATCATCTTCTCACATGCATTTTTTCTTTATAACGTTTAATAGGAGATTAATGAAAAATATATCATTTTTTTAAAGATTTTATTTATTTATTTCACAGAGGGAGAGAGATCACAAGGAGGTAGAGAGGCAGGCAGACAGAGAGAGGGGGAAGCAGGCTCCCCACTGAGCAGGGAGCCCTATGCGGGCCTTGATTCCAGGACCCTGAGATCATGACCTGAGCTGAAAGCAGAGGCTTTAACCCACTGAGCCACCCAGGTGCCCTATATCATGTGTTTTGAATAGGGAAGATATTCAAACAGTCAAAAATTGGGAAGTATAAATAAATATAGTGAAAGGTTTTCTTCTCACCCCTGTTTCTGTCACTGACTTCCTCTCTTTGGTAGTAATACAGTTACTATTTTATATAGAAAAGGAAAATTTTAATAAATTGAATCAACTCCAAATTTATAGACATCAAAGGGTATGTATATGTGTTGTCTTATTATATAGCACTAAGTTATCTTTAGTTGGAGTTGCAAATATACGGGTTATAATTTTTATGTCTTATAACATTGATAATTGACAATATGATATACCAAAATCCATTTTAGTACATATTAACCTAATGATATATATCCATGCACACTATATTCAGCAACAAACAGAATCCTTAGTATTTTTGAATACTTATAAAATCAATATTACATAGAAAAAAATTAAGAAAACGAGCTGTAAGACCTATATCATGCATACATATATTCCTTCCCCCTATTACAAGTCATTTAAAAAGTCTTAAATAAGGGCGCCTGGGTGGCTCAGTGGGTTAAAGCCTCTGCTTTCGGCTCAGGTCATGATCTCAGCGTCCTGGGATCGAGGCCCGCATCGGGCTCTCTGCTCAGCAGGGAGCCTGCTTCC